>JARVKF010000417.1:0-273354 GCA_039778275.1 Seiridium unicorne
TTGTCGGCGGGAAGATTAAACCATGTCATTGTTGCACTACCTATAATATAGTAATTTGCTTATCCACCCCCCACCCCCCACCCCCCCCCCCCCCCCCCCCCCCATGTGTCCTTTTCGGATGGCCGCTGCTCACAGTCCGCAGCCGCCAGGTTGCGCACTAGCTGGAGACGTGGACCGTGTTTGCTGGTTGCTGGTTGCTGGTTGCTGGTCGCTATTGTGTGTAGTATGAAATACATTCTAGAATTGGGAAGTGGATCCGAGAGACTCAAGTATAGAATCAATGGGTTGACGGTTTCTGGTGCTTCGGCTGCATCAATGACATTGTTCACGTTCTCGCTGCATCCTTACCACAGAGGGCCTGCATGCCCGTTCCTCAGGCTCAGGCTCTAGAACGAGCGAGTATGTCGTGCATCCCATCCACGTTCCGTCTCCCAATTGGGGGAGGTCGGTTGGACCACAGGTGTCCACGCCATTAGCAAAGAAGTCAATTGCAGGTCTTGGCGGCCGGTTGAGCGAACATGTTGAACGCCACAAAGCCGACCTTACATAGGAACATTTTCGATACGTAGGACCATGGGCCATGGCCTTCACACCCGGGATGCCATGGGCTTATCCCAGCTGGGACCAGGCTCCCAGCCTTTCCTCGTGACGGTGTACCGCCAACCCACCAGACTTGCCCACGGAAAACGGTCCGCTCTTGCAGCGCTCTTGGCGAATCGAAATTCATGAGAGTGCTTACCCACCCCCGGCACCCACGTCTGGGAAGCTGAAGCTGATGATTGTGTAGGTGCCTGGGTATCTAATCCTTCAGTTATCGTACGCGAATACAAAGCTAGATACGTCGGTAGTTAAGAAACAATGGAGACGCGCCTAGGTTGAGAGCACATGGATCGGCCAAGTCTGATATGTAATCCCGAAAAAGGAGGCGATCTCAGGTCGAAGAGTACCTCTGTAGAGTTTCGGTCAGCCTATTGGTGCTTATGTCTTCAAGCCGGGCGTTCCCAAGCTTCGAGTCGTCACTTTGAGAAATCTCCTAGCCGGTCCCGCTGGTCAAACCCTAGTCAGTGTGGTCGAGACTGTGCCTCACCCATTGGTAGAAAGCGGGTGGTCGTCGTCGACGTGGGCAGCTCTGATTGGATCTGGATATCTAGGGATAGCCGGTGCACCGTGCGAAGAAAATCATAGAGCGGCGTGCGCGATGTAGGGGTAAGCCGACTTCAAAAGATCGTTCTGCTCGGGACTCTATGCCGTCTTTGGGGAGGATGACAGGGTAGGTAGCCCAAATCTGATATCTCTAATCCAGCGGAACTTTGGATCACCGACGATTGTCTAGCCTAAATCGCAGACTCCCGAAAAGCGGCCAACGAGTTACCCTTGAGCCTTGCAACTTGGTAAGACATGTCCTGGCCTAGAATACTCGGATCTTGAAGAGTCGTTTCAAGAATAAGGCAAAAGCAAAGCGAAAATTGATGCCACGGTCCCGGGACAAGCGGTCTACGGCTCTTATCTGCGATGACAACATGTGCAAGAATGGGAAATGTCTGAAACATCCTTGCGCCCCAGTGACCAGACGGCACGGCTCTTGAACTTGACAGGCCTGTCAGGCGAGAACATCAACAAACCTAGGTGAAGGGCTTCAGCGCTGGCGCTTATGACAAATCAAGCTGTACCTTTCTCTCTCTTATTTTTGGAACCACCCAGCCAGAAGATGTTCTTGCTGACCATTCCATCAAGCCAAATGACAAGCATGTTGGACAGGGAGAGTATCTCCGTATGTACAATTCTGAGCGTTGAAGCATTCAAATTCAGTACTTGATCTCGCTGGGCTGGGGTCAAGGCATGGGGTAAAGACAGGCTGCACTTGTGATTGGCCATGTCTTAGCATTGCATAACCGCCGCCCGCTGTGCGTTAGACCATGCAAGTGTTCAGCCATCAGGACGGGGGCCCCTGTCATTCCACAATAAATCCAGATTGGCAACACTCCAACTCGGCCATCATCGTATAATAAACGCTGCTGATGGGGGAGAGGCTGACCCTTACTGTGCCGCTCTGAGAACTCGTGGTGGTCTCGGCTTGGCACGAAAGAGAGAGGCTTATGGCACCAGCCAAGAATAACGAAGTTGTGCGAGTCGATGGCGACTCGAAGAGGAGCCAAACACACCTGTGACTTCTGGTTTATGTTGTGGTCCTCTGCGTGGCCCCCCAGGAGGACGCAAGCCGTCGGGGAACGTGTCCTCCCTGTCCATTCCCCCAGCTCTTGGACATGGTAGCAAGAGACTGAAATTATCATTGGTCAGTGACATCCTGGCTAATCCTTTCGACCTTCAGGATTCGGAATCTGGGGTCTGCATTGACCATTTGGGACGCCCTACCTAGTATTAGATGCCCTAAGCAACATTTGCTTATTGATCTTTGATAGGACAATCAGGACACCTGGACACGATGAGACAAGGAATTTCCAGGGCAAGACGTCGATTTAGAGATGTGACTGGTGGCTTTCCATTGCCCGATCGTTCGATGCTGACAGCTTGCCGCGAAAATATACTTTAAGCAGGCATGACGTAACTTAACATATTGCTGACTGTTCTGGAGCAGTCATCCTTCCCTATAATCGGCGTTTCAGACGTTGTAACTCGACTAGCCGAGCCCAACCTGGAAGCTGGTTCCATCCAACGGACCAGGATACTAGATTGAAGCTATCTGCGGATGATGGGCATCATGCATGGCATGGCATGGCATGGCATTACATGGCATGACATTGAGGCTCTCCGTGCTCGCCTCTCAACTTACAGCATGTGGTCGTCCAGACCCGGATCCCTCCACGCCACAAGCTTAAAATGACGATCCCGTACAAGTATTTCGCCAGGTCGAGACAAGGTATGAACCTACATGGGAGCCCCGAGTGCGTAATTGTCTGTGTGTTCCGGAGCCCTGCATGAGTTTAGTGAGATGAAGCTATGATGGTCCCTGAACTTTCTGATTTACCGATGACCTGGATCCGGACTTTCACGAGTCACCACGCTTTCGATCGACCTACCAACATTCAGGGTGCACCAAGAGGCTCGGCCTCCGCAGTGGCATACTGCCGGCAAATCTCCTAGCATCACTATTCCTATTTACGCGCCTGCCTAGATCCTCCCCCGGGAAACGGTATATGCTCAAAAGTAGGGTTGCGGGGACCGCCGACCCGATCTGGACACCAGCTCGCCTTTCTGAGCGTCCAGCGGGACTGAGACAGAGTCAGACGGAAGAAGGAACCAAAGGCGGCTGGAAAATCAAAGACAGGCGGGCTCTGTCAATGATGTGACACTGGAAACAACTGGCCGCTCAACTTAATCGTGCAATTTGAAACGCGAGTGGGCTGAGCAGCCCGTCTTTACGGGAAGTCTGTGGACTTGGCTCTCAGCCAGTAGGCGATGGCCACGAGCGCCGGCACGGCACCGGAATCTGCCACGTTGTCAGGCCGCATTTCCAAGAGAAACACAACGATGCGAAGGTTTATTGGCAGCCGAGAAAGCAACTTTACAGTATTTCTTTCCAATAGCACGGACCCGACTTTTTGGACAGTTTGAATAACTCTAAGTGGCTTGAGAGGGTCGCACTGGGCAGTACCTGTCAGCATTGCGGTCTGCAGCCTAGTTATACCCTGCCTAGTATACTCCGCTCGTGGGAGTGGGGGGGAGTGGCCTTGCCAAACGGCTGCAGTATACAGCTCACAGCGTGCCAGGCTGTATTAGACACGGAACAGTTCAGTTCGCTGGCGGTAGATGTTTATACAGGTGAGAAAACGTGCCCCTCAATGCGTCAAGCATGTTTACTTACACTTTGTCTCATGCCAGGCGAATTGAGATTCCGCCAATATCCGTATACCTTCTCAAAACACATGCAAAATGTAGATCTCAGCCATGCAATTCCCTTTGTGGGCATGCGGGAAAACGGGCTTGGCATCTTTTGTCTGAATTTCGCCTGCAGGCGGGTACTCCAAGCACAGCGGAATCTTGCATTGGGATACGTAAGTTCTGCAGAAGAGTGCATTGCGGCGTCTTCTAGTCTTCTGCACGCTCCACTAGCGAGCTGTACTGTATGTGTTCCGCCTGCAAAAGGCAGCCCCATGGCATGGGCTTCAACCTGGCTGCATTGGTAGCCACTGTCAGAATAGTTTGAGAGGCACCTCAAAGCAGCCAGCCCTCAACGGCTCATCTTGGGCAGGAGCATTCTTGCGGGACGCTGCAAGACTAGAGCAGCCCAACCTGCCGATCGGGCCAACAGGACACGATGCCGGTCACGACTTACATGGGGCTTGAACAACTCCATTCTGGTCCAGAACAAAATTCAGTTCGCCGTGAAACATGGAAATCCCGAGGACTCGATGATGGCGTCGTGCACCCGTGGAATTTATTTCCGAGCTGATAGTCGACATCGTGGACGGAACTTGTGCCCTAACCACCTTGGGCCGGCGTGTGGCCCCAATCTCAGATACATCGAGGGTGCCACTACATCAAGTAGGTGTAACGGGCTTGCTTCTTCACATAGGACGGCGGTTGTGCAATCAAGCATGGTAGGGAGCACGGCGAGACCTTCCTACCCTCCACCGGGAGTCAGGGACGTTGAGCTGTGGTTCGCGCCTGCATTGCATCCAAGTATACAGCAGCCGCCACATAATTTGTTCTAAGCCCGCCTCAGCATACCGCCTCGGGCTAGATATCTTGTCCACGAGATGGAATCCCCTGATAGGGATCTATAGGTTGGATAACTGTCATGGTTTTGCTCTCCAGAGTTGTCAGCGTTGAGACGCCACGTTTACTACTACGTACTCCCCGGACACAGAAGACAATTTGTGATTCTGCATTTTGACTGGCTTTCGCTCAAATTGCATTGTATGCTGGGCCTCAAGATGTCGATCGCGTCCCCAAGCAGCTCGGATAGAATACAACTCGCTGTCCGGTCTGCAGGTGTACATACACCAGATGATGGGCCAAACAGAAATATCTTAAAACTCACATGGCGCCACCATCTGCCATAGACATGTGCATACAGTAATACATCCACACAGACCCTGACTGTGCGCATGCATGGGCGCCGTTTTCACTCAACGTCAAGGACGTTCCCCCAGTACTTGCTGCATATTTGAAACGGTTGTGAACTATCAACCTCGCCGACTACGTTGGCTTATTCTTGGGCGAAGCCCCTATCAGGTGATTGACCACCTTCTAAGACGTCCTCTCCGGCCTACAGCACGTGCCTCGTCAGGGGCGATCAGAATGTGCTCAAACAGAGTCCGGACCAGCCACGTGTAGATGTCGATATCGATTCTGACTTACTCTTTCGACAATGATGAATGTCCTTGGTTTTTTCCTTTCCTTTCGGAGCCCTGGGCTTGAGCTAGGCCTCGGTCCGTAACGGCCAGAAGGGCGACGGTGGTCGTGGTTGTTGGTTGATCCGAAGACTGGCCTGAAGGTTTGCAACCCTGTACGGGATCCACCACAAGCCTAGGATCCTGATTACCAACAAGGACTTTTTAACTTTTCTTGTCAGTCCAGACGGAGAGGGGAAGCAACAGACGAGAGGTGGGGTGGATGGAGCAAAGCGTCGGTCACAGTTGATCGTCACTGTGCACATGACATGGCCCTTGCTCCAACAAGGGATTCATCTATCTTCCATATTGATACTCTATTGGGCGCTTGCACTCCCAGCCGCTTCTTCGATGTTACCCATGGGAATGGCGCAAGTAGCGCGAGCTGGCTGTCCTATAGCCGGCGATTACGAATCTACTATGTGGAGGGTTGTGCTTGACGTAGTAGAGATTGTGTTTTTTATTTATTGTTTATTTCTTTTATTCTTGACTTTGCGCGACTAATATGGAATAGGCGCCGAGCCCTATTGGCTAGCGCGCTGGTGTGCAATGTAACTGAACGACACGCTCGGCTCCCATGTAAGTAAGTGCCTGGTGCAGGGACATGTCGACAGGTCCAGCGGCCGTCAATCAAACATCAACCATGCTCAAAGCACAAGATGAATTGGGCGATCCGACACAAAGCAATGCAAGGCTATCTTGGGGGATCTGATCTCTATCTACATGGCCGTGCGTCTTCAACGGCAGGCTCGCCGTAGTGCTCGCGAGTCATCCCAAGGTGCAATTGGCGCGCTGTCGGCGGTAGCGGGTCGGGCGCAGTTCAGTTCTCTGGCAGACTGAGAGATGGGCAAGACGTAACGGAAACTGACGAGCAGCTAGACAAGATTCAGCAGTGAGGGGTCGAGGGCCGCTTCGGCCACGACGAAAGTACCGCTAGCGGTCTTCCGTACCGACGCGAGCAAAGCCACCCAAGCCACCAGCGTCTCAGAAACCCCAGTACGCGATAGATTAAAGAGATACTCCGCTGTCCGTTGCCACGATGCCATGCCCAGCCGTATGAGGCCGTTGGTCGGTGAGAAACGACGGCCTCCTGAGGGGTCGCTCTCGGATCCTCCAATCGCTGATCAGCGCTGGCGGGATTCCTGGTATGGCCAGAGATCCATCTCGCATTCCCTCCATCATCCTTCCCAGCACTGTTCGCTAGCACGTTGTGACTTTGGATGCTACCATGATTACGGCCGGGCCTGATACGCGGACAACTTGCAACGCGGTCAGGTCAGGTAGGCATTTGGTCAGTAGCGGCGAATTCTATTTCCAGCTGCTGGCTGCTTTCTCATATCAAGTGTTCGAGATACGACGGCCGCAACGTACCAGGTAATGAAGGAAGAATAAAAATATAAACAAATCGGTCAAACAGCGTATCCCCCTGGTCCGAGGGTTGGTCAATCCCATGTGACGATGTCAAGGTCGATCGGCCGAGGAAGCATCAACATAACATGTTCGCTTCTATCTATTTGACTTTTTTTTCACTGTCTGCCATCGCAAGCCACCGTCTCCGCCGGCCGGTGACTGCGGGCAGAGTTGTCGATGTAGAAAACTCAATTCGGCATTCGTCTTTCGCAATGAACAAGCAGGCTGGTACACTGCAAAAGTAGAGGCTGCCGTCTTTCCCAAGAACAACAAATATTCATTCGGATAGGATCTACCCACTTGACAATTTACAATCAAGAATGGACAGGCTAGCTCGCACTGTAGTAGAGCAAAGTGTGAAGACCTGTCTGTTAACGGAGTGTTTACCTACGGGCTGGTGTGACGACCTACAATACTTGGTACATAAGGTGCGATTTTATTTTTTTTGATTTTATTTTAGCTCTTCATGGCAGCGGTTCGAACCCAACGACCGCTGACAAGATTGTTGCACACGGGTTTTCCACCGACCTAAGCGTAGCAAGCAATCCGCACATATCGATAGGTACAATTCAAGTGGTCTCCGAGGAAGAGGGATCCATATAGCCAAGCGTCGAGTTGACAAGCCCATCTTATATAAGTCGGATCACGTTTGCTTGAAAGAAGGCCTCACTTGAGACCTGTGCTCTGCATGAAAGCTCGAATGCTCGATTTGATGCTTAGCATAGGCGTTTCGGTCCTCTCTCGCTCTCGCTCCAACCTAAGCAAGCTCCAGTGCCCGCAAACATACTCTCCCCCACTATCCACCGTGGACAGTGCGCCCGGGCCCTACCACCCACTAGCCAGAGGTCCAAGGCGGTAATAGGGAAAGCCCGGCTCTGGCTGGTTTGCTTGCGACTAGCGGCCCACAAAAGCGTTGTCTTTGCAGGCGGTACATGCGAGATATTCCATTGGACGTCAACGCGATCCACGGTTCAATTTTCGTAGTTCAGAGTTCGGCGTTGTTCATGTTGGGAGACGAAGCTTTCCCCGGGCACATGGAGCAAAACAAAAGAATCGGCACATTTCGCCATTCTTTTGGCTCCAGCATGCGAGAGCACCGAGGCATCGTTGCTAGTACACCTTGGCCCACCACCTTGTTCGTATGTAGAATCCGTGACCCCGTACGTGTGCGCAGTAGGGACCGATGAGCAGGTACATGGGCCAGGACGACAAAGCTGTGGGCACGGGGGGACCCAGAGGGGCCCGATGTGGTGGACAGTGCCGACAGACAGGCTGGTGGACGGACAGCATGGGCCAGAGGAGCGGGAGGGAGTGGTTCCAGCTCTGTCGAGATGCCCATTGCCCATTGCCCATGCTCTCCCCTCGCCGGTGCGACGGTACTGCGATGCCATGTACATCCTGTCCTGGCGCACGCCCCCGTGGTCGGCCAATGATCTGAGTGTGCATGTACCACGACCACGACCAGGACCCATGGGCCCTGCTAAGCTGCCGACGGGGGCCCCCCATGCTCTGGCTAGCTAGCGACCAACCACCCACTCCCTCCCCGGCTCGACAACAAACCCAGCACACACCTCCGGAGACTGGACTTGGTTTGGTTTGGCTGAGCTAGGATACTTGGGTGCTAGGGTCTCTTACAAGGGACACACCCCGGACAGCAGTATCGCTAGTCAAGGTCCTCTCTATCTGCTCAACAGGGCCCTGGTCCGGGTCGGTCGTCAGAACTGTGAGTGATTCGATTCTACCTTGAATACTACTACTACTGCTACTACTATTCTAGCTTACCCTGCCTCCTCACCACCACGGTCGAGTTCCCTTCCTTCTCTCTTCTTCCTCTTCCCTTCCTCCCCACGCCTATCCGACCACCTCAATTTCTCCCAGAGAAGGTCATAGAGGTTGGACCAGGTACGTGATCGTCGTCTTCGAGGTCCCATATTCCCAATCCCCCTCCACTTTCACCCGCTCGCAGCGCAAAACTCTGCCAGTCCCTCCAACAGACTTTGCGCCCTCCAATTCGCTCGTGGGAATCTCACCCGACCAATTCTCTGCGCAACCCAAGCTGATCTGGTGTCTTCTTACATTAGAGTAGAGAGATTCTCTGAAGTTAAGAGGGAAGCCGCGTTCGTATGGTCGAAGGAGCTAGTACGCCAAACGATCTAAGGCCCGCCGACTTACACATCCCGCCTCCCCTCATCCTCACGAGGGCCCTGACGAAAGACGACGTCCGAACTTGACGACCATTGTTTCATTTTCTTTTTAACCCATGTCTTTGTACGCCGTGACGTCCTTCGTTCAGCAGCATCCATTTGCATCGTCCTAGACAAATACGTCGGTACGACTTACGAATTGTGAGGAAAATTGGTCTGATAGTAGCAAGACTCGGCCCAAGAGTCACTCCCGCAGACACTTGCTTGTCCAATTCGTCAAGCGGCAGTTCTCAAAATCCTTCGCCCAGATATCCAACTGGTAGACAGCGACCCGGTTGCAGAAGCTCGCCTCGTAGCCGCTGCAAATCCACTACGGGCCAGATCCAGCAACCAGCCGCCTTCTTCACATTGTGATATTTGTGGATAAGCTGCAAAGTCAGGCGCTGGCTTCGTGGTGCCACAGAAAATCGAGTTATTTGCTAAACTCGCCAGCACCGTTGTCCTCCCCACCAATTCTGCCTTGGTGCTCCCAAGTCAAGGTCATCGGCTGTCCATTGGTTCATTCCACCGGCTGCAACTGGCCAAGTTCCTCCTGGGCGGTTTCCATCTCAGCTTCTGAGCCGTGCCCGCTCATCGACTCGGTCTCTAGACCCGGTCTACAAATCGCCTCTCCGGCATAACCACCAAGGTCGTCAAGCTGGATCCTCAACTCCTCCCGCCGATTTCTTACTCGCAGACCCGGGGACCAAGCGACGTACCGCCATATTACGGCACTCCTGCTACCCAGCGCCCGTCGTATGCAAGTGAGAGATTACCGTCAATCCCACTACCCCAACCGCCATTGGCATATTCCTCGGGTGCATCCTCTCCCCGGGTCAGCTCCATTGGATCGTCTGTGAGTTCGAACGGCGATTCTCATTCTTCCTTTACGTCTGCCACCTCGGCTACGTCTTCCAACGGGCCCAAGACGCCCTCGCCAAACCTGCCTGTGACTGCTATATCAGGGCCTCCATCCCACTCAATTGGAACCTACGACCATTATCCAGCGATGAACTCTGCAGGTACCGACATGTACTATCCTCAGCATATGTCTGCAGGTCCTGCACCTACTCCACAGACTGTTACTTCGAACGCACTACCACACCACTATGGCCACCAACAGCCACCGTTATTACAGCCCGGTCCTGCACAGTACTCCACGGGCTACCCCCAGTATGGCTACTCGAATGGATTGACATCCCCTCAGTCGGCACCTCCTGTGTCAGGGTCAATGGGTAATGTTCTCCCTCCTCCTGGTGTACACCAACCGGGTTTGCAGAACAACTACACCCCGGGTATGGACACGACGGGCCAAGTAGCCCCGCCCGGTGTGAAGCCCAGGGTGACGGCTACTCTTTGGGAAGATGAGGGTAGTCTGTGCTTTCAGGTCGAAGCTAGGGGGATCTGTGTCGCTCGTCGAGAGGGTAAGATACTAACCCCCCCTCGCTTCCAATATTTCCAGTTCCGTCCAATTTACGATGCTGACTTGTGCAAAATAGATAACCACATGATCAATGGCACAAAATTGTTGAATGTTGCTGGCATGACAAGAGGCCGACGCGACGGGATCCTGAAGAGTGAAAAGGTCCGCCACGTTGTCAAGATCGGGCCGATGCACCTGAAGGGTGTCTGGTAAAGCTCCCTTGAAGCGCGCTACCATGATCCCTTGCTAATGTGGTAACACAGGATTCCGTTCGAGAGAGCTTTGGACTTTGCCAATAAGGAGAAGATCACCGAGTTGTTATATCCTCTCTTTGTCCATAACATTGGTGCTCTCCTATATCACCCTACCAACCAGACGAGAACCAATCAGGTAATGGCCGCAGCTGAGCGTCGCAAGCAAGAGCAGAACCAGATGCGCAATGGTCCCGGTGGTCCAGCACCTCCATCCGGCGTCCTTCCCTCAATACAACAGCACCACCACCATATGGGCCTGCCTGGCCCTCAGCCCTCAGTTCCCTCGCACAACTCCTCTGGACGGCCTTCGCTAGACCGTGCTCATACCTTCCCAACACCGCCGACTAGTGCGTCAAGTGTAATGGGAAGCATGGCTTCCGATAACTACCAGTGGGGTCAACAAGGAATGAATGGCGCTCAGAACAACAATCCCATGTCAATAGACACTGGCCTCAGCAATGCTCGATCAATGCCCGCAACACCGGCAACCACTCCTCCAGGGGCTTCGCTTCAGAGTATGCAACAATATCCCCAGGGAACTCAAGCGTACGATAGTTCGCGTGGGGTCTATAATGCGCCTCCTACTCAGCAAGCACCGTACGGTACTTCTAACACCAGCCCTCAGGATCGGGACTCGTACGGACAAAGCTACATGAGGGGTGATATGGCTCCACCCACCGGACGGCCTTCTGGTAACGGCGAGCAGGATGTGAAACCTCCGAACGGCATGCTTCATGCCGCGCAGCCTGGTGAACAACTTCAACAGCAGGCAGCAGAGGACGAGGCTGAGCATGAAGCCGAATACACCCACAACAGCGGGGCGTACGATGCCAACAGAAACTCGTACGGCTACAGTGCCCCGTCGCTGGCCCCTCTCTCCGGAGACCACGTCTCTGGCGATATTGCCGGCTCGGACAACCACCAGGCAGGCTCTGGCCGCGCAACTCCCAGAACCGCCAATCCCTCACAGGGGTATTACTCGCAGCAAACTGGCTACAACTCACCCCCGCGTGTCCAATCCTCGAGCAACCTTTATAATGTAATGAGCAATGACAGGGCACCCTCGAATGTCGCACCAGGCGGAGACGTATATGGCTCACAGGATATGGCGGCTATGCAGAATGGCTACGCCGCGCCGCCGATTATGAACGGTGCACCTGGCGGGATGAAGCGTGGTCGTGATGATGAGGATGAATTACCTCGTCCTGGAAGCGGTGGTTTCGACATCAAGCGAAGGAAAATGACCATTGACGGAACCATGCCAGCCACGACATTCGACCCTATGAACCGGCCTGCCTCGGTGTCTTCTGGACTACGCCGATAGCATTGTGCCGCATTAGGGCTTGGGACGGAAATGTTTGTTGCATCAAGCGCATTAATCCAGGCGTTGTGGCTTTCTTGTTCGAGAGGTGATTCTCTCTGCCGCATTGAAATCCCAGGGCCATAGAACGCCATGGCTGTTACGACCCACGACATCACTCCTTCGACTTTCTTTTTCAGTTCTTGTTGTACTTCAGAGCAATGTCTCAGCATCGGCAATGCCTGGGCGAAACCCTAAAGACGCGATGACGATCCTGACGACTTGATTCTTGCTTGATTTTGCGATGCCGCTCAAGGCTGTGTACATGCTTCACGAATTGATGCGACGCATGGAGGATATTAATGTTCTCAAACTCCGATCACCCTATTCACCCTTCTACCTTCCGACCTCTTCTTCATGCCGAGCACGACGAGAAATCGAGCAACGGAATCCCCCGCCTATCATGAGCTCTAGGCGGGTAATGTTCATGACACGAAGCAAATCTGCTTTTACTTTGTCCAGCTTGTCCGGACAGCCTCACTCCAGAGAGGCCCGAGGATAACAGCAAATTTCCTTGACTTACGAATTGATGACGACCAACTTTCTTCTCTTCAAAAGGTGCGGTGTCACTGTGGGCGTGTTGGAAATATGTCTTGAGGGAACCAGGTCATGAATCCAGAAGGAAGTCTAAAAGCTATTGCTTGATACACCATGATTCTAGATACTGAGCGTAACTACTACATAAATGAAACCCCTTCAAAATGTACCTGCTCCATTCTTTGTTTCTTGATCTCCAGTTCGTCCGTATCTTGTGCTCTATCCCGTTAACCATGGCAGTGAAGGAAAGCCTCGGTGAAACTAACATGTCTCGCTATGCTTGCTAACCAATGATATGAGAAACCGTTCTCCGGTCACACGCGCCCCTGTGCGACATGATTGGCCTCTGCGCATTGTGCTGTTGTCTCGTTCTCCTCGAGGCCGCTCCGATTTTAGCCAGGTTTTCGTTCCACCTGAGTTCCAGTTCGGAACTCGTGTATACACTGCGGTATCCACCACTTCCAGACGGGGTATGGAAACAAAAAACAAACAAAAATCTTGAACGCGGGTAACGCAGCAGCGACGAGGCATCTCCCGGTCATCGCGGCCCCACATGGAGTAGGAGACGATATTCGACGGGCTTTTTACTTGAGGGCGGAACTCCTCATACTAGCGGTATCTGTTCTGTCGTACACCGGACGCGGTGGCCCGATTAGTTTTGTGTCACGCAGACGAGGACGCTCAAGGCAGGCAGGCAAGACTGTCTGGTGTAAGAGAGGAGGAGTCAAGAAAGAGGATACACACCACACAACTTGGATAAATTCAACACGGGTGGTGTGAGTAAGGTCTTGCGAGCAAACAACCAATGGTTGCGTGTCTGATACCAACAGTATGATGAAAATCAGCAGCGGCAGCGCTCGAGGACAGTGTTCGTATGCCCGGGAGCGTGGACGGGCCGACGGTTATCTTTGAATATGGCATCTCACGTCCAGCCCGACTCGCTTGTCACTTCCTAGTTGTTGTCTCACTAAGACTCATGACTAATCTAGTGAACACTGGAGAACGAAAGCCACTACAACCGTGCAGAGCACGTTCTGTGTTGTAACTGGAATTCCAACTTGATGTTTCACGTAGCTGTCGTCGTTTGACTACACGAGCCTATGTGGTGGACATGTTATTTACCGCGAAAAGTAAACACGTTATACGAAATACTTGATTGGTCTCTCTAGAGAAAGCATAGCAAGAAAAGTGCTTCTTAATCACTCCTTTCCTCTCAAACTCACATTGCAGATCGCCATATCGACGTTGTACATCATTATAACACCGCTTAACCTTTTACTGTAGCCACCGTATAACCAAACATGAAAATCGATATTGCTCTGAAAGCCACAGAGACCGTGTTCGGATTTTCAATTGATGAATTAATTAAATAAGACCCAAGACCTTCGGCGTCAAATATTAGGTAAGCACTCTAGGACTTAATATAATCCCGGCGCACCCTCTATATACTGCATCCTCCAGCCTCCAATCATAGACCGCACAGAGTGGGGGCGCCGGCTCAGCAGCGCAGCCGAGCCAAGAGCAGTCGGACACGGCGGCCGTTGCAAACAATTGACAGTTTCGTTAGCAAATTACAATAACATTCTGGAAAAGTAAAGCCTTCGATATGGCCGACATTAAACCTTACCGCATCGCCGTCTCCGACGCTGACCTGTCGGACCTCAAGAGTCGACTTTCCCGAGCTCGGTTCCCGGATGAGCTGGAAGCGGCCGGGTGGGATCTCGGTGCACCCCTTGGGGACATCAAACGGCTGGCCAAGTACTGGGCTGAAGGCTTTGACTGGCGGCGCGCAGAAGCTCAACTAAACGAGTTCCCGCACTTCACGACTCCCATCTCAGTCGACGGCTTCGAGACGCTCGACGTGCACTTCATCCACCAGAGGAGTGCCGCCCCGGGTGCAATTCCCCTGCTCTTTGTGCACGGGTGGCCCGGAAGCTTCTACGAGGGGACCAAAATCATCGGGCCTCTAACGCAGGGCGGTGATGGATCACCGGCTTTCCATGTCGTGGTTCCCTCGCTGCCCAACTTTGGCTTCTCGGGTGGGACGAAGAAGCGCGGATTCTCCATTGCCCAACACGCAGAGCTCATGAACAAGCTGATGCATAAGCTTGGCTACAGTCAGTACGTGACTCAGGGCGGCGACTGGGGCTGGGCCATCACGCGTGCCATGTCGTTCTACTATCCGGAATCCGCCCGTGCCCAGCACCTGAACCTGAGCCCCGCCACGCCTCCCGCGCTGCTCAAGCACCCGCTGCTTGCTATCGAGAGCACCGTCAAGCCGTGGACGAAGCGCGAGAAGGAAGGCCTCGCGAGGAGCCAGTGGTTCCAGAAGGAGGGCAGTGGGTATAACGTTCTCCAGGGCACCAAGCCGCAGACGGTCGGGTACGCCCTCAATGACAGCCCCGTGGCGCTGCTCGGCTGGATCTACGAGAAGCTGCACGACTGGACTGACGACTACCCGTGGACTGATGACGAGGTCTTGACGTGGATCAGCATATACTGGTTCAGCACGGCTGGGCCGGCGGCGAGCGTAAGGCTATACTATGAAAGTATGCACGAGGAGAAAACGGAGAAGGGAGAGAAACGTTCCAGCCGAGAAGGTAATATGTGGACCAAGATGACTCGGTATCAGAACGTCAAGGTCGGCTTGGGACGTTTTCCCAGGGATATCCTTGCTCTGCCTGACGTATGGACACGCCAACTGGGAAACATTGTGTATGAGAAGAACCATGAACGCGGTGGCCACTTTGCTGCTTGGGAGAAACCGGAGGCTCTTATTGGGGACCTCAGGACCATGTTTGGGAAGAACGGCGGCGCCAGTGGCGTAGTTAAGACTAGCAAGCTCTAACGACGCGATGCTGAGATTATACGCGGGTGCAACTTGTATTTATTGTCAGCATGGTTTGGTATACTGCCTTGTATCCAGCTCATTGCTATTCCATGCACCAATCGTGAAGCTGTTTGCTGCTGCGTGATGACATTGAATAGTTCGGAATCAAGCAAATTTTCACACACGTACGGAAAGCGACCAACTCTAAACATATCCAACATCAAAGCTTGCGTTGGAATGAGATGGGACAGAAGTCCAAAAGCTGTGGGCTGTTGGGTCAGCCTCACCCATTGGCATAAGCGCACAGGTATCTCTCGCCTCGTTGGCATAGCTATTGACAGGAGATGCAGGTAAGAACTCAGTCTTCGGAAACGTTTAGCTAGACCACTGTTGATCTACAGGCCGTCCTTTGGTCCGAGTTAGATCGCCCCGGATCGCATCACATTTTCTAAGCGAGGTCTATCACTGGGACTCCAAATACTCTGAGTGGCGCCCGTTGGACTTGAAACTAGATGGTTATCCTAAAAATCAATGGAGGATAATGCAAAAAAATTATAGAATGTGATTTCAATATTTGTATGGCGGCATGTAATGAAGGAACTGAGGGAAAAAGGAAAATGGGGGCGTTCCCAGGTTTGAACTGCGAGTCTTCAAAAAATTGGGTGAATATCCCTGAAGGCACTGTGTTGGTAGAGTTGGAATCGGCCAACTGAACCAATTGGTATTCACTTCAGTATGCGATACTCGGCAGGCAGAGTTTGGTTGACCGGATGGTCGAAAGTAATCACTTTACGGAGGCCTATAACCCCCCCATCCCAGACATAGCATATTGGAGGGCCACAGGTGTTTCCGCAGTTCTGTCCCTCTGGATTTGCAGTACTACTTCACAATTTCGCCCGAGTCTCGACAGCTTTGTGGGCGCCTCCTCTCTCTTTGAAGTACTCGGCCACCTTGCTTCTGGCAACCTCTATCACAGATGCATCCTCAATCGTTGCCGGCCATGCCACGTCCTTGTCAAACTCGTCGTGTACGGCGTTTTCTACCAGCTCTCGCAGCACCCTGCGTAATGTCTTGCCGGACCTCGTCTTGGGAATCATCCCCTTGCCTTGTATGATGCCGCCAAGAGTAGCAATGCCACCGATCTGACTGCGGACTTGTTTTTGAATCTCATCGGCTATCTTTGGGTCCGGAACGGCAGACGAAGGGTGGTCAGGAACAGAAAGGGTCACAAAGGCAAAAGGGAGCTGGCCTTTCAGGTTGTCGGGGATTCCTATGACGCTTGCTTCTGCGACAAGTGGGTGGCTTGTGATTGCTTGCTCGATGGCTCCTATAACAACAATTAGCATCGCAAAAGTCACACTAAACCATAAAGCTCACCTGTAGACAACCGATGGCCTGCAGTGTTGATCAGATCGTCGCTTCGACTCATAATGCTGATGTACCCTTCCGGGTCAATCATGCCAGCATCGCCCGTGTCAAGCCATTTGCCTTCGAATCTTTTCAGGTACCCCTTGTAGAATCTGTCTTCATCTTCCCATAGGGTTCTGAACCCCGTTGGGGCCAGAGGAGTAGCCATAACAATATTTCCCATCTTTCCCCTTTTGACCTCGTTGCCTTGATCATCAACGGCTCTCACATCAAAACCTGGCATAGGCTTTCCAGCACTGCCAGGCTTGATACGTAGTAACTCTTGATCTCGAATGCTCGTTTTTCTGTCTTTGCCTGCATGAGGAAGTAGACTGACTCCGGAGATAGGAGAGCCAGATTCTGAAGACCACCAGTTGTCGATTACCGTAGCTCCCGAGGCGCCATATCTCTGTAGCAATTCTTGATACATCGTGATGATTGAGGGCTCTGATCTCTCACCAGCTAAAAAGATTGCTCTGAGCGATTTGAGCCCGCCCGTTTCGCCAATCCTCCGCAAGTGCTTGTTTTCTGGATCATCTCTCTTGATGGCCCTCAAAGCGGCTGCAATAGTCAGTTAGGCATATTTCCCAAAAGTATGATGAACAGTCGACTTACTGGGTGCAGTGAACAAGCTATTAACCTTGTAATCCTGCGAAACCGGTGTCAATGATCCGGGGTTTTCAGGGCAAATGCTCTTGAATGTGTGCGAATCAAGACTTACTTGAATGATGCGCCAAAAGCTGGAGCTGTCAGGAGTTCCGACTGGCTTGCCTGCGTGAACGGGTCAGGGTAAGTCCAGTATTATTTGACCGGAACCGGGAATCTTACCTTCGTATAGCACTGTTGCCGCACCTGTGAGTAGAGGACCATAAATGATGAACGAGTGCCCGACAACCCAACCAATGTCACTATCATCGAGTTAGCTTTACATGTCGGATCGTAGATGAGGGTTGTACAAGCTTACCTTGCGGTAAAAATTACATCTCCTGGACCATGGATACCGAACAGATAGCTGATTGAGAGATGTAGCCCGACAGCATGCCCTCCCGCGTCCCGGACGACGCCTTTCGGGGACCCAGTCGTACCGCTTGTGTAAATGATATAAATCCCATCGCCGGATTTGACCGGCACACAATCAGCCTTGATACCTCGGGCTCGGGCACTCCTCACCAGCTTGAACCAATTCCGTTCACCGCCACTCTTGTTGAGGGGATCCCAGCGCAGCTCATTCCGTTGCCAAACAAGCACGCGGTTAGGCTTGTGTTTCGACAGCTCAATGGCTTCTCGTATGAATGGTTTGTAGCTGATTGGTGGTTTGGTCCCATCAATTCCACACGAGGCCGTGAGGATAGCAACAGGCTTCGAGGCTTCTATTCGCTGAGCCAAAGATGCCGCGGCGAACCCACCAAACACCACGGCATGGATCGCCCCGAGGCGGTTGACAGCCAGTATTCCAATCAGGGCAGCTGGGATCATTGGCACTACAGAATTCCATTCAGCTAAATCTTCGCACGTCGGGAAGTTTACGCGGGCTTACTGTAGATCAACACCACGTCGCCCTTCTTGACACCCTCGTCTCTCAGCACGCCGGCCAAGACCTCGACCTCATCCAAAAGTCGATTGTAGGTAATCGTCTGCTTTGTCTTAGTCACCGGGCTGTCGTAGAAGATGGCCGGGCGGTCCCCGTTGCCAGACAATACGTGCCGGTCAACGCAGTTGTAACATGTCGAGATCTCGCCGCCCGCGAACCAGTCCCAATGCGGATGCGTGGTGCCGCTCTCTAGGGTCTTGGTTGACTTTGAGAGGATAGCTTGTGGCTTCCGGTGCCAATGCAAGTGCTCCGCCTGGTGAGCCCAGAAAGACTCCGGGTCTTCCAGGGAATGGTTGTGGACTTCATCCTGAGGATGGCTCATTGCGTCGTCGGTGCGGAATGAGCCTCGGTGGTCCGTTCCAAGT
Source organism: Seiridium unicorne (assembly GCA_039778275.1). Classification (NCBI taxonomy): domain Eukaryota; kingdom Fungi; phylum Ascomycota; class Sordariomycetes; order Amphisphaeriales; family Sporocadaceae; genus Seiridium; species Seiridium unicorne. The sequence goes on from JARVKF010000417.1 coordinate 18,715, forward strand.
GGTATGAGAACATGGACACGAGGCTGCGATTTTTGTCAAGACAGATTGGCTGTATGATACAATACTACGTCAAATGTATGTACAGTTCAAACTTACCGATATATATTAATGCGACTTTGCCCCTGGCACAGTCGGCCCTTGGACCAGCGGCATGTAATACTTGACCCCAACCCGGGCACTTCCCCGCATCCGCTACCCCGGACAGCCGCAGAAGTGACGATCCCTGATTGTGCACACAAATTTACATCCTCGGCAAGCTCTGTGATGAAATGGGCATAGGGCTTTTCCAGAGTAGGAATGGATCACGGTTCAAAAGAGCGACACTGCGAACGGTGCATCTATAGTTCTACAATGTAGGTGTTTTAGCCCACGTTCAGCGAGAGTCAATTACTCCACATAATGCTGGCAATGTAATCTAATGGTTAAACCTCAAGCCTTGAGATGTATATCTAATCGATGGGTACAGTGAAAGACGGCCCGACCCGCGAGTTCAACCTCCCTCAGCCCCGCTACTGAGAAGCAATGAATTATAGACTATATACAAACTCCGGGTTCTCCCTGTCAGTGAGATCCAAGAACTCCTGGCCTTCGAGCTTCTGGTATCCCGGCGCAGCACGAATAGCAGCTTTCTTTTTGTTCTGCTGCCTGCACCAAAAGTAGATGAAGAGTACGTCGAGCACGCAGACGAGATAACAGACGATGATGGTGATTTCCGCCGGTCGGTATTCCGGTTGAACCTATTGCGGTGATCAGAAGTTAGTGATACTGTTCTAGGACGAAAGATAAAGGCAACAATAAGTAGCCTCGAGATAACAACGGCACATACCTTGGTCTGGAAAACTTGTGGACCAATAATGTTGCCCACGCAGTACCCAATCAGATACATCGCAGCGACTGTTGTTTTCTTTGTCCAGCCCGCAACATTTGTGGAAATCAGTGAAAGCAAGGCCACAAATGGGGTCGGGGATGCTTGAGTGAGATAGTAGCCAACGAGACGACCCGCGTTATTGCTCTCTGGTAGACAAGTGATCAGAAGCATTCCGAGTGCCGCTATCAGAAGTCCGGAGGTCGAGATGAGCTAGAACGTTGAGTCAGGGAATTGTTACGAGAACGGGGTCTGTTGCACTTACAAGTCTATTCCTGAAGCGATCACCCAAGTGCCCGGCTACCACTAAAGCGACTACCTCGACAGCGCCACCAGGTGTACCCAACAACAAGGATTGAGTATTGGTGTATCCGAAGGACACGATCAGTTGAGAGAAGAAATTGGAGATTCCACCTATGCACAAGATGTCAGCCGCTTCTCGGACTTTTGCAACTAGAGAAACTCACCATTGGGAATATCTGCTACCAGACTGTAGAACACGAATGCCCAGATCATGGGGTCAGTAAGAGCCTCCTTGAATTGGTACATCTTGAAGTGTTTATTACCAACACCTTGTTGATTCATCCTGATACGTTCGACAGCCATGAGGCGCTCTTTTGGCGTTAGGAAACGGGCATTTAGTTGACTATCGGGCATCCAATACAGGAACACCACGCCCATGGAGGCCGTGAAGAGGCCGATGACCAGGAAGACAAGCTGCCACGACTTGATGGCAATCGGATGTGCTTCTGTTCCGACGGCAATGCCGTAGGCGACGAAACCTCCCAGGATCTGCCCCCAGCCGTTGAAGCTGAACCACCAACCGGTGCGCGTGCCCTGCTCGCGGATCGTCCACCACTGGCTCGTGAAGAGCGCAAAGCCAGGAGAGACTGCGGACTCAAACACGCCCAGAAAGAATCGCACTGTCATCGCGCCGGCAAAGTTCTTGACGGCCGCCATGCAGCAAAGGGTCAGCCCCCACATGATGACATTGAAGGCAGAGTACTTTGCGAGTGGTAATCTCTGCAGTAGGCGGTTGGTCGGCCATTCCCACACCAAATATCCAAAGTAGAACATCGATCCTATCCAGGAGTAATCCTGGCCTAAAACGACACACTCATCAGCAATGGACCATTTAGTACGGCTTTGCACATACCGATAAGGTTAATGTCGGTCTATACAAGCCAAGTCAGTATAATAGGTCTTAGCATGATTCAAGGCTGACCCACCTTAATGCCCATAACACTGGCGTAAGACACTGTTGTCTTGTCCAGATAGTTCAGACCATAAACGATGCATAGTAGAGGCATGAGATTCAAGTCAATCTTTCTCAGAAGCCGTCGTTCCTCTTCTGGGGTGATGACGATGACTTCCCCGCCCTGCGCCGCGAAGACCTTGTAGGCCTCATCGGCGTCATTTTGGTCTGCGTGCTTGATAACTCCCACATCATCATGACGAGGTGTTTCGTTTGGAACTCCTTTCTTTTCTATGTCTTCTCCAGCATAAGGAGCTGGCTTTTCTGGTTCGGCCATTGCGCTTCACAGGGCTCGAAACAGACTGCTGGAAATCTTTAGGGGTGAGGTTCAGAGTAATGCAATGCCCCATCCAAGAGAAGCTGAGGAAATACAGGAAAACACGAAAACTGCATCACCCGAAAGTATTCAATGAGGGACAATTCAATCTTCAGCAGCTCTCATTCCGTTAAACTAGTGATAAGCATGCCGACCTTCGGGACTTGTCCGAAGGTTGCTCTAGTTGCTTTCGGTCGCAAGTGCAGTTGGTCATTTATCTCCGTACCCATGGAGAGGCGACAGGCACCTAAAGCTTTGTCAGTGACATTATGTAGTGCAAATGGCTCCGTCCTATGGACGATAAAAAGATCGTCCCCCCGCATTGCCTATCACAAAGATGGTACGATGACATCACGTTTCTACTTGTCATGATAAGCTGTTGATGAATAATCAATCCAAAATGCAAGCGGATTCATGAGAATTCGGCTTCAGCCGTAGTTATATCTGAGTAGGTGCAATTTGATCAAGCATGATTAGAGTTATCGTGATACGGCAAGTCATAGTCGAAACCAGAGCCAAGAAATTCAAGGGCCTGCCGTTCCACAGTTCCCCGTATTGTCGCGGGATGATCTGGGTCATCCCCGCCGCTACTAAACGCCACCTGAGCATGCTTCGACGATGCCCAGGGAAACAGGCTGCTGCAAAGTGCCTTGGCAAATGCATCAATTCGAGGTACGTAGTCCTAAGCGTTGATGAAGTATATACCATCAGAACCTCATACTATGATCTGATGAGTATACACAACTTGCATTGCGGCTTGCTATTGTTGGGATGGTCAACCTCTCCATACAAAGACGATCGTCCATCCCATTATTCTTTTGCTTGCCCATACGACGGCCAGTACGGCTTGCTTTCGCACCGCGCCCAGATGTTCCTTTACCTGACAGCAATTATACAGGATGATCCTTGCCACAGGCTATATCGGCTACGCGTCAAACAAAGTAACTGGACTTCAGCCAAATTGACTTGAAACAGGCGACGAGCAGGATGAATGGCGTTCATAAAGCGCCGTTACAACCAACGGAACTGCGGTCGACTCAATCCGAATGATCCGAACATGTCAGAAAGTACACCAAAGTTTATGTCAAACCAAGCTTTGCTCGGAAAGAAAGCTTGATGGCCTGTTTCCGGCTAGCAGCCACGGGTCCGCACGAGTCCTGATTTGTGGTATTTGGTTCTCGGAGGTTGAGCGCCGTGATTTTGCTACCCTCAATGGTCTAAGGACGGCGTAACGACCGTGAGATCAACAATACTGGGTCCGAACCAACCAACATTTCTGTCCAGGTAGTGACGTTGATACAAGGTATAAAGCCATGAAAGAACTACATCCCAAGGCTCGAAATGCACTCTCCATCCTTCGCCGCCGAGTTTTATGCCTGCAAATAGATCAAGCAGTACTATATACGTACATACACAATGCGTACTCATTCAACATTAAGTCTGTTTACAGCCTCGGCTCTCTACGCCGGAGCAAGAGCTGCTTCAGGGACGGGCACGTCTACGAGGTACTTCGACTGTTGCAAGGCGTCGTGTTCGTGGTCAGGTAAGGCGTCCGTGAGCCAGCCCGTATTGTCATGCGACAAGAACGACAGTGTACTGTCGGATCCGGATACCAAGTCCGGCTGCGACGGCGGTACTGCGTTCACTTGTTCAGACAACTCTCCCTGGGCAGTCAATGACCAGCTTGCATATGGGTTTGCTGCCACGACCATAAGTGGAGGGACTGAATCGAGCTGGTGTTGTGCCTGCTATAAGTGAGTACAATCAAAGACGTTCATTATGAGAGGTGGAGCTCACACTCTCTAGGCTCACCTTTACATCTGGTTCAGTTGCCGGAAAGACCATGGTCGTCCAGTCTACTAACACCGGTGGTGATCTGGGCTCAAACCAGTTCGACCTCCTTATACCTGGAGGTGGCGTCGGTCTCTACGATGGCTGTCTCGTGGAGTATGGCACGTCACTCCCCGGAGCTCAGTATGGCGGCATTTCCTCGCAATCCGACTGCGCCTCCTTCCCCCAGAATCTGCAGGCCGGCTGTAACTGGCGGTTCGACTGGTTCGAGAATGCAGACAACCCCGGGCTCACCTTCGAGCAAGTCCAGTGCCCCGATGAGATTGTGGCCAAGTCAGGCTGCTTGCGAGATGACGACTCATCTTTCCCAGCTTTCGATCCATCTACGATTTCTGCAAGTGCTGCGAGCAGTGCAATGTCGACCTAGGCCATTGTTATGACGGGCTTGGGGAGGACGGGTGCTGGTGATGCGCAAGACCCAAAAGCGGAGCAATACTGTCTCAGCACGCTCATGGTGGTGGTTGTGGCTTGGAGGCAAGATATGTATCTCAAACACTCGTTGGAGAATACCTCTTTTCTGAACCGAGTTTGAAATAAGATGGGCATCTGAATTTTGTTGTGGTCAACTCCGAAGGCAAATCTGCTGTGACTGCTTCTGATTGTACGTGCTAGTACTGAATTTGGCTTCTCCTGGGTAGTACCAAAAAGGGTACTCACATTCGTAGGGAAAGCCGTGATAATATTCTCGAGAGTGGCTTTCCTCGGCTCTGAGCGTTTCGGCGTTTCGGCGTTGAGCAACGCCAGCATCTTAGGCTTTGTGATCCATGAACCAGAGCACCGACTTGTCCTATATTGTTCTTGTACATGCGCATCTGATACGGCATGACGTTATACTTACTAGATTCAGACCAAGAAACGCGCCTGCTTTCCAGGTGCCGAGTCATGATACCATAACAGAAAACGATACTGCATTAGTTTGCCAATAGTGTAAGTGGGCCCTGGTTGCCGGGCGGTGTGTACATAGCTAATGCGTACACAGCCAATCTTCCTCTATCGCGGGACATGCCTCGACGCGTAGGGAAGGATGAGGATTGGCACACTTAATTCAATCGACGCGTAATTCAGCTGACGTACCAGACCGACCGAATATAGTGGTGTCCTCACTGGCCTGTAGATGCACGATTGACGGATTTATTTGTCGGTCGACTAGTGCTAAACCAACGAACGCCAAGTGCTTTGTTTAGTCGGTCGATAGGCGTCTGGCGAATGAAATTTACATTGTAATTTACGACTGATTGCCTCGAGGACCCAGTCAGAATTTGCCGTGGTCCTGGCATCGACATCCGAGTCATGGGATTGTGGTGTGTTGTCAGTTGCCGATCAATGCTGCGGACGTTTTCTTTTCTTGTTGCGGCGGCTGTGCAGGCCCAGGCCGTTGGCCTTCTAGTGGCCGCCTCCCGCAGGCTCGGTGATTATTGTTCCTGCAGTAGCGCCGACTGGGACCGCTGACAGTGCTTCCGTACCCTCCATCACGGGCTGATGGCAGAGCAGGAATTCGCGCAGATGCATGCGCGTAAAAAAAAAAAAAAAAAACATACCGAGTACCGCGCAAGGGATGTATGCAAGTCTGACAGAGACTGGTATCGTAAGGCTTTGATTTGTGAGAACAGGGTCAATTAGTGACTCAAGATATATAGCCCACGAGGAAAAGAGAAATAGAGATGCTCTATTGCGCGATATCTCTCTCGCCATGTTCACCGCCCACAACGGCAAAAAACATACAACACCGGGGATTCGCTGGTGGTCACCCACCCAACTACTAATCCAGCGGTTTCCAGTTTATCAAGGGCAGAGCGGACGGGATGCCGAGCTTTCTAGAACCTATGGTCGTATGTGAGATTTCGTGCCTCAAGAATATAATATATAGGAGGGGAGGCGGCATGGCTTCTCGAAGGGCGGGAGCGGTATAATCAGGCTGCTCCCGACGGACGGTTATCCGCGAAAGACGATCAACCTTGGGGCGCAACAGATCTTCCCGTGCGATCGGTCTGGCCCGTGTTGTCTGAAAATAAATCATCGAATGAATATCATGCCGATCAATACCATTGCACTTGATGTCTAAGCCAACCAAGGAGAAGAAACAACCCGGAAGGTCAAGATTCAATGTGATGCACGTCTTCGAACAATGCACGACACGGATTTGTGTTTGGTGTTTTCAATGATCATATGTTCTAATGCCGTGGTTGGTTGTATAGTCGATAAGCTTGTGAAACAGAGTACTACAAGCGACTCGACTACTATTCAATACGTTGAAATCGGGAATCATTCACGAAAGAGAATATGGCATTAGGAAGCGGTTGAGTAAGGGTGCTAGACCAAAACTTGATCTTCGTTCAATGTTTGCTATGTACAAGAGCAACATTGGATACGACTTGACCGAAAACCAATAAAACATCCAGCGACTTTCATCTCAATCAGGGTCTCGGCTCCATTATGTTCGCCCGAGCTGATCCCGTCGACTCTCCGAATTTGTACATGAATGAGAAGTCTAGTTGCGAGCACGAGAAGCGAACAACTCTTGGGTGGAAGAGACGATAAGAGCTTGAGAAAGTTGGAATAGGTGAATTGATTTGTCAAAGGCGTTGATCTTTCATGCGGACATGCCCATCAACAGCGGCATAGAGAAGGCCAGCTGAAAGATCTAAACACCTTCCGGCCCTATTCCTTGTCCTTGGGACCGCACACATTGTTAATCCTCCGTGGGCGAAATTGGTATCTTTTGTCCAAACACCGAGACAAGAAATTACAAGAATGAAATCCAGCATGACCCCGTGGTGCAATGCCGGATACCGTAGTGCCTGAGAACCCCCAGTCTAATCACCGTACTCCTTCAAAACATCCGAACTGCTCTCCGTCCATTAGGTATTATCGTAGAAGATCGTAAGACAGACGTGAATCCGAGTAGTCGATTACAGGAAAGCGATCAGTCCAACGAAACCGGCAACGGCGGCGCCAGACAGGCTTGCGATCTTTCCAGCAGCGGCGGTAGGGACCGAGGTGGCGCTGGTGGTGGAGGCAGTGGTGGAAGCCTTGGCGGTAGAGGTGGTGTAGCCACCGGTAGCCATGACGGAGCTGGTGGTAGGAGCAGTGCCGTTGGCATAGGTGGTGGGGTAGACGGGAGCAGGGCTGGAGGCGGACGAGGCGGAAGCGGTGCAAGTGCTGCAGATAACGCTGCTGGTGGTGTAGACGGGCTTGCTGACGGTGCAAGGGCAGTCAGAGATGGTCAGGGTGGTGGCCTAGGAACCCGTGTTAGTATTGTTGTTCAAAGCTCTCGATCATCGCACCAAGACTTACCTCAGTGACAGTGTAGGTCTTGCCACCGTAGGTGACCTGGGTAGCAGCGGGGCAGTAGGTGGTGTAAGCAGTAACGACCTCGGTGGTGTAGGTAACGTTCTCGGCGGCGTAGTTGGCCTGGGCGCCAACGGCGAGGGCAGCGACAGCGACGGAGAACTTCATCTTGACTGATTTGGTTGGTATTAGGTGACTCGGGAAGAGTTGATTGTCGGAGTATTAGGTATAGCTGAGCAATTAAGTATGCTAGTGTGGAACGAGTGAAATTGACTGAAAAGTCAGGGTTGATTTGTAGAGAATGCGTGTGGGTGAAGAGGGAAGGGGAAAAGAGGATTGCCATCTTCGGACGGAATTGACTTATATACAGAGTTGCTCGACAGACAGCGCACACGGGGGGCTTGTCTAGGCGGTTGCCACCTGCAACCTGGATCCCCGTTTATTTTTTCCACGTTATTTCGCTTTGCAGTCAAATCAGGCCGCGCCTTTCATGCAAGCCTTCGGTTGGCAGTGCGGATCTCTGCTGGCTCGCTGATAGGGACGGTGTGGATGTGGGCGTTGCGACCGGGCTGAACTCAGCGAACGAAGACCGCCCAGAAAGGGGCAAGGGCAACGGTGCATACTGATGCCCCCGTCCAAATGTCACTCTCTTGGCATGGTAGTGCAATTACAATCATATGAGGTCCAAGCCTAGATCTCCTGTACCTTGTCGCCGGGGGCCAGTGGGAGTGGTACGCAAGCGCTGTGATCTGATCCTGTGCAGACTAACAACACCCGCCCGGCGTGACCTATCACTTCCACCGTCCGGCCTGTTCATTCGTCGCGGAGAAGGGGGTGATGTGCCAAAACCGGTTCGGCGGATCCGCCCTAATGCCAGGTACAGCTGCACGAGCTGCAAGGGACATCAACAGCGAGCGCAAGGATGCGTGCGACTGGAGCCATGGGAAATTGCGGCACCACTAGTTTGTCGTCCCATTGTCCGGAACCAGCAATAGCTCGTCTGGTGGGCTGTCCACCGACCGCACCCAAGTACCGATGCGCTTTGGTTCATGCTGGATATTTGCAGCCTCTTTTAACTTGGACGATGGCGGCTGTGGTCAGTGTGTATTGTGTCCCTTTGTCAGCCAAGGTTGTTGTCGCAAAGTCACGTTTGTCTTGGTCGTATTGAGCGATGACAGCCAGTAGGCTAATCAGCGCTAACCTTGGTCCAATATGAAGAGAACCATGCATTGGGAATTCAGTCATAGCCTTGGATGTCGTCTGAACTCCATGCACGAGCTTTGCCAAAGATAAGACCATGCTTCAACCAGACCAGTCTTGTGGTGCTGGTGGATCAATGGAGCTCCGGGATTAAGCTCGCTATCATCCAGACAGCGGTTCATCGCACATGTGTCCCAACTGCCAGCTGCTCTCCCATGATCTTGCTTCCGGCAGCAATGAATTGCAGGGTACACTAGCTTTTCTAACTGGTCACTGCACCAATGCACTGGTTCTTTTGTCCTTGACATGCCCCAAAGGTGCGGAATCGCCGCCGCATGGATCGTTCGTGGGCTTCACGTCTCGTTCGAAAACGGATGCAAATGGTCTCCAGTCACAGCCGGGACAGTGAGTGCAAGCTGGCCGACTGGAGTCAGTCTGGCCATTCTAGTGGGCCCTGGTCAGGAGAAGGTGCCGACAGAACTTACTTGTACGAAATGCAATGTGTGTAAAGGATCGTTGTCACTGTCCAGGATCAGGCTCGTGGATCATAGCCTACAGGGCTTGCCTTGTCTTCCCAGGTTTCCAACGCTTGGCGTAGAGATTCTCCATGCGAAATTACATGGCTTCTCTGGGGTTGATACTAACGGGAAGCGCATCTCTTTCCGGAGAAGAGGTGGGTTTGGGCGAGTAAACACTTTCGACTGCGCGTGGAAGTCAATATCGAAGGAGCTCGTATCACTAATTACGTACTATCATGGGCGCCCTGATTGAAGACAGAAATATCCCTGGGGCTGCATGGATTCGGCGGGCCGAGATACACTTGGTACCAGCAGAAAAAGGGAACGCTGATTACTCTCGTAACAGGCTTGGTATTCACATGCCATTGCTCTTCTGTTCCGACTCTAAATTTGGCTGTCAAGTATGACTCGTTTCCTTGCTATCAAAGCACTAACCACATAATTACCCATTGCCATGCAACTACAACTCTGAACTGTACGAACCATCCGCTCCCTGTCGCCAAACTGGACACCATGACAGATTCGATTGCCGGTCCACCATCCAATTTATTGGAATGACCCCGCAAAATCTCGTCGGTATGCACATCTATCGGTCGGCGAGGTTCTCGACAATCTGATCATCGGTTGCGCATTGGTAATGGAGATTGCTGTCGAGGTTGGCCCGACGCTCTAGTAGCATTGGTATTCTTTAGGCGGATTCCGGCCTGCTAAGAACACTAACATAACCTGGTCTGTCCACCGTCTTACGGCGAATTGCTCGCGCCAGAGGGCTGCTGACTATGAAATTTTAATTACTTTTGCTTATTTGGATAGTTAGGATTGGAAAGCTCACACGTCATCGGTCGTTGCTTTGTCTCTGAACGTTGCATTTCGCCAACTGAAGTCCTTTCCTCTCCCAGACTTGGCATCCTCCCGGGTATCTAATCCTAGCCTGGCTCGGCGACCGACACCCGTTAAGAACCGCAATTTCCACAATCTCGAACTACTGCCACTGAAGTGGGAACAGAGAAGATCGTCCATGCAGACACCATGTGAAGAAATCGAAGCTTACGAGGCTTGTGTAAGCAAATAGACAGACGCGATCATGATCTGATGTAGGACGCGTTTCTTTCATGTCTAATGTACTGACGCGGATAATACCCTTCTTTATTCAAGGCGCCACCGGCAATGATGTGGTGACCGATCAACCAGACTATCCAAGTACCTCTCAATCCTCGATCATAGCGAATAGCTCCAGTAAGGCCACATTCAGCTGCTGTCTGCGATGATCTGGGGGCTTTTCAGAGGCAATTTCATCTGACAAGATGCATCCACCACCGGATTGGAGCTCCTGAGCAAAGTCGCCTTTTCAATGAAGAGATTTTGAAATCTGGCTTACTGAAGTGTTGGATACGTGTCTACGTGTGTGATACCGTACTCGAATGAATTCCAATCGCACATCCCTTGGGGCCAGCTGGGCGAATGCTATCTATCAATAATGCAGTAGTGCTGCTCGCTCTATATCTAGCTACCTAAGCCGTTGGACAATTTGGGGCAAATTCTGGAATCGTCAGGCGAAGTGACTGGTCAGTTCGTGGTGACGCCACTGAAGAACGCCCACAACCTGGAGAGTGCGAATTTATCCTAGGCACATGACCCAGCATCATCAAGAGCATTGAAACTCGCTGGGGGGGAGTCATCTTATGAGATGATCTATCTCGTGCTCTCTCGGACTTGGCCGTTGCGACTTGAGAATGCTCTAGAAACTACACGCTGAGAGCACCTTGATACAAGCGTAAAGGACGTAGGAAGGAAGTAGGTCAGTGTGGTTCCTGCCATCCAGCTACTTGGGAATGGGGCTCAGCTGCGATGGGACAGCCATCTATATGCTTTCGCCGAATCGATCTCCCCTCAGCTGCCGAAAAGTCAGGAGTGGCCAGATGCCTACTTCTCGAGATGACCGACGATCAAGGGTCAGTCAGCTTTAACTCATAAGGTTGCTACGATACTTTCGAGTGACACATGTTATTATCACTCGACACCTCAAGATTCGTTCTGCTTTCAGTCCAGACCCTCGTTCTCGTTTTGCATTCGTCACGTAGGCGATATGTTTGCCTGGCAACGCCACGTGCCCTTAAGTATTCATATTCTGGAAAGGTCTTGCCGCTAATGTCATCCAGATCCTGTTTGAGGGAGAATCGTCTTCTAAAGCCTTGACACTGGGTCCATATGTAATACACATGGCTTGCTTGACTGAAGGCTCCTATTTTGCGAGAACAAGACTTTCAGAGGCAAAAGTGCAATATTAATGTCCTGCGGCGTGCTCTGCTTCAATAGAGCACTGGCAACAAGTGTTGCCTCTACATTACAATCTTTGATATGCTCCAAAAAGGTGGACAGGAGTGAACGATTGATGGGCATAATTCGCGTGCTTGGCCAGCGCTCAACCATATTGCCCTGGGTATACTAGCTGGTTCTTGGCAGTGATGAAATGAACTGCAAGGACGTGCTCGCAAGACGAAGAATATCCTACGGCTATCTGCAGCACCCTCGGACGATATATGCCATTTCGCATTAGCCCATATTGCCTGTCAGGTCGCTGTGAGTATCAATTCATGCGCTTGGATATATATGGGTATCGGCAACCAGTTGCCAGAGCGGCCGCTGCACGATATCTCTCGTGTGAAAAAAATGGTTGACTAGCAGATCTCCATCGCATGTGTTGCCAGTATTATAAATCAGTTGGTTGAAAAGGTCGGGCAATATGGAAGGCGGCCTATTTTATTCGTCCGAGGCTTCCCGCCGGGAACAATCTGGTGTCACGTTTTATTGATCGTCACATGGTTTGAAGACACGCTCAGCCTATAGGTGCCATCTCCCGGGTGTGATGGGGAAGAGTCCGGCTCCAAAGACTCAACATGCTCATGTAACCTTGATGCATCGCGGAGGTCGACGATCAGAAGACCTCCTCATGCACACACGGTAGATGTGTTCAGGGCTGATCTCAAGTCCGTCCCGGTCTTCGCCCGTCGAATCCACCTAGTCTGGACCGCCGGACATTGAGCAAGACTTCGCAAACTGTTGCACATCGGCACCGAGTCATTGGAGAATGACCTGTGCATTGAGTAGAACAACGTCAACCACGTTTCCACTCTTCTCTTGGACTGCTGTGCGAGGTATACTAAGCATCATCGCAGCCCGTAGGCGAGTGCGACGTTACGGCGCAATTCCAGACCGCTCTGCCGGTGTTCGTCTAAAGCCGCCAGCTCGGGACAATGGACGTTCCATGGCCGTTCATCATCCGGGGGCTGCCCTCACGATCGGCCCAAACACTTTTTCTCTAGCGTTCGTTGAGCTGGGGAATCTACAGAGGTGGGCCATTCTCGCTTCTGATGGTTAGTTGATGTCATGCCGGGGCTTAGTAACACCAAAACCGGCGTTAACCCGGCATGTATCTTATAAGCACAATGCCTCCGCCGCCCGAGCGAAAAATGAGAGTTTGGCCTCGAGGACTCATACTGGATACGAGAGATTTCCTAACAGAACAGATCAATACAACTCTCAAAATAACAGCAACACAAGATGCCTTCAACAATGAAAGCTGTTGGTATGTTTCCATCTGTTTCGCTATCAATCCAGCCCGTCTACTAACACCTCATCGCAGAAGTCAAAGGAGGCGCCGGCGGCGTCGATGCACTGTTCATCAATGCCCAGACCCCCGTGCCAGAAGCGAAGGAGGGTGACGCCTTGGTCAAGATCAAGGCGTTCGGCTTGAACCGCATGGACCTGATCCAGCGGGAAGGACACTACCCCCTCCCGCCACAGGCTCCTTCGACTCTCGGCGTCGAGTTCTCGGGCACCATCACCTCCTTCGGCCCAGGGTCCCACGGCGATTTCAAGGAGGGCGACGAGGTCTTCGGCCTGGCCTACGGCGGCGCCTATGCCGAGTACATTGCCGTGTCGTCCAAGATGCTGCTGCACAAGCCGTCCTTCCTGTCCTGGGAGCAGGCCGCCGGCGTGCCCGAGACCTGGATCACGGCGACGCAGGCACTGTACCTAGTCGGCGAGTTCGCAAAGGGGAAGTCCGTGCTCTGGCACGCCGGAGCCAGCGGTGTTTCCATTGCCGGGATCCAGCTCAGCAAGGACAGCGGCGCATCGGCCGTCTACGCCACGGCCGGAAGCGACGAGAAGTGCGCCTTCATCGAGAAGGAGCTCGGCGCCACCAAGGCCTTCAACTACAAGTCGGGTCCGAACTGGGACGAGGAGATCCTCAAGGCCACGGACGGCAAGGGGGTTGACATTATCATCGACTTCATCGGCGCCTCGTACTTTGTGCGCAACCTCAATGTGGCGGCGCGCGATGCACACTGGGTCATGCTGGGCTTGATGGGCGGCACGAAGCTTGAGAACGTCGATGTGGCGAAGGTGTTATACAAGAGAGTCAGAATTGAGGGCAGCACTTTAAGGTCAAGGGATCCGGAGTACCAAGGCAAGCTTAGGGATAAGTTGGCTGAGTATATTCCGGATTTTGAGAAGGGCAAGTTGAAGGTCCTGGTCGACACGGTTCTGCCGTGGGAAAAGATACAAGATGCGCACAAGTTGCTGGAGGCCAACAAGACAACAGGAAAGATCATATGCACAGTGGGCGACTCGTAGAGACAAAAGTCGATTCTCGGATTGGGAAGATAGCAATGACTTGAGGCACTGGACAGCAGTCGCGTATTGTGGCTTTGACAGGGCCCCAAAGCTCTCGAGTCACTAATATAAGTGTCTCGGAATAGGTATAGAATTAAACCTCTCATACTGGCTGAATCAATGTTCTCCAGATTCTCCCAACCATCAGGTTAAGTTTGTGAACCGTAACGCCTTCTCGTCCTTTATAAGTGAACAACACACCATAAACGATTACTAATGCTCCATGATCCATTTCAGCATCTGCTCGTAAGCAGTAGCTTGCGCATCCTTGATATGTGAATCTGCATAGTCACCGACAACAGCAAAGCCTATAAGGATTCTTAGTATGCTGTTATCCTCATGTTATTTTGGTTGGTGCAGGGGTCAACTCACCGTGTGGGACGCCGGGATAAACCTGCACCTCATGCTCCACGCCCTCCTTCCCTAACGTATCCTCGCCAGCCTTCCTCACCTCATCTGGGAACATAGGGTCGTTCTCTACACAGACCAGACTTACAGGAGCCTTCAGCCCAAAGAAATCGTCTGTGCTGACAAGCGTCGCGTGCGCCAATGCACCAGCTCGAATGTAAGGGCCTTTGACGTTCTTCTTCCCAGCCTCCTCGTCCTCAGGTTTTGGGGCGCCACTCCAGCCCGACTGCGCCGGCTGACGCTCCGCTGCTAGTAAGAGGACATAGCGAGCCCCAAAGCAGTATCCCACAGCATATATGCCATCGCCAGCCGCCACGGCATCGGCAAACTCTCCCTTCGCCCCGTCGATGACCTTCTCCAAGAGCGGCAGCACTTTCTCCTCTGTATGCCGAGCGAGCCACATGTCGATCATGAAGCTCTTTGCGGTCTCGGCAGCCTTGAGTTTGAACATGTCCAAGATGGAACCCGAGGATTGTGCTTCCGAGGAGTCTTGAAAGGTCGTCGAGTTGGGCGCGGGATCGCCCTCAAACAAATCGGGCATTACGACGATGTAGCCTTCGGAAGCAAACTTGTCGGATTGGATCTGGTTATTCGTGGACTTGAGACCCGTGCCGCCGGTCAGGTGAAGTAGAAGCTTTGCGGGGGCGGTCGGATAGGAAGCTGGCTTGGTTATGTAGACCTTTTTTCGTGTCAGCAAATCTGTACGGATGGCGACAGTTCATGAAAGCTGGTAGGGCGTAGAATACCTACGTCGATGCCGCCGAGTTTGCGGATCTCGCCTTGGGGTTTCTCTCCCTCAGCTATGCTCTTGCGTCAGTACCTACATGGGAGCTAAGCAAGAAAGTCCCTTGGACGGCTCACGGGTTGGCCTGTCGGTCGTGCAATGTTCGCCCATCGCAGGGCCGGTCTGGGCAGGCGTGTCGCCAGAAATGATGGGGCCATCCTCCTGCTCTTGCTCTCGCTCCTGCTTCTCCTCCTGGGCATCGCTTTCGGGCGCCCTGGTGGCTACTTGAGGGTCCTCTTCTGGCATGTTGGCGGTGGGGGGTAGTTCAATATGGGGGTACTCGGTTATTGCAGGTCAGGACCGTA
Organism: Seiridium unicorne; assembly: GCA_039778275.1. Classification (NCBI taxonomy): domain Eukaryota; kingdom Fungi; phylum Ascomycota; class Sordariomycetes; order Amphisphaeriales; family Sporocadaceae; genus Seiridium; species Seiridium unicorne. The sequence goes on from JARVKF010000417.1 coordinate 34,179, forward strand.
GAAGAGGATGAAAGTGACTTCAGGATGGTTGCTCGATCAAAACAAATAACATATGAGGGCGTTGCGTAAGGGACGTGGGTGAGTGCCGCTGCACACCTACGCTAGCTGTTTCACACAGCATGTGCCAACTATGGACAACAGCGCTGGTGGAGGGGCGGCGGGGTATTGCAATCGGGGATACCACAAGTAGCAAGCAGTTCGATTCCGGTTGTGAAGCCCTACCGGGAATCTCTTATGAGCCAAGGAATTCGCTTGGGAGACTACATGAAAGGTAATGCGCGACTATACTGCCTAGTCTTCTATAGAATTAGGTGGCTTAATCCCTCGTCGTGACCTGGCGCGTTTATACCTTGTCGATGATCTAGAATACAGTGACGTCTTGGGCCACCAGACGTTGACCTACCCCGCGCTAAAAGGCGGTAGTCGCCAACTGGGCTCCAAGAAGGGCGCTGTTGCCTGCCTGTGGCAGCTGCCGATTCGAAAAAAACCACTTTAACATTGGCTAGGGGTGTCGCGTCAAGTCGCGTCTCGTCTCAGGTTTTGATCCCATCTCAAAGTCAACACCCTCCCACCCACTTTCGTCTTTTGTACGCATATTCCTCTTGTTGAGTCACCATATTCTGTACAGCGGGATTCGAGACTCGGTCAAGATGTCGGTCGCAGCTGCACAACAAGCCATCACCCAAGGCGCTCTAGAGTAAGTCCTCCCCTCCCCTCCGCAATCCGCTTGGTGCACTGACAGGACATCTCAGCGCCATCTTCAACGACGCCGAGAATGTCGGACAGCGCTACCCGGTTCCCGTCCTCCAATGTCTCCAGATCAAGCCGCTGGCTGCAGGCCCAGCAGCGGGTGGTGGTGCCGAGCGATATCGAGTCGTGCTCAGCGATGTTCGCAACTATGTCCAGTGCATGCTGGCAACACGTACGTACAATCAAGTGGGTGAAATAGGAGAAAACGGAGGAGGCTGATCCGATCTCAGAGGCCAACCACGTGATACATGACAACCAGCTCGTCAGAGGATGCATAGTCCGTGTCAAGTCATACCAGGCAAACTCGGTCAAGGGCAAGAAGTAAGGTGATCTGGTCGAGATCATATCGTGAAGATGCTAACTCAGCCCGCTAGTATTCTCATCATCCTTGACCTGGAAGTTGTCGAGAATCTTGGAGCCCACGATCGTATCGGTGAGCCCGCTGGTTTCGAAGCCAAGCCCGCCGCAGCCGAGACCACCATTGGTGGTTCTGGATTCTATGGCGCAAAGCCTGAGCCTTCCGCTCCGATAAAGCCGGAGCCGATGTCGTCTCGCGTTGGCGGAGGTGGTGCAAGCCACGCTGGAGCTGCCAGCACCATTTACCCCATCGAAGGGCTTTCTCCCTACGCACACAAGTGGACCATCAAGGCCAGAGTCTCAGCCAAGTCAGATATCAAGACCTGGCATAAGGCCTCGGGCGAGGGCAAGCTGTTCTCGGTGAACTTGCTCGACGAGACGGGCGAGATTAAGGCGACTGGTTTTAATGAGCAGTGCGATCAATTCTATGATTTGCTGCAGGAAGGACAGGTCTACTATATCGGTAGCCCCTGCAGAGTTCAGTTGGCCAAGAAGCAGTTCTCGAATCTGCCCAACGACTACGAATTGACCTTTGAGAGAGATACTGTCATTGAGAAGGCAGAAGACCAGTCGAGCGTACCTCAGGTGCGCTTCAACTTTGTCAATGTGCAAGATCTCCAAACCATTGAGAAGGACGCCACGGTTGATATTATTGGTGTTCTGAAGGAGGTCGGCGAAACGTCCCAGATCACATCTAAGAACACGGGCAAGCCGTATGACAAGCGAGAGCTGACTCTTGTTGACGATTCGCACTTCTCCGTTCGTGTCACAGTCTGGGGCAAGACGGCCACCCAATTCTCTACACAGCCAGAATCCATCGTGGCATTCAAGGGTGTCAAAGTCTCAGACTTTGGTGGCAAATCCTTGTCCCTCCTTTCATCAGGCACAATCTCTATCGACCCTGACATTTCTGAGGCCCACAGGCTCAAGGGTTGGTATGATTCTCAGGGTCGTGGTGAGCAGTTCAGTACACACCAGAACAGCGCAAGCGTCGGTGCAGCAACCGGTCGCCAGGACCAGAACAAGGTGATATCGCAGGTCAAGGATGAGAACCTAGGCATGAACGATGACCCTTCATACTTCTCGCTCAAGGCAACTGTCGTTTACATTAAGCAGGATAACTTCTGTTATCCTGCGTGTGCGAACGAGAGCTGTAACAAAAAGGTGGTTGATCAAGGTGACGGGACATGGCGATGTGAGAAGTGTGATGTCAGTCACTCGAAGCCACAGTATCGTTACATCATGAGCATAAACGTCAATGATCACACTGGCCAGTTGTGGCTTAGCTGCTTTGATGAGACTGGGCGCCAAATCATGGGCATGAGTGCCGATCAGGCCATGGAAATCAAGGAAAACGACGAGACTGCGCTAGCTGCTGTGTTTGAGCAAGCGAACTGTACGAAGTTGTCGTTCAGAGTGCGTGCCAAGATGGACACATACGGAGATAATCAGAGGTCAGTTTGTATACCCCTATCTGCGAGCAGACCAACCCCCGACACACACGCATCCCTTAGAAGCTTAGAAGCACCTGCTAATAGTTGATTAGGGTACGATATCAGGTCATGAATGCCTCGATACTTGACTACAAGACTGAGGCGAAGCTTTTATCGGATATGATCAAGCAGTTCAGCCTGGATTGAGCGAAGTTCTTGGCCATAATGCAATGTGAAGACCACCTGGTGTTCAAGTCTAGTATCGGTGATTGTCATGGCAAAGTATGCACATAGGTGGTCCGTCTCTGGGTGGACCATTGGGTTTGATGATAGTCGCGTGGATTCACGATCTGCAGGAACATGATAGATGAGCCAAAGGCTAGGGCATAGCGAGGTCCCTCTAGATGACGAGATGTAATCAACGAATATTGGAAGACGACCCATAAGCCTTTTCCACACTTGTTTCATTTGCACTGACTGATGCTTTGAAGAGCCACTCGTATATCCATAGCACTTGACAAGTCCCCCTACAGTATTTCACTCACGAGTATGCCTTGCAGTGCAAATGTGATACCCGATGCCTGATACTTGACGTTTGGTGACAGGAGTTTCCTCGATCTTCCGTTATCGCCTGTACGATGAGAATTTGTAAGGCTATTGGCTTATCTCTTTCCGAGCAGCAACAGCAGCAGCAGGCAGAGAATTGACCCATCGGGGTTCTACGGACGAGAAAACTCTAGTATATATGGGTGTGCTTTATCTTGTCTCATCGTAGAGGAGATGTTTCCGTCATTTTGCATCCCTATGTTCGTTATTCGAGAAAAAGGCCTCCGTTGATTTTAACCGTCTTAACAGTTTCTGTTGAGAACGGCCAGCCAGTCAAATGATTATTCTTCAGGTGCGTCCACGGTTGTTACGATCTCGTCACATCACAAATGATCCATATTCACACCATCTTGGGGGCAAAGTTGCCATTTCAGGGGTGGAGGCGTACAGTTATCCCGGTTGCATCCGCTGGTCAAGTCCGCTATGATATCAGGTATTGATCAAATGGGCCCAGGAGCCCAGACGAGAGCTCCTGGGCTCCCATGGTCAATTATGCAGTGGTCTTCAGACTTCGTCATATTCATATCGACTCATGATCACGTGTATCTAGTAGTCTAGACCAAATCTAGGGCTCGCCAAGCTCTGACGGCAATGCAATATGCGTAAGGTTCTTCCGGTCTACCGACCCCTGAACGCCGTCGCCTGTGTCAATCACAGAGCACACCTTTCGCGTTTTCATCGACTTCCCTGGCGGGTCTTGCTGTCGAGAGTTCTTCGCCCTGGTCACAGACTCGCGGTAAACGAAACCTGCTGACATATGCACTTACGCATGCTGTCCAGGTCTCGCGAGAAACTTCACTGGTTGGCTGGCGGTAAAAATCACCATATTCTCAGCCCATCTAGTAGACTGCCTCGGACGTGGAGGCGACGTCTCCCATGATGTCTTCGTCTTCGATGTGCTGGCCAAAATCCATTGCGATATCACCGTCCTTGTCATGAAACTTTTGCTTTTCCTTGGCGAGATGTTTGATATACTCCTTACTAGTACCTAGGCGCTCGTTCGTGGCTTTGAAGATGGGTTCGAGAGCTTTGAGCCGTGTAGCCGTTCCAGCAATCTCCTTGGCGAACTCGGCCTCGGAGAGGGCGGCCGATGAGGGGAGAAAAGTCAGGAAGGTGATGCCGTCGTCATTCTTCTCGATAACACCCTTCAGTGCGCCCGAGATGATCATATTGTGGATCAGTGCCTCGACATCCTCATCCTTGGCGAGGATCTTGCCGGTTTGAGCACTCTTCGTTTGCTGCCGTATCTCGGAGATGGAAATCTTGGTGTAGATATGCTGCAGATTCATGATCTGCCATTCCTGATACGCCGATAACACCTCGCGCATGAGGCCAGTGTTTCCATCATCAAGCCACTCCTTCGCGTTCGCGTCTACTTTCTCCTTCAGCTCCGCCGCATTTTCCGTTTCGAAGATGACAGCAACTTCCTTGTAAAGCTTTCCCAGGGTGCCATATGCCTTGCTGGCTCCAGACCCCGTCATCGCAGGTTGTGCGTCCGATTTGCCGTAGCATAACAGACTCACGAGCACCCATCTTTTGTATGCCTCTGTCATGATTTTGCTTACACCGTGGTCCCGGGTCGGGTATGTGGCGACCCTCTCGAGGGCGGCAAGCGCTTTTGGCCAGTCTCTCCGTGAACAGTACACCAAGCCGCGCAGGAGGTCGTACTCCAAGATGGCTGGCGTCTTGATGGCAGTTGTCAAGCCCGTGTTCTCAGAGATATACGCAGGAGGTGATAACGATAGATCACTAAGGCATTCGGCCCTTTTGTAAGCCCCCATGCCCGGGTAGAAGACGATGCTCTTGTCCAATACAGCGAGGGCTGGCTCGATATTGTCGGTGTTGTACGCGAGCTTGACCAGGCTTATATGGGTGGAAGTCAGCATGCTGCCAGTCGGATCGATTCGCAGGATTGCCGTGGCCAGAACATTGACTGCTACTGAGGGCTGCCATGATAGTTAGTGGGCGACGGCTGTGGTGGTGGTAGCTATCGTGCTGGACTTACTGGGAGTAGCTGGCCTTTGGCCACAAGCTGGAGAAGTTGCAGGAGGTGCGCCCCGGCGTATCTGACTTGTATTGCGTCGAATGACAGCAGGAATACCACCAGCTTCTCCGATAAGAACTCTTTGTCGCCGGAGATATTGGGGATAAGCAGATTGTAGAGGACGGCCAAGTAGGACAGTGAATTCAGCGATGGGTCCAGGAGCGTCAGCAATCTGGGCCCTTCGGATCTCAGCGGCTTCGAGGCATCATCGACCAGCTTCACGAGCTGCTCGAGGTGGGCGTTGACTGCTCTCTCGTAGGTGGTGGCATCGGTAGGATACTCGGGTGGAAAGCCCAGGCAGACTGAGGCGGTCTTGTCCATGACTTCTTCATGCAGCGCGGGAGTAACGGCTAAAGCTGGGGACACGATCGAGAAGGATTGCTGTGCGATATCTGGGCGGTAGAAGCAGAGATGGCGTACCCGAGCTCTGCGCTGCTGCTTAGATTTCCGAAGGTCGGGTGCTCAGCCTTGAGCTCCAGGAAGCTCTACCTCAAAACTCAGGCTAGAGGTGTCTCGGCAGCCTAATGCTGAGTGCTCCTTCCCCGGCGCTGAGGCAGCACAGTGCTTGAGCGAATCGCGGGGGCGGGGGTCCAGCCGTGCGGCAGGGGCACAGCATCCGCCGACTGGCCCCAACTGCCAGAGTCTCGCTTTCGAGGTATCTCCAAATGCTAAGCTCAATATACATAGATCATGCTCTTTTGATCCGCTCTATAGTGCTCAAGCTCAACACGCCTGGCCTTGCGTTTATCGCCCTACCTTCATTTGCATCGGGCTGCACTTCCTTGTATGAATTTCAGCGGAATCTCATTCATCTCTTGCCGTGTTTCATTGAGCTTTGGAGGGTCCGACCAAGCGGGTACCGCATGCTCCCATGACTTTAGTTCTCCGTCGAGCGAAGAAGTCGTGGGTTTTTGTCATCCTGCTGCTCACGCTTGTCTTTCTTGTGACAAGAAGCTATTTGCCCCATTTATCGTACTCGAACCTTGTTCGGCACCGGCATCGCGGAGGCTGTAAGGTGATCGCCAAGGGCAATCTGGATTCCGTACTCCTCAGAGGGACAGTGCTGACCTCTGATGGCCCCCTTGACGATGGCTACATCAGTGTGCAGTCTGGGAGGATTGTTGACGTAGGCACAAGATATGTGTCTAGCGTACGAGATGGGGCTACAACCGTCGTTGACTGCACTGGCTCCGTAATATCGCCTGGCTTCATCAACCTCCACGAACATATTGAGTTCTCTACGGTTGGCCCATTCAAAGATCTGGGCGAAAGGGTCAAGCATCGCCATGACTGGCGCATGGGAGCTAGAAATAACACGCAACGCGAAGCCATTGTAAGGAAAGACATGATCGGCGACTCGATCAAATGGGGAGAACTTCGGCACATCCTCTCTGGTACCACCTCGATTGTCGGTGGCGGCATGATCACCGGCCTGGCTCGGAATTTGGATTTTGTCGCCGGCTTGGAAGCTGATCTTCTGGCGCAACCCGATGTTTGGGATGTCTTTCCTCTGGATGATGCGGGAGGCATTCTCAGGACCGAAGATTGCGATTACGGTAGTGAAGCCATTCAGCGTGAGGAAGTGAGCAAGTACCACAAGTACTTGGCGCATATCGGGGAGGGTGTTGATGAGGAGGCCGCCAACGAGTTCCGATGCTTGTCAAGCGAGACGTACGATAGTATACCGATGCCAGGTGGTGGGGGTTTGAGCACTGATATCATCGCTCCCAACCTCGCCGTGATCCATGCTTTGGGCTTGAGTGAGGCCGATTTCGATCTCGTGGCTGAAAGGGGAGCACACGTCGTCTGGTCACCCCGCAGCAATGTGTTCTTGTACGGTAAAACGCTCAATGTATCATATCTCCTAGAAGCTGGCATAAATGTTGCTCTTGGGACGGACTGGCTCCCATCAGGCTCGGCGACCATGTCCAGGGAAGCCACTTGTGCGGTCTCGGCCACCCAACAGGGCTACAAGCTTACGCTCGAGCCTAAAACCGTGTGGGAAATGATGACAATCAACGCTGCAAAAGCCGCCAATTTTGAGGAGCATATCGGTTCTCTGGCGGCTGGCAAGCTTGCAGATATTGTTGTGTTCAGGCGCGATGGCGTCCGAGATCCTTACGCTCAAGCTGCCTTTGCCCCCGCGGAGAATATAGAACTAGTCCTGCGAGGCGGTCAGGTCGTCGTAGCTGAGCAAGACCTACACGGTCTCACTCGGAACACTTGCGAGGCAGTTTATTTCGGTCAATACCGGAAGATTATTTGTGTAGCTGATGAGATCGGACAAAGCTTCGCAGATTTCTCAACTTTCATTGCAAAAGTATCTGGGTACCCAGCGATACTTCCTGGGATTCCTCCCTATGAACCATCATGTCAGGTCACTTAATTACCACGCTAATTCCTAGCAATGTTCTTTGCTAAGGACTTTGACCAGGATGCAATTAACACTATAGACGGTTTCATAAATCACAGTGTCGACGGGAGAGTTCCATTTATACACACCAATGACAGTGCTCTCTGATCAAGTCAGTAGTATGAGTATAGCAATGTGTATATGCGACGTAGAACTATAACATGTACATCAAAAAACCATGTAACTCTTCTCTATGCGTACTATGCTACGACCCAAAGTCAAGTGATTAGGCGGCATCAGAACGGGGGCATATCATGGTCCGTCATTGAAACAACCTTGCCTAACAAGGACACAGATCCATATTCAGTACCGAAGTAATAGTCAAAACGAGAGTGTGGTAAATAATTGCAATGTCCCTCCTCGAATACTGGTTTGGTGAGACCAGAAGCATTCTCGGTTGTTCTGAGTAATTTGAGAATTCCTCGACACCCTTGATGTCGGAGGCGCTTTTCTCCGTATTCTTTTGTATTTTCTCTCTTGGAAACCAGAGGCAGACACAATGGCTGCTTGAAGCTGTTTCTCAATAAATACGCATAATTCAACGCAATAATGCAATCCTGCTCTTTCTGTCTCCCAAAAACTGCCTTCTGGCTGACCTGGAGTTGACGACGATGACAGAATCATACATCGCATGCTTGAGGATATAAAGGCCCATATATGAAGTCCGACCACACGATTCCGAGAAGGTATGATTGTAAGAGGTCTTGATTAAACTGAAACAAATAGGTCCAGGATTATAAGAAAATGGGATGGTTCGTGGAGTCGAGCCGCTGGCATGTATTCCTAGGGTGAGTTATGACCGAACAACAAACTGCGCTACAGGTCTATCTTTACGGACTGTAAATGCTCTAGATGTGATAATTGAGGAAAAGGATCCTGTGTGATCGAAGTTGATACCATTCTACTCATACCGTACTCATCAGGTTGCCCAATAACTCCTTCGACGACGATGTATAGTGGGAAGAGCATAAAAAGAAGACGCCCATTGAATTGAATGGATATCTTTTGGCTACCAACACGCACGTTGTATAATCATTTTACGTAATTATAAATTATGGTGCGCCCCGATAAGCAGTTGCTACGATTATAGCCCTTTGCCATGGTAGTTCGACGTAGAACCGGGATCCAGGTTTCATGAATCACCCGATAAACCTCTTATGTAGCTTGAACGGTATTTGAACGAATTCCCGAAAACCTCAAAGGAGTACAGGTAGCTAGGTCGGGAACGTGTGACCAAAAAGTACGGAGGTATTCATCCTGTACTGTAGAGAATCTTTGATATATCGATGCACGTAAGGATTCTGGGTTATGGCTTGCCCTTTATAGCTTGTTCGGCACTGGAAAATTCCTAGCGAGATGTTCCTGCTCCTAAAATATGGCTATTCACTGCCGGTGATAGGCTTAGTATACCTAAAGAAGAAATGGATAACCTTGAGTATGTTGAATATGGCTGTCATCAAAATTATCATGAGTACGCGGCCAGCAACTCTTACAGTAGCAGTGAAACGCAGTGGCATACCACGCCGATATCGATACAATACAGACCACGGCGTTCCCCGCCAGTCCGAAGCATCGCCACCGCCTCGACAAATACGTAGATACCTGTCTGAGCCAATTTAAGACCTCCACGATTCGTGTCTTACTTCATGTACCCTATGGTGCGCCGTTGGCTACCATTTGTGCCTGCAGATAAATAATGTCAAGCAAGAATCATGATACAGAGAGGCCGAGAGGGTTTACTGGAGTAGTTTCAGTGCCACCATCCGTGAGCTACTAGATTGCGAATCACATCTTAGAGCTCGCATTTGAGGTTAAGGTAGAGTCGAAGAGAGCTGGTGCCTTCGGAATGAATAATATGGCAAACTCGCACGCGTATTTTTAAGGTCAAACGTGCCGTTGTTCGGAAATCACAGCACATAAGATCAATTTTCGTCGCTTGAACAGAACTTGCAACGTTCGTATCATATAAACGTCCAGGTTCTGTCTCAGGAAAACAATTCAGCATCAGATATTGGCCTCTATTCATTGAAAAGACAGATCAGCTAGCACTGTCTGATGGGGAACAGTCTACGTGTCTTTCGTCTTCCTTCTAACGGGTTCGACGACTTCTAAAGCACCGATAATGACCTGAAATTAGGCGAATTACCAGCGCCCACTGCAGTACCAGACACTTGTGTCCAAACCTGTAGATGCTACTTTTTCCAAGTGATCATTTATATCCAATGTCAATCCCCTTTACACAGTTAAATGTTTCATTTCCACGGGGGGAAATTTCCAACTGGTCAAGGTAGGTGAGTTTATGCATGACTTGAATACCTTCTTAGGCGTTTCTGTCAACTACACACCATTGGCAATGACCATATATGCCATGGAGTCAACATTCAGGGAGGATAGATTGGCGAGTTCTTGTTTGCGACAGAGAGGCACCCACAATTCGAAGTCGGCACAATGAGATGCGAACCCGGATATAAACATTACAGAAGCATAATGCGGTTCTACCTTGCATGATCAATAACTATTCTGGCACTTTCCCCCTTCTCTTTGCCTCAAATCCTTGTTCACTTTCAGACATATCATATATCGGAAAGGAGATGTCCACTGCCAAGGCCACATGGGGTGTCGCAATCCCTGGCATATAAGCCAAGACATGCGGCTCCGGGAAGGAGCGTACAGTCTTAAACTCTAACCCACCCCCCCCCCCCCCCCCCCCCTTCGATTTGAATATTCATGATATGCCTAGATGCGACATTTCGGAGGAAGAATGGGAAGCCCTCGACGAGTGTTACAACAATGGGTTACCCAGTGGTTTCCACTGATCCGTAACTACCCTTTCTAAACAAACAAAAAGCTGAGAGTTTATAAACTGACAGGATGGGGGGATCCTAGCAAATTCCTTCTTCTTACTTGAATGGGAAGAGGAATCCTAGTATCACCAAAATACCTTCAGTGGAGGCTAAACAGATATGGTCCCGTGTTACATCTACCGACGGTCGGTTACTCAAACACCCATCAAGCAGGATTTGAGATTCCCGTACAGATTGTGACAATTGGCAATGGCTGAAAATTCTGCTCCAACCCTCACTGCCCATGTTCAGTTTGGATGCGATCAGCCAGGAGAAGCAACTCCCTCTGCCTGATAGAGTTCGTGGCTACATTTGGACTGAGCTTCGCGACAAGTACTTAGGAGCGTCACAAGTCACAATTTCACCTTGGTCATTATCTACCAGTACTTTGTGAATATGTTTATTCTCGATCACCTCTAGCAGGTACTAGTTCTGTGGTATCGTTTCGACCTAGAGTAGGTAGCAAGTATACATAACTCACCGCATAAGGCGATAAAGCGCAAAGCTTGCTGTGGAAGGAAAGAAAAGCGTCTTTACAATTCATCGCGACGTAATCAAGCATCATAGGCAGCCACCTAGGTGAGGGGACAATGTCGTTGGTTCCCCGCAAAGTCTTGAGTTTTGTAGTGGTGCAAGCTCATAAGTCGGGACAACCGGGACACCTCATTTCCACTTAGGCTGGTCACACGAGGTTTTTTCATTCTTCATTCTCCGTCATATTCTTTTAACATTTGCACATTGGACGATAGACTTTGATCAAGTCGAGCTTCATGCGAGAACGGAAGGATACCCCATAGGGAAGCATGGATCCTCAGTTGGTGCCTAGGAACTCAACTCGGGGACTGATGTCAATGATATGTCAATTCGTCGGCATGGTTCGTATCCTCATCACCGACTGTTGACGAGATCATACAATCGAATTCAATGTGGGGGAGGGTCACGCCGCGGTGTACAAGCCCAAAAAAGAGGTTCTTGCAGCCTTTCGTCTCAGTGTGCATGTTGGCCCAACATCGTCAACGCTTGGCGCTGCACGACGTTGCGGCGCTTTGAAACAGCAATAGAGTGGTGGTAAGACACGGTGAGCGGGGAGCCACTGCCGCTAGGAGGGTTTTTTTTTTTTTTTTATTTTTTTTTTTTTAATAGAAAAAGAAGTAAAAAAAGTGAGACAATATGCTGCATACCGGATTAAAGATAATTCCCTAGCTGTATAACTTATGTCATTCCCTCGGATGCCAGATCAAGCAGCTTAGACTTCACCCGCGAGTATCCGCCGATTAGGTTTCCCCCGGCCTGCAGCCGGTACCACCAGCATGGTAGCCGTAGGTTAGAGGCTATTTCAAAGCAGCGGTCGGCGCAAAGCTTACCACAGTAGACGACAAAAGTCCCGGTGAGAGCGCTTGGGCTACGGCAGCATGGTTCCGAGCCGCTGCTTTGAGTGATGAGAGCTAGCTACTGGATACAGAGAACTACTGTACCGTCTAGAAGGCAAAGGGAAAGCCAAGAAGTCCCAGGAGCTGCAGAGCAGGCGGCGTGCAGCGGAACGGAAAAAGCTAACCTTCGCGTGCATTGTATGTACATAAGGGGAAAGGGAAGGGAAGTGGGCGATCGTGGCGCCGTGCGTGGTCGGCAAATCTTCCGTTGGCTTTTACTGGTGAGGGCGTAATGGAAAAAGATCCACTAACTTGATGGAGTGGCCGACCAAAGACTTTCGGGCAGGTCTCACGTGCGGCGAACGAACCCTGAACTGGGTAAGATTTTACCTACCTCGGTAACCTTTTCGCAAGCTGCGTCCAGTTGTTTTGAACCCTCGCAAGATAAGCACATGGCTGGCAGGAGCAACAGGTCACAGACTTCTGCACGCTGGTGATGGAACAACTATCCGGAGCATATACCTGCCCAGACACACGCTTAGAACAGACCATTCGTTTTTGGAATCAGAATTCGATCGTGCATACCGTTGGTGATGGGTCCGGAGTCTGTGCAGAGAGCGGCGGCAGTGTTTCCTGTCTGCAGCTCAAGCAGCTTAGACAACTTAAACGTCCCTGGGCATGTGGTGTAGGTGGCCGACCAGTCCAGCGGTGAGGAGCTATGTTGGCCTAGCGGAGAGCGAGCCTCTTCTCGGTACCCTCTACGTACCTGGGTGAAAGGGGTACTTCGTGGCATTATGAGAGGAACTTCAAGTTCATCGAAACCTTAAGTACGGTTGCACTTCCACGTGGCGTAGAGACGCCCGAGAGGTTAGGGAGGGAGGGCAGGTGGCAAGTACACCGGCGATAGCAAGCTGGGACTGACTGCATTAGAGTCGCCTTGGGAGCCCTTTCGGGAACTTGCACAGGGTCGCCGCCACGTGAAAATCGAATCTGTTCCCCAATCGCGACTGATGGATGCGAAAAAGGGCTCCAAGGTGCTACATCATCCGAATGAATCTCTTGGTCTCTCCTGGCTTGTGCCCCGGACTTTCTTCGATATGGTCGATCGAAGACGCTAGACCGGCGCTAGAATACGTCTAGAAATCTTCTGGAAGGATGCCGTGTTCGGCACTAAGACGTCGAACCAGAAAACATCCAAGAAAGTCTATTCACCTTCCTCTTGTGAGGAAAACCAGCAGGCCCACCATGGGGCTGCAGCATATGCAGCAGCAAGGAGAGCATGCAGCTGAGAGCCCACCGACACGCGTCCATGGCGTATGCAAGAGTGTATGTGCGTTGGTGGATTACTCCCCGTGATGCGGTCATAACAGACAACCAAGTGCAGACCGCCAAAAGGTAGGCGTATGTATTCTGCTGCAAGATTTTGTCGACGAGCTGCATGCCCATAGCAGGATAGCTCGGCCGAGTTTTTGGTCTGGTTTGTAGCTGTGTCGACAGATACGATTAGAACCTTTTATTTCATCCTTGTCGTGGATCATCCGCCAGCGCTCCCAGGGAAGGGGCCGTCGGCAAGGTTCAATGGATGACATCGAGACAGGGAACTTCCTCCTTGGCGGGCCTAAGGGGGAAATCAGTGTAGGCTTCTTGGCTGCCCGGGAGATGAGGCCAGCCACTGTGTGTCTTATCACATCTCGATTGGGCTGCCCCATGGACGAGTGGAAGGTGAGGGACGCTGCAAAATAAGGTTTGAGACTGCGTCATGCTGCAGCCACAGTGGCCCGGATAGGGTTTCTGCGTCCAGCTGCTTTGGCGTGTTGTCAGGTGAGGGGAGTGGGTAGTAAGGCCTTGAAAAGAAATATAGCAGGGTAAGTGATGAGACGATCCAATAACATCACATCAGGATTTTCACATTTCAGATCATGGTGCCACAGGCGACCAGAGACGACAACCGATAGCGGCCACGCCGACTGCAGCTCCCATGGTCCAAGATACTGTAGCAGCTCGATAATATGCAGTGACTGAGCCGGGATTTGACAGGCTGATGATCTTCGCCATACGAGACGGCGCCCATGCCTTTCCGGCTGTCGTTGCCCAAGGGCGAGGGCCTCCACCACCAGCGGGCCCGAAGCGTCATCCACTTCGGCTCCGGATCACCTTTGATTAGCCTTGTGTTTATGTTTGCATCTACCTAGCCCATTGCTTCACGCCGAAGCGCCCAACTCGCACCCGTGACCACTGCCTACATAGCTATCATAGAGCACGTAGTTTGACATGCAATCGACGCCTCTGCTACAAGACGGGGATCATCGTACCAAAGCTATCTGCCGTTGTCTCTGCCAATGCAGGTTTGGGGCACGGCTTCGCGTTCCGGCCTGGCGGTCTATCAAGTAAGAATAAACCGCCGCTTCGTAGATCCTGGTCTTTGGGGGCCACCCAACAGGGGAGCCTGCCGGCTCTCGCTGTGCCTGTACACATACAGTGTCGACGTCGCCGACCACGATCGATCGTAAATCGTAATCATAATCAAAGGAGATGATATCACCATGTCGGAAGCTGCACTGGATGTAAGTCGGAATACAACTCCCGAAAAAGTATGCGTCCCCTCTAGCAAGATAGAGCAGTATCACACCTACGTATTGTATAGTAGTTCCTGATAGCGCACACACACTCGACCTGAAGCACAACGCCCGAACCCTTCTAGAAGACTTCTAGCGGCGCCGTAGAATGTCCAGCGCTTGAGGATAAACTCCGGCCGTTGTTGGTCGAAACCTTGAGATCTTGAAGCGTACCAAAGCGCTCAGCCGAACTAGTGATAGATGCGGGAAACCTAGCATTGCTCTCCGCTCGAACAGCCGTAGGCCCAGTGCTTGTAATCAAGGAACAATGGATCACTGCGTAAGCGAGCATGGAGCTCATGTTTCGATTTGGTCATCGGCCAGGCTGGAAGCGGCCCTGATGGGCGTGTCGCTTGCTATGCATAGCAACCCGAGACTGGGGATGGATACGGCAGAGGTGCTCAAAGCCCGCGTCGGGAAGTGGTGCGAAACATCGGGATCTGTCCGACTTGGGCGGTCGACGGACTCGCGGAGCAAGGTCCTGCTCCGCTCTTGGCAGTCGGACAACGATCCGCTTCTCCAGCCTGTTGCTCCCAGCTTCAAGGTGATGCAAGTACTACGGGGGACCGCATCGGCCTTTGAACCTTATTTGCGAGCAGAAAAGCGTATCAATTGCTGTGCTGTGTTCCTCGAGGACGGAGGCTGACCTGTGAGCTACGTCCCCGGCAGCATACTACCTTTTTTTTTTTTTTTCCTTTTCCCCCTTTCATGTTGGCGTCCCATGGCGTAGGTTCGAGGAGCAGCTTGCGGCGCTGTTGCGCATTGCTCAACGCACGAAGACGCGAAAGCTGTGGCGGTCGACGTCTCCAAAGGGAAACTACTAGAGAGAGCTCCAATCAGTTTTGCCAATCGCATCTATCCCGCGACTGTCTCTCAGGGGCAAACGTCAAAAACGGATCATCGCCGCCACGTGCGCAACGTGATGGTGTTGACTCTAGAGCTGGGGAACGCTGCCGGGGGCAAGATCTTTGGCCTTCCGGACGGCCGTCTAGAAGCACAGAAAGATGATGAGTAATGTTGTGCAGGACGCCGGTGAACTTTGTTTCCCTGTGAAGCAGCGAGCGTGCATGTTTGCGCCGTCCAGCAGTCTGTAGTGGTGTTTCATCCATGGACTATCCACCAGCCCATCAATATTGTAGAGCAAGAGCGGGCAGGCAGCGAGCGCGAGGGTGAGCCCTGGCCCAAGCTGGCACAAGGGCTGCAAAAAGGAGTGGGGAGTGGGGAGTGGGGAGGGGCAGAGGGGCAGAGGGGCATCAGGCAAGCCAGCCAGGGGTGGGGCTGTCAGCTCTGTGCTCTGATCTACGGCGCTAGACATGGGGGGCCGCCCTGCCGCACGATCTGGCACTCGGTACCGTACATATGTACATTTAGTAGACCATGTAGCCCACTGGGTTGGAGCGGCCCTGGACCAAGGTTCAGCAGCTAAACGCTGTTGGCCGCTGGTCAGAAGGATATTAGTATTGCACCAGAACCATTTGTCGCTCCAAGAATTTCCATTCACGGTAATTTGGCCCGCTGATCGTCAAGATCGCGCTTGCATTCCCGGAGCCATTGCTATAGACATGAACGTGATCGGTGGCTGCATGCACCCATTCCATAAGAGGCCATCTAGGTATTGCAGCACATGGCGACATGGGCCTTGCAATGCAGCTGGCAGCAGCCAGGGCTCCGGAGTCGCCTGTATATATCTCCCCTCCTCGAGCCTTACGTACGCATACATGGATGGGTATGTACATGGAAAATGCAAGACGGCAGATGGCAGCCCCGACGTGATGCGGCAGCTGCTCACCACGGAATTCGAGTGATGCAGGAAACGGGGTACAGCCAAGCCGGGCCCATCTTGGGCAAAAAGGCCCGCGGGCTGACTAGTGCAAGTAGTGTGAAGATCTCTTTCTTCGCGGCATCGGAACGCTGTGATCGGCCACCCACTAGAAGCCTGTCAAACCCGTTCAACACAACTTCCGTCGGCCTCGCGGCGTCCCGTCAAATGAACTCAAATCTGACACGAACTTTCCCAAACTGGTACAGGCGTCAGGGGACAGTTCGGCACTGTCTGAGACATCCGCACCCGCGCACTCGCATGCTGGGACAGAGCGAGGCACCTGTGTACGTATGGTCATCGCACACGCCGGCCGACCTCTCCTTCCAAGCGGCCGTGGGGGACGGGGGTTTGCTGCCGACTGCTGACTGCTTGATAACGGGGATTGTGGTCTCTCGTGGAGCTCCTGTGAGCTTGCAGTGATTTACAGCAGGGGTGGAGGGCGTTGGATTCAAGCAGGGTGTCATGCAGATTGAGCCTTGTTTTGACGCTTGAGCAGCACAGAAGTGACAGCCCCCCAATTCCCCGAAAGGGCCACCCGAAATGATCGGATAGAGATCGGTGCCGTGCCTGTCGCGGTGTGAGCAGCCAGAGAGGCATGCAGCGGTATAGGTAGGTATTCCCCTTCTCAGACGGCTTTCCCTCGGGTTGTTTCGTCTCTAGCGCTTGCGTCGGTTTCTCCTCTGACTGCCCCCCTGTGGCGTTGCATTCGAATGGGTAATCCTCTTCAGCAGCACTAATAATCCTCGTACTTCTGGCTCTTGCACCTCTGCATAATGTGATGCATTGGTACCTAGTAGACCCAGGTATCCAACGTAGGGAAGGGGAGAGGAAATGCGGGCCCCCCGAGACGCGTCCACAAAGCCAAGGCTAACCTGGGTCTGGCACTAATTCGAAGCCAATCGCTAGCGCATACTGGGCAGGGCTTAATGAACAGGGAACCTGACAAAGCCATGGACCCATCGTGGTCGACGAGATGCAGGGACCCTTTGCAGACCTGTGTTCTGTAACTGTAACGGTTTGTGCTGCAGCGGCTATTGTAGGTCCCCTCTAAGAGGTCTCGGCCGGTTAAGTCGGCTCGTCAAGCGGGGCCATGACCTCCGCCGTCGACTGGACCTGCTGCCGCACGCCCAGTCCACCTGGCGACTCGATCGTGAGGGGGCCTGGTAGGGCAGGGACCAAGGCACTCGCAATGATTTGAGATGGTATGGCCTCGACCTTGGGCGGGTCTGTCTGGCCCTGGCCTTGTCGCAACCACAGGAGCACCATGTTCACTGCAGGCAAGGTACGTAGGTGGTGTCCAACTTCGGATCGTCTTGCCTTCTCAGCCTCCACGCGTAGTCCCGGCTTAGTGAGAGGTAGGTTCAAGATCAGTGAGGTCCTCTGAGACATGAGACGGGGTGGCCGTACAATCGCCCGTCTGGAATGGCAAGAACTTAGCCCCTGTAGAAGGCCCCGTCGCGAATAGCTTCGGCAGCTGTATTGTATAGATCATGTGCTCGTGCATTCATGTGAAATTTCCCCAGGTTCCTGCTGCGGACCTGGAACGTGTGTCTTCGCATCTGCCGTCGGCTCTCATCGCCCGAGTCTTGCAGTGGAGAGTGGTGGACATGATGATGGAGCCCAGCTGTGGGCGGGGGGCAGAACAGGTTTCATGCTTTCACTATGATGGCTGGGTCACATGCCAAGACTGAGGCGCAGGGTGAATGACATCCTTGTTTCTCTGAAAATGATGAAGAATTCTATGAACCCGCGTGTCTTCCATGTTTAACTCCATATAGTATGCTCTTGTGGTTGGGCCAGCGCCCGTAAATCCCTAGCAAAGTGTCCTCCTGAATGGTGATATCTTTCCAACGCCCATCGCAAGGCTATGCCGATGCCAACTCCAGTGTGCCCGTGGTATAATGCCGTTGACCAGTACCATTCCCAATCCATATCCCTGTCCCTATCCACACATGTATGATGACGATGATGATAAACAATATGATAATGCCGTTTGCCTCGTTATCCCCAACGCCATGAAGGTTGTATCTTGTTTTCTTTTCTTCAAGTGTTGAGCCTGACCATAGGCAACAAACCCCCAAGTTCAGGATAACGCCGAAAGAACCGTTCCTCCAATGCCCAATTTCCAATGTTGAGTACATGATTGACAAATGCCTGCGTAAGATAAATTGCGCCAGAAGAATAATCAGGAACCAATGCCTGAGATGGGCCGCCAGCAAAGTTGACCAGCCGGAGACTTGTATTGTACAAGTGTCGAAACTCAGTGTTGGCGTAAACATCGAGTCGTTGCACAACCGTGTCCCGCAACTGCGCCCAGAGAAGAAAGTCGACCCATTGGCCATGTGGAACAGACCGCTGGGCGGGGGTAGGCACGAGATGGCTACCAAGTCCCCCGCTGGTTTCCTGTGTTGGTTGTATCAACCAGGCCAAAAGTCGCTGCAAGAGAACAAAGCTTCCAACACGCTCCAATGTCATGACCAAGTTGTCATTGTCGAACAAGGTGGCTGCAAGTTCGACCAAAGGATGCGCTGGCGGTGACGAGGGTAACGTTGACTGTTGTACAATAGAAGCGAGGTTCCAGTGAGTCTCAATGAGACGTCTAATATTTGGACAAGCCGGTCCAAAGATGACTTCGGGGTGTGGCCTCATGCCCCCCATGGCTACCATGCGGCGGCAGTCCTGAATGTAGCCGTTCAGCAGAGCGTCGCTTTGAGTCATTGGGGCTGTGATCAAGCCCGGAGTCTCCCAATAGCCGGCGCCTGCGGCGTTCCTCATAGGGCTGGCGACGCTGTGTAGTACATTGGGTACATGTTCCACGGCGGCGGCTGGTATGCTTGTGGGATTGAGAGCATGCTGAGCGGCGGGCATCCGATGTCTGGCCTCTTATTAGAACCCTCAGCTCTGATTTCAACTATAACCAAATGATTGGGCTTACCTGGCTTGATGTCGTCGTACCCAGACTTGCCGCTGATGCAGGAGACCGTGGGCGAGCCCATGCTAGAGGACATACCTGGCCTGTCCATTATGGACGGTGCGCTGGTGGGGTAGTAGGCGGTGCCGAGGTCGTCAGTGGCTCCGGATGATGATGGACTCGAGACGGTCGACGGGATGGTGGATGGAACGTTCGAGGGCCACGCATCTCCTGGGCTGGATAATGTGTCATATGCCCCCATCTCCATGCCAGAGTAGTCTGCCACATGGCTGGGAGCAGACGTCCGTGAAGTAGGGCTGTGGTAGGCTGCCAAAGGATTAGCAAGCCGCAATTGACATGGGGATTTGTGTTTTCGAGGAACATACAAGGTTGGTAATAGCTGCGAGGTCCATTGGTCGCAATGCCCATGCTTTCCTTCAGCCTGTGTAGTTCTTCTTCAAGCGCCCTGTTTTTCCTCAAGAGGTCTTGTACAGTATCATCCCGGCTCGATGCGCTGCGAAGCTCTTCCAGCTCGCGCTCTAGGTTCTCGATATGCTCCTTCGTACGAGCTCGGATGGCGCGCTGAGCCTCACGGTCGTTTGCTCTCTTGCGAGCCAGCTGTGCCGGTGTCAAGGTAGAGACGCTTCTCGTGCCTGAAGTTGCAATATGCGTCAATGCCTGTGCATTCGCGACATGCCGGGGTTGTGGCATTACTCACCCTTGCGCTTGCTCGACTTGGAGTTGTCTGAGGTGGACTTGGTCATGTTGTCTGATGTTTGTGTGCTGGAGGCTGGAGAGCTGCTTCTTGATTTGGAGTTTGCGAAATCTGCCATTGCTTGTGTGGTATAGAGGATACAAGTGGGATGGTCCAAACACTCCAGGGTCCATCTGGCGTCATGGCAGGGCATATATATGGTAATGCCAGACTCCCATGCGCGAGCTAGTCCAGAGGTGTGGCTTACACGCAGGGGTTGCTTGAGTCCAACGACGACGATCCCCACATGACGAGGCACATAGGCTCTTCCGGGAAAGTACACGCAGAATAAGTACAACGCGAGCTTTTCATACCAGAGGCGACACACCGCGAATGTGTCTCGGAAGATGGTGTGCAGGACTGCGCTCAACTAACGTAGCGTTCTTCTAGAACCTGCAACAATGTCGACGGGAATCAACGAAAGACAGTCCAAAGTCTAGGGGCGCTGCCCACCCAAGCCATGAGGCGCATCAAGGTCGCAGCCGATGTAGACCACAGGCTGCCCCAGCCGGAGCGGTACAAGAGATACGCCTGAAGAGCTCGATGCTAGGCATGCCGGTACCGAGCCTATCACCACTGTACAGTAGGCACGCTACGGTAGTGCCAATTCGACCCATGCGCCCATGTGCGGAAGTATCTTCTGGCTGTGCTGCAAGTCTCGATACTCTGTAGCACTTTTTTCCCAGTCTCTGCGGCACTATCGACAGGGGGGCATTCGCCGGGGTTGGGAGGCATCCCTTGCACCCAGGATGGATCGGCCAAATAAAGTTCACGCTAATGCTATGGCTCAAATTGAGGGCGTCCGGCGACGATTTGCAAGGCCTGGCAAGTCCCGGCGGGGGGCTATTTGGGGGTTACTCCAAAGGTGTCGTAACTGGTGAAGCCGTCCGATGGCTGTACAAAAATGTGCAAGAATAACTCTGAATCACTGGAGACGAGTATCACGATTTCGGGCCAGCGCCTCGACGTCCAAGATTGTCTTCGAAGTGACAAAGGGCCGAAAGGAGAAAACAGGCACACCTGGACTGGACTGGGTGGAACCGCGAGCTGGCTGAAGCTGGTCGACGCTGGCAGGCCTGCAAAAGCTCCACTTGTTGCTGATGCTATGTTGATGGATACATAACAGGGCCATTGAATCCTTGGTCAAGAGCCCAAGGCCCCGAGCCAGTCCAGCAGCTTATGAAATGAGTGGCGCCGTGTATTGTTGAGCGCACGATAGGGCCGAACAAGGACAATTGGTACGCGACGACGACACTATCGGCTGGGCCGGCCGAGAATCCATTGTCAAATAGCAGAGAAAAGACTATGTAGCTGTGCATACGGCCTCGAGAAAAATTGAACGAATACCCTGGTTCTGATTGGGTGCTATAGACTTGTCGGGCAAATGGCCAGGGCGCAGGAAGTTATGTCTGACCCACCATTGTGCGTTGCAGGGTGATTTGCGGTGATTTGCGGCGATATTTCCGTCTCTCACGGAATCCAAGGTATCAGTGGTCTACTATAGTGAATGTAGGAGAAAAGACAAAGAAGAGAGAAAACGTTTGACAGCTCGTGATATGTGGCAAAACTGCATCGTATACAACGCTAGTTATACCGCCTAATATTCGGTTTCTCATCCAGCGGGTACTCTAGATTGAGGTCAATGTGATGAAAAGACCATTTGGTATCGATCCAGTGGCTGCGGTGTTTGGGCATGGATGGTGTGGTCGTGACTCTCCAATTCGTATCAGCACTGCACCACGGACTCTAGGTCGGAATCGACCTACGAGCCTTGGCGGGTCCGTGAGAGTGCCGTCATGACTAGAATTCCACGTGGCGATCTTGTGCTTCTGCCGATTCAGAGCAGTAATTGGACGAAATGACGCGATTGGGTTGATCATCGAACAATGGATTCCTTCTTCGTGCCTTCTCTTTGCTGCAAAGAAAAACTCTATTTGGCACTGGGACTTAGCAATTGATGGTGTCTGCAAGCGCCGTGTCATAAACCTTGCCCGGCTAATTGCCGACCACACAGGCTAGGGCTGATATTGAGGTCGTTGACCTCGTTGTCATTGATTGCGCGAACGCGCTAGGTCTTCGTTTGCACATGAATTTACCCAAGTTGACTGGTCGAACGCTTCATTTTCGCGTCGTTTGCCTCATCGGCATTAGTAGCCACACTGGCAGTGGTCATGACCGCGTCCTATCATTCTTGCAATACTGCTAGTGACCTTAAGATGGATAGGTATCATGGTAGGATTGGGACGATGTATTCCTACATTAGGCATTCTCGGGGTTGATATCTTTCACCGCTTCGACCAAGGCATCCAAGCTCCCAACTGCCGTTGGGCCGGTTCTTCCGGAGGGAGGGACTGCCCATTTAGGAAGCGAACTCTTGTAGCTCCAGGCACCTCCAGCGTCTTCGTAACGAAGGCTATGAAGAAAAAGACATAGCTCATGGTCTCCTGGATCGGTGTATAGTGGTGTTTCGCAAACCTCACAGAAATCGCCCGACATTTTCTCCGCCTTCTTCTGGTGGTACTTGTCGACTAATTCGTCGTAGTAAGCAACAGCATCTGCAACTTCTTCCTTGCCCATGCGGTTGAGCCTCGTGATGATGTCCTCGTCAGTGTTTTCCGTACCTTCTGCATCGTCACGTCCAAGGCCGATGCCCCAAACCTTCTGATTGGCGTAGATTGGGTCATTTTGAATGGGATGGCCGAGATGCTGCAAGTGGACCCGGATCTGATGAGTTCTCCCAGTGACTGGCAAACATCGCACAATCGAGTATCCTTCCTTGTTGGCCCACGGCCGGTCCTGTTCGTCCTGGAGCTCGTGGGAAGTCTTCGGATGGCCATCCTCGGAAGCCTGGCTAGACTCCTGTGCCGGAGGATAGTAGGCAAGCTTCTTGAAGACGGTGCGCGCCTCCTTGCCATCTGCCCGGACGCGATTGAGTCCAAGTTTTGGTGATATAGACAGTATAGGCTGGTTACAGACAACCTCACCATCGGGAAACTCTCCGATCACCCTGGCAATGTACTCTTTCCGTACGCTTCGCGCGGCTATTTGAGCCCTGAGCTCCTCGGCGGACCTAGAATCTTTGGCAATGAACATGATACCGCTCGTCAGTCTATCCAGACGGTTGCAAGGATACGCGATCCAGTCACGCCCTCTTTCCTCCTTCATCATCTCGACGACAGAATTGAAATTGTAGCGGCCTGCAGGATGGACAGGTATGCCGGACGGCTTATTGATGACGATCATTTTCTCGTCCTCGTGTATGACGACCACGTCATCAGCTGTGACTGGCGGTTCATGGCGGTGGGTTTTGTGAGAGACCAGATCGCCGTTCTTCACCACATATTCGGGGCTTGCCGGCTGTCCGTTGATGAGGATTTTACCCTTCTCCATGGCTTCCTTGTAGTAGGCCACCGGCCGATCTCTGAATTCACTCTCGAATATATCGAAAAGTCTTCTACCCCTCCACCGCTCTTTGCACCATGTGTTGTAGGTGTAGTGATAGGGCGCAACGCGTCGCAAGCCGCCTTCAATGACGTACGGACGCGGCCAGACATCTTCGCCCACAGAGGCTGCTAGTAAGGCTTTTTGTTTCCCTCCCGCTCGGGAAACCCTGGATCTCTTCTCCAACGGTTTCTCTATCAACACCTTCGAGGGTGCTGGTGCGGGCGAGCCAGCTGCTAGCAGCTCCATCATGGGGCTGAGAATTTGCTTACCCCTTGCGAGCAAGGTGCCCAGCCTTAGATAGACGGCCACGATGGAACAAGCCCGACTCCCCTTGCTCAATCACAAAGCCGAACACGCTCATAGATATTAACAAATGGAGAATGAATTCTGACGCAGCTCCTGCGTGTACAGCGCTGTTTCCCTTCCGTTCAGCGTAGATTAACAAAAGTGCTGCACAATTGTACATATCAAAATAATTAGGCGTCAAGCGAAAAGCGGGCCCCACCAAGAAAATGGCGAGAAAAGCACTAGGACAGCTGCCGCATTCGCCTGCCAACTGGTCGCCGCCGCTTGACGGCCATAGCCGAGATGCTGCAATTGGGACCTCGGCAAGTTGACAGACACGCTTCGTTCTTGTGCAATGAGCCTTTGGGACAGGTTGGATCTGACAAAGAAACATTCAACTGGCACAAGCGGCTCCTGAGTGACCTACCATCGTCTCGGCCCATCTGCGCCGTACCGATTCAGCAAAGTATCTATCGCCCACAGGGAGAACACAGCCATGAGCCGTACGGATCAGCTGAAGAGACGCCAGCGAAAGGACTATCCATATCTTTTGGAATATCGGACACGATGGTAGGTGTGCAGTGGGATTTACCTCGAGCAATTTTCTTGTTTCTGACTTTGCCCAGGGCAGATAACGACATGTATGATCATATGAACAACTCAATTGTACGCATTTGAATCAAGTTGAGCCTTCCTTCCAACGCTGGGGAAAGCACGGGGCCAAACCCAGAGTATCACCTACCTAGTCAACAACACCCTTTCATTCGAGACGCGTGGAATAGAAGCTGACTTGACTTGTTTTGGTAATTAGTACAACTTCCTGTGAGTCTGCCTTGCCGCCCGGTCCAAGCCCGAGAGAACTGATGAGGGGCGGCAGCTTCGACTCTGTAATCAACACATATCTTATGGAAAACTGCGGGCTCGTGCCACCAACATCTGCGCAGCATCCATTGATGGCCCACACCCACTGTGACTACTTCTCAGCAATCTCCTTCCCCAAGGTGGCTGAGCTATGTCTCCGGGTAAACCAGCTGGGGAAGTCTAGTGTGACCTACGAGGTTGGGCTTTTTGAGAAGGGCGTTCCCGGCGTCAAGGCAGTGGGAGAGTTGGTCCACGTATTTGTGGAACGTGCGACTTTGAGGCCTAATGCCCATGGGATGAACGACCAGCTCAGGACTGGTCTTCAGAAACTGATCGTCGAAGACCACTTTAGCAAGCTCTAGCTCAGTTCAGTCCTGGTCTCGGTGATAAATTGCATTACAATCAGTATTCTGGCCCATGCTACTGTACCCGCCCAGCTACGATCCTTATCAACTCATAGCGCGCGTCCTGGGGACTCTTTGAAGCCAGTATCCATCTCTGGCACTCACTTCCCTCTTGTCCAGACCAATCGGCCGCAACAAGCCTATCGCCTGTAGTTCCCATCGCACCAAGTGGGCGACTCTTGGTCTCGGCGGGAGACTACAATATGATTCGGCCCGTGTTGGATGGATCGTGGACCCATTACCCCAGACTAATATTAGCTTTGAGAAAGGTAGCGGCAGAGTGCATCGAGGTCCAGCCAAGGAAAGGACGAACCGGACCTGTGGGATACAACTAGATCTTGCTGGTCCCCTCACAACTCGAGGGACCAAGATGCCATCAGTCAAGCCACCTTCACTAGGCGCAGATCTCCGCTAGTCACATGAAATGTACAACTGAGGGCTGCTCGGCCGTAGCACGAGACAACGAACCAAGACATAGGCACTTGCAGACTGTTGTTGAGGTAGCACCTCTGGCAGCCACCCATATCGGCCTCGAGCACGACCGAAACGGTTCTTATGCAGATTCCACACGCGGAACTAAAATAGTTGTCAGATTTGGTTTCAGGACTAGATATCAGTCTTGGCCAGCGGATTCTCCGCAGGCTCTGAAGTTGGACTAGAATGGTACGATAAGGATAGGGTCCAGTCTGTACAAGTACTTCCGCTCATCAACATGAATACATTACATCCATCCCCACGCCATACCGCTATCCATCGATTATTTTCGTGATATAGGGTAGGCAGCATAATGGTGGTCCGTGGCTCCATTCGCGTGTTCGGTCAGATGGGCTGAGCGGGTCTGCACTATCTTAATGCTATACCACTTGTAACACTAACATGAGGAGCTACCGTCAGACCCTAGTTTGGTTGAACACGCTTTCATCCCTGAGGTCTAGACTGCCGCTGCTCGATAATGGCTGTAGCAACGTAATGCTATAAGATCTGGACTTTAACGGAGCATTGGGATACCGGGATCCTTACTGGGAAACCCATGTGCTGTCAGCGCGACATGCAGCTGTCCCTCTAGCGTGCCTTAGTCCGGCAGCCTTGGTAATCTCGACTCGTTCTCGCATTGCAGCCGTTGATACCCTGGCCAAGGTCAAGCAATTACTCGCGAGCAGGTTAATCCTGGCCTCATTCCTAGAAGACACGCACTAGTGCCTGATGTCCTCGAGCTTATCATGGCACTTATGCCAATGAATATTCCTAGTCTCTCTCACAGCCCTAGCCGGGCTCACACCGCCAATGATCGCGCTTTCACTAGTTGGGAGCCTAGCCGCCAAACTTGGTCGCAGGTCGTCCTGTTCATGATACGTCGAATTCCTAATGATAGATGCGTGTGGCCCTTCGCTGCCTGGAACTTTTCTGGGGAAACAGTGTTAAAGCGTGGCTCCGCTTCAGTGTAGCGTCTGCGCCGTCCTCTTCGCACCGTTCGACAGAGGGTTGGCACTCCCCCCTCGACACCAGATGACCGCCGTCACCAATTCAACCCATCTCTTCTTTCAGATTCCTATACTGTCAACTAGATAAGGTTTGTTCCGGGACGCAGATCAACGATCCCTCGAGCTGGTACGCCTTTGGTTCGTGACAATCCGGGGAAGTCACTGCTGGACCACTTCCCCTTAGGATCTGCATCTGGTTTGTAACGTGCCCACATGCTCATCCACATGATTCCCGCTAGACTTGTAGATCATGATGCGTTGCGGATACAACACATCCGCGCTCATTCCTTTCACATGAATGGCTGGTCGTCGTGATTCTGTTGCATCAAAGTCCCGGGCCCAGGAGTAGGGGTCCACCGAGGTGTGTCCCTGCTAATGTTTCTCCGCTTTGGTCGAGACAGTGATGCATTGGACCCTGAGGCACCAAAACATGATGGTTCACGGTCCGGTCGTCGTGGTGAACCGCCAAACCGACACAAGTTGAACAAGCTTGCCGCCGAGAGGCACAACCGCCCGGTCTTACAAGAGGCCCCTATTTCATATCGGGCCAGGTGATCGCAAGTATTCGGAACTGTGGCCCAGAGATTGGTGATCCTAGTCCACGTTGTTGTACAGGGTTCTGTAGATGTATCGCTGCTACCTAAGTGGACTTTAATCTTGCCCTATGATAATCTCGAGCTTAATAATCGGCACCCTTTATTGGCTCCGGGATTTCGTGTGAGCATACATAGATAGGTTAGTGCCATGGCGTGATTTGAAGTTCACGTGGCCCTTGGTGTTGGTTCTGAACCGATGAGCAAAGCATGTGTCTATACCGGGTACCGCCGGCTGACAACAATGATGCACACTCTTTTAGTTTGTCACGGTGATCAAGAATGCCGGACCATGTGTACTGTTGGCCCAGGTGTCATGCTGCCGATTGTTCCACAAGTATGATTTCGCCCGCCATCCATGTCGTAACAAGGACCTTTGCATATATCGCCTAGCTTCCTCAGCTTGATTATTGAGATGTAGGCCATGATGTTAATCAAGAGATTTTTACTGTTATAAAATTACTTAGCTAAGCCTCGCCATGATCCGTGATCCTACTGTGCCGATACTGTCGTGGGAGAATATAGTCTCATTTATATAATGTAATGTATCGTATATTCATCTATTCTAGTGCCAAGAACAGGCCACAATATTTCCTCAATCGCCGTACGGTAAACCCCCTGCGAGCTCGAAGCTCTGGGAGAAAGTGCCATAAGCTTATCCATAGTAAAGCGATATTCCTCAATATAAAGATCCTGATATAACGTACTCGAGAAGTATTACGAAAGCCAACAGGGGCCTAACTTCCCCTCGATTTAAGCCGCGTTTCCTAGGGAGGGTTTTACCTCACAGAGTAACGGCATTGCGGGAGAATTATACCCTTAGTTAACGTTCTAACGGTGAAGGCGACCAAATGATAGGATATGGCTGCTCGAAGTTGCTATCCCCCTGGCACTGAATTTCTACGCTGCTCGAAGACGCTCCTGGTTGAAAATGAAAGCCTCTGGCAATCACTAACTTTATGCGGGTTTACTTCAAGGATGCGAAGTGTACGAAGGTGTGCGTATTGCTATATCCGTTCATAGTCTTTCAGTAGGAGAGGATCTAATATACAAGCTTATACACGCTTCCAGGGAGAGGAGTGCGAAAGGCTCAAAATGATATACAACCAGGGGTCCAAGGCTCACCATCGATTCGTCACAGGCTTAAGCTCCTCCATGGGCTTCTGGTCGATCATAGTTGCAGCTGCTCCGAAGCTCAGCTTCAAGAAGTCTGAAGCATACTTGCGCATCTCATCCTCATAGGCTCTGATGTCTTCAGCTTTCAACCCGTCGATGCTATGCTTCTCAATCTGAGCGACTAGCAGCTCGACGTCCTTGAGTGCAGTGTTTGCCCCTGAAGCGCCTGTAGGTGGCATCGCGTGTGCCCATCGCCGATGATGGTCACGAAGCGTGAGCTGTCCCATGCTTGGATTTCCGGAGGGGCTGAGGTGATCTTTAGAACTGCCACTTGCGACTTGTCTTGATGCTCGAACACACTTCGAATATCGCTATTCCAGTCCTTCGTCAAGGCAAGGGTTGCCTCGGCTGCGCGACCTGCATTGAAACTGGCGAGCTCCTCGTCTGACCAGGGGAGATTCGAAAGCTGGGTTACAAGGACCCAGTATATGTAGTCCGGAGGCAAGCTGATATCCTTGATGCCGTTCCGTATCTCGTCGCTCCCACAGATGTTCTCATGAAACATGAGTAAAGGCGACCTATCAGCCTTCCGGTCTTCGAATACCTGCATGCCATTCCAGGCCTCGAATAGAAGAGAGTTCCCTTAAATCGGGAGTCAGAGGAGTCTTGCCATAGAATATGCGGCCCTCGGTGTCGAGCCGAGGATTCTTGGGGGCAAGCTGTTTAGCAACTCGCGAGTTCTTGCCTTCAGCGCCTACGAGCAGGCTCCGTCTCTCCGAAGTGCCATCAGAGAAGTATGCAGTCACCCCATTCTCATCGGCCTCGTACCTTGTGAATGACTTCCCGAACATTATCCTTTCCCCAATATCTGTCGTTAGGACATTGCGGAGGGTCGCACGGTCGACCGTGGAAGGCGTGCCCTTCGCCCAGACCTTTAGTCTCGCCTCTCCACCAGACTGGCTTGGTATGGATTCATGAGTGATGGCGTTGAGCTTCTGCATAGACTGAGGGTCAATCGCACAGGTGTCTGCGAAGAGCTTGGCAACATTAGACGGCGTGACTTGTTTAGTCACATCCGTCCCAATGGCGAGCCGAATGCGGTAACCCTGGCCTCGGAAATTGGTGCTAGGCTCCCGCTCAAATACTTTGAAGTCGATCTTGAGTTTGGAAAGAGCTTGGGCTAGGCAGAGACCGGAGATGCCACCACCGATGATTAATACTGGTGCCATGCTGCGTCTATGTGCCAGGGTGCCGGTGGGCTGCGTATCTTGATATCCTGAGTTGATCTATATCTTTACACTTTTGTTAATGGTGATGTTAATGGAAGCCCAACAATGAAGCGTGCTCCTTGGCATCCTATATGAACTGCATCTCAGCTGTGGGTGCCGGTCACTGCGTGTGTGTCCTGATTTCGAACTTATGGTAGCCTGAAGTTTTGGATCTATTTCCTCAATATGACTCATCATCAAAAAGACAATCTAGCATGATAGAGTGAAAATGAGTAGTCTTTGGTCCCTATTCTTCGTGTTCGGTGCCGAAAATCAGTTCGGACCCGATCAACCTCACGCATCGGGTGGATAAGCATGACCCACAATCACTACAGGTTTCCTCCGATGCCTCGTCCGAGAGATTTGCAAAACCCGATTCGCCAATTCCAAACATCTGCCTAACAGGATTGTTAGACTGTTATATGATAGCCTGATGATGAGATCCGCGCCGAGCACATTGGTAACGCACCAAGATTGAGAACGCACGCTGCAACAGTCAAAAGCCGACATAGCCTTGGACCAGGGTGCTCAGAAGCCGGAAACGGCGGTGTCATGTGTTAGACAGTAATATAGTTGCCCGCAGAAACAATCCACCTCCGGTCGCATAGATCGATGCTGGCCTTATCGAGTTGTACAGCATAGGTTTCCTCGCTCACGATGGGACATTCCGCACATGAATAGCTCATAGTCTTCACGTATTCTTCACTGAAGCTTCATCTCAATAAAATTTCCTTCAAGATAGTAGAAGTTGAGATAGGGTCTTGCAGTAGCTCGATGCTAGTAAGCATAAGTCAAGAGCACTCCATTTCTGCGCCTACTTACAACGAAAGAGAACAGGCAGAGGATAGGCTACGACAATGCTTTACAGCGCAAGTAGTAACGTACAGAAGGCCGTTGGCGGAGAGCTTGGGAAGAAGACACTAGAAGCGGCCTTACTAGAAGTCCACCAGCGTGACGGGTTGCTCCAAAAGCATCATGTAGTTTCCCTTATATGTAGGATATTAAGCATGTATCCACCCTATATGTGATATTGCTGCATTGTATACATCAACATCTCTGGCTTGTATTCGATGAACTAGTCGTCGTGGCCATTCAACCTGCATAACTGCAGCTAAGTGAAGGGATCTGGATAAAAATCTAGTGAAATCTCATACGAGAAGTGACTTACTCGGTTCCCATGCCACGGTGCCACACGCCATCTCCCGTCGAGAATCTCATTGACCAGTCCCTCGGAAAGGACGTGGACAACGAGCATGTTTGGCACCCAAATGAATACTCAAGGTGAGTACGCTTTGTTTTCGCCTTGTTTCGTATCGATCTCATAGATTGAATGTAGTTGTTAGTGGGTTCCTATCAAATCGGAGACAAGTAACCTAACAGCACTCGTTATAAATGTGACGACTCGACTTCATCCTCTTACATCTAATGGGCCCGGAACTTGCGATCCTTCCCGCTGGCGGTACGGTACGCTTGACGCCATCTTTAACCTTGTCAGCCGTGGACAACGCGGCTCACCATTGATGGTAACAAATGATGATAAAGTGTCTGTCCGTGCTTAGCCAGAGGAACGGGTGAATCCCTTAGATAACGAAGACGATGATTGATGCCTGGCTGGGCTGGGGTATCTAGATTTCAGTAGTCTTTAGTCATAGACTCAGAGGTTAGTAGCAAAAGAGGCTATGCTTTATCGCGATATGGCATATATATCGAGAAAAGAGTATGTCCGGTGCGATAACACTGCGTTCATTAGATCGGGTGTGTCTTAGCTCTCGCGTTTGCAGAAGGACATAGCTTCGGTCTCAATTATAGGCTCGGTATTTTGAGTACGTTTCTTGCGAAGAGGATAACTTGAATTCATCCATGGATGACTCTTGTATCCCTTCAGTCTAGCAGCAGGGAAAAGTTTTAGAGAACTATAGAAGAATCGAAGACTGAAGAAAGGGGCCTAAAAGACTAGGAAAGACTTCCGAGCCTCTTGTGCTTACTGGTAGCCCCTAGACAATGGTCTGGTCCTGATTTTCGTGATTTCGACCATATATTATTTAGAAAACCGTTACGGATACTGGGGAGGCCCTGAGACCAATCTAGAGTGGCACTGAACTGATATCTTGGGTATGGGACTCGATCTAGTAAATACTCCTCTTCCCCAAGTACACCAATACTTCATTTACCATTGCGTTGTTTCTTGGACATGTTTGATGCATTTGAGACTGCCTTGCTCATGGAACCGGAATTGAATAGCTCACCGCCATTGCCAGAAACTCCCCTGTCTGTCTCCGAGGTTGTCAGCATTGCAGAATTTCCGCAAGACCGTAAGCAGGCAGAATGCCACGCAATAAACCATCTGCCTAGATGCTGGCCTATGAGGTGTTAAACATTTCAAAGGACGCCGACAGCTTTGGATGCCTTTGTCCACATTCGCTATGAAATGTCCGCCTTTAGCGGTGAGAAGCAGCAATTCGAGATCTCACCTCCTACATCTGGCTAGATCGATCGATTGGGGGTTTCCGAGACGTTTTCAAATGGAAGCAACGGTCTCCTCACCGCAAGTTGGAAAGGAAGCTGATGTGCAGCCGGAGAGATGAGACATGCAGTTTATACGCAGTGGAAAGAAAGAGGGCGAGGAGGTCCAGAAAGAAGCTGGGGGTGTGGAGCCGAGGCCACGAAATGTGGGTACGATGCCACGCGATTCTTATGCACCCCACAAGATTTTCGTCATGCCTGCTGCGGAGCAATTTCAGGAGCACCCGATCGCTTGGCGCTATCCCGGACATTGAATACCGGTATCTTACCTTTAGGAATGCCCTCAAAGTGAAGCAGGCCTGTGACACTGGGTCAGTCTGAGGAATTTCGGCTGCACACTTCTCGTGGCAGGGCTCGAGAAAAACGTTGGGGTACAGTAGGACAACGGATGGTACCCGACGTGGAAGTAGACTTGAGTGTAGGGGGCAGGTGTCCTTTGGCGTGACGCTTGTCGATTTGCCTGGGAAGACATGTCAGAAGTGCACAAGCAGCGACACGAGGGCACCGCCGTTACATAGATCGAGGCCCGTAAGCCTTGCATCTCGGATGGGCGGGGTGGCTGATGTATCCCCCACGCTCGACCAAGGCAAGGCATGTTTTCGTGCCCGATGGGGAAATATGACAGGCACAGATCCTCAGCGGTCGGCCATCTCGTATTCATTTATCCCTATCAGCCCGAGATTTGATTTGGCTCCAGAAGAAGCGAAATCTTCCATTGGAACTGCAGTGCGCTGCCGAGGGGTGCTCACTTCTCCTGCCCAACATCGATAACTCGTTTGCTAAATCGACAAGGACAAGTGGTATTGGGTGGCCTTCACTGTAACCTCAGCCAGAGATTTGCTTGAGAAAAAAACGGCTTCCCCACTGAATCCGCGATCCGTGAGAATGATTCCGACCTTGGGCTTACGTGCAAGACGGAAATAGTAGCGGCCCCGGCCCTTGGCCCCTAAACCGAGGGTTATTCCTTCAGCTCCTTCCAATATTTCTCTGCATCTGTTATGCACCAGTCACGTCAGCTACGCTGAAGGCTGATGATGGACTGCCGTGGAAGCCAAAAGCCTAGCGGGCGCCGCTTTGTTGACAGGCTCACCGGTGGACAGGACGGGAAGGCCCAGAAGCGTGAAAGCAAGCCCCACCAAGCCTGGGGGTTTCCTCGTCCCAGACTTGTTCTGCACGTAGCTTCTCTCCACAGCCGTGTTCTTTTTTTGTGGAGAGTCAATCCGGGGAAGTCGGAAAGCGGACAGGCGCTGGACCAAAGAAGTTTGGGGCGGCTTGGAGGCCCCTGTAACAAGTTGCGACTGATCGGGGAGCACTGAACCTTGAAAAAACCTCCACCACCAAAGCAGCAACTAAGCAATCTGGCAACGAAAAATGGCATGATTTGGCCGTGCCCATCTTCCACCTATGATAGCGCAAAGGCAAGGACTTGGGCATGGCCATGGACAAGGGCTAGGCACTGGTCCAGCTTGAAGAGCCAACGTAAGGGAAAAACGTGATTTGAGCTGCCTGCAGGTGCTGGAGGGCATCTGTCCGCCCTGTCTACATGTATCAAAGCTTGGTCGCCAGTGGGACTGGCAATCAGCCTCAGTGTGCCAACTGTCCCTCGTAGGGCCAACGAAAACCAACATCACGCATTTGATTCCTAGCCCGGGGCCCGCTCCATCCATCATTGGCTTACACAGTTACATGCCACATCACATCAACGGCAAATGCGTCGCGCCTGAATTCCCGTCATCCCCTGGGGCTGGCGTGCCACAAACCGATTTGTGACCCCAGCTTTTGGCTCCAGAATCCACAAACCCCCCAAATCTGGGGCAGGAGCCAGGAATGGGAAAGAACATGCCGGCGCGGAACGTGGCTGTTTGTGTCTAACATTGTCATCCCCAGACCTGCGTGTTTTATGCCCCCATTGCCAATTTAATGGCATTATTCCCCTGTCGACTTGCTCTCCCGACCTTAAATATCGCAGTGGCCCCAGTCTGACCTGTCCGTTCATTCCGTTCATATCTCTGGAGGCAACTTACTCGAGCCCATTGAATTCTACCCTGCCGCAACAAACTCTGATGCGTGCTAGACACTGAATCAACTTTCCCAGCATTCTCGGAACTCAAACTCCCAAGCCGGCCATCCTAGAAACCGTGGACTAGAGCCTCACCTCGCTGCATTCTTCCGAGAGACACTGGGCTTCTGGCTCGGAACAAGGCTCAGACACGACATCGTCTCCTTCCACAGCTTTTCTGCGGCGGGTTTGACTTACACCCACCGCTCTTTCCCAACTCGCCTCAGCCTCCAACCCGACAACCATACATCAACGTCATCTCTGCAGCCTTTGCCGCTTCTCTCTTTTCCCCTTTTTCACTACAAACATCGAATCTTCTTCTTTTTAACCCCCGTCCATCCGACCCGTTGCAAGGTTTATCACGCAGAGTGGTCTAGTCTCCCTGTCACTCCATAACATAGACTATCTGCTCTCTCTTCAAGTCAGCATTTGGAGCCCAACTCTACACCAACCTTCTGCTCAGGACTGAGGAACACGCCAAATCCGAGGGAACATGTAAGTCTGAACCTTCTTAGCCTCTCGGATCGGCAAATAAGCTGTATTCTTTCGATTCTATGCTATATGGTAGATCGATTCCATATACTCACATCTGATATCAGTGACTCGCTGCCGCTCGAGATGCCTAGTCAAATCGCAGCACCAGTACCCATCACGCCTCCGCGCAAGGGCATGCGCCTAGTCACATCTGAGGCTCTATTTGCCAGCCTGAATGAGAGCCTGGCATCGAATAGCAGCACCAATAACAGCTCAGCAACCCCGGTACGCAGCATTAATGAGCGAGATTGGGATGTCCCTGCTCCTCCCCCGCCGAGCCCTGTGAGCTTCCACCAACCTGATCAGTGGCGAAGCTCGATATGTCGCTGAGGTTGACATGTGTCACTCTTGTGCAAAGTTGGACAGCAGGGGATGGTTCCTGTTCGTTGTTTTCTATGGCCGTTTCATTTGCATGGTATCGCAATGTCTCTTTCTCAGCAAGCGAAGCGGGAAAGAGAACAAAGTCATTTGGGAGTCAAGGTGTACAAAAAATCAGCATCATGGTTTCAAGGGTCATTGGGAGGGCCAACACGCCGAGTGCAGGTCATCATTAGGTGTATGATGTGCGTTTATAATTCATTGGTCTGAGTAGATACCAACACTGGCGATAATAAACACGGTCTCGATTCATTTCTAATTTACGGACTGCCGTTCAAAGCTTCATTTCAATTGCACGTGTGAAGTTTGACTTGCTCCTAAAGCTAAACTGGATTTTAGTATAGCTCAGGCCTTCGACGGGTACCTAGCTATGCGACCCTCGTTCAAAATCTACAAACAATTATTGCGGCACAGAAACGGATGGAAACCCACCATAGGGACTTGTGTCGCTAGCCACGTGGTAATGACGGCAGTTGTCACGCCGTCGTTTCTTATGGTCAGCTCGCTGTGCTTTGATATGGCGTTTAACACGGTGAAAATTACGTACAGGTATTTGGAGTTATGACGGAGACCGTCACTGTAGGATCGCGATAGCCAAGTTCCCGTGTGATAGTAGGCACACTTCTCCAAATCCATAGTCGGAATACACCTCGATAAGTTGAGTGGGAAGGCTGGGAGCGCCCGCAAAATGGTAGTTGACGTGCTCGTGATCGCAACACCTTCCTTATTCGCGTACACAGGAGAAGTTGGCAAGTGAGCAACGGGGTCAAGTTGATAACATCAAATACAAGACTGGCGTACATGGAGAGTTTGGTTTGAGGATTGTTACTTGCCAATGTTATTCTCAGTATCCTTATGAATACATGGCCTCACATTCCAGAGGCACGAATCCTGAGATGGAGCAAGGGAAGCTCCTGTTATGGGCTTGCGTTCAGATCATTGCTATTGTTTAGCAATACTCTCGCACTAACCTCTAGCTATGTTTTGAACACAGATGCTTTTTCAGTAGTATTCGACAAGCACTGTACTTATTATCGCCATTAACGGGAGTACGATTTCAGACATGAGCTTATTATTGAGAGCTTGAATAGATGTTCCTATGTAGCATTGTTCCCGAGCCACTCGTGTGTCATATCATGGAGAAACATCGTCAACCGGAGATCGTTTGAAATAGTCTAAAACGAGTTGACAGAGGCGGCAACCCTGTAATGCAGCGCGTTTAAGATTGAGGAAAGAAAGATGATGCTGATACAGGAGGTCCCATGAGAACGCAGTCGTGTAAACATCTTACTTACAAGTCCCCAGAAAGCCAATCTAGAGACCAAAACAACAGTGCAACGAGCCGTATCTCATGCCTAGCCTTATGGGTCTCTTATCGTTGGGCTGCCACAGGAATGATCAATGCACCACGAAGACCGTGATGTAGTACGCTAAACAGATTATCGAACGAGTTCTCTGCGCAACTAAAAAAAGGAGATCATCTACGAGTGAAGGCGAAGGAGAGGCGTCTTCGTTAAGAAGAGTTCCAATTAGTGCTAGAAATGTGTTCGTCCCAATCTGGCAATTCTTTAGCGCGCGCGTCTCGTAAGGTTCCACTTTTATGTTCGGAGACCTCAATGAGGATACCTACATGTATGTATACATATAGCCTGCCAAGAAAGAGCAAAAGCTGGGTGTGTAGGCAGTCTGCATGCAATTCATGCAATAACTTGGAAAGACACAATAGCTGCAATCGGACATTGGTTGTCACCTAAACTTGGGACTCGAGTGTGCGTTTCGATCTACCCGCCAATGTCTGCTGGGAAACATTGAGATAGAGCGGTTGTAAGCTTCTCTACGCTCTATCACCATTAAATACTCATGCCAGTTTGGGAAACGGTTTAGATACGGGGAACGTAAACACTGCTCCATCCCAATTGCGTCGGTTCAAACGAATTGTTATTGCAGTTCATATGCGATTCACCACGTCCCGGAGCGGCCCTTCAAGCGCCTCGTTAGTGGTCCGATCCGCCCCACTCCCAGCCCCGGGGCCACTTTACACGGTCGCGAACGCGTCTTTGACACGCGCCAGGATCGTGAAGTGGGTCAGACGCGAAATACGAGATACACTTATCTCGTCCCTTCCAAACGAGCCCCTCCAGCTTTGTCCCTACTCCTTCAAATTCGACTGCAATCGCGAGCTGCATTTCATTGTACCTTCTTCTTCAATCGTTCTCAGATACTTGCAGTTACGCAACTACATCACTGTATCATAATTGCGACTTCCTGTCTACTTCTTGTAATCTATACTCACCATGCCGCCTGCTGTTAAGCGCCAGAGGCCCGCGGTCAAGTCCAGACTCGCTCCTCCCAAACAACAAACCCCCTCGTACATCAGCAGCTTCGTGCGCGTCTCCAAGAGTGTCGGAAGCGGCCATGTGAAGAAAGATATCACTTCAGCATCTGCACCAATCGCCGACGCCAAGCTCGCTGCCATTACGCCGTCGGCCCGGAAACGCAAGGCAGTTGCAGCCATCCAAGAAGACAGCGACTCTTCTGCCGACGAGGCACCAACTCGATTATCCGCTCCTACGACTAGACAGAGCAGGGACCGCGAGATATTACCAGCAAAGCGAGGTCGTGGCCGGGCATCCAAGAAGTCGCGTCCTGCGCCCGCGTCACTTAAACGCGGCAGAAGCCCTAGCGTGTCCGATTCCGACCAATCCACCATCAACACCGACAAGCTCTTCAAGAGGCTACGACTCGAATCGTCCCCATCACGAGCATCCTCGCCCCTTACAGCAGACACTTCCCTTGCCAATTCAGAGGCCGGGTCTGATATCGAGAATCCTTCGGTATCCACTTTACCCGATGAACTCATCAGCATCGTAAATCTTCACGCATCACTTCTGAAGACTCTCACACTACACTACGCACACAATGGCTCCAATGTTCCCGCCGATCTCCGTGTCCTTTGCCCGAACGTGGCGAGAGCCTGGGGCAAGAAGGCAGTCAGTCTCTCAGACATCAGAATTTGTCTAGGTGTTCTCAACATGCAGACAGCCAAGCCATTGTTCACCCTATCAGACTATGGCCGCATGAAGACGTGCATCGAGATTGATTCATCGGAATCATCAGGTCCTCTCGATGAGAGGGAACTCAATGACACATTTCGCAGCAACCTCGAAGAACTTTGGTCTCAATTCATCGCTGATGGCCCCGAATCGTGCGTCACCAGCTTCGTCAAGAGCCTACCCAAGTCCAGCATCACCACTTGCGATTCTGTCGCAAAGGCCTCTCCAATTGCTGCCAAGGGCCAGCAGCGGCTAGCAGAATTGAAGCAAGGAATGGCTGCCAAAAAGCTGCAGAAGGACACCAAACTCTCGACTACATCTGCATCCGCAGAGTCGCCCCTGACCAATCCCGACGGTTCAAAGATGAGCCTCTTGGATCGACTCCGGTTCAAGCAGATGCAAAAGGCCTCCATGCCAGCCGGGCTCTCCCCCGCAGAGATGGCACGGCGCGCAGCACTTCAGCGTGTTGAAGAAGTTGCCGCTCTCATTGGCATGCTTAGCCGAGCTAGCTCAGCAGGAATGGGTCGTACATCTTTTCCCATGTCCGTCATGCTGCAGAAGCTAAAGGACTCCTTCCGCATGGGTATCTCCAAGGAAGAGGGTGCTACATGTGTCAGGCTGATCGCGAGTGAGGTAGCCCCTGAATGGGTGGTGGTAGTGACTATCAATGGGAAGGAGAACGTGGTGGTTGAGACGGACCGGGAACTTAGCAAGGCGGAGGTTGCAAGACGGGTGCAAGCTGTTGCTGCGACTTTCTGAGAGGGTGTGTATTGTAACACATAGGAGGCCCCAGAGCTCAAACAGAGCTGGAGATATTCGGGGTTTGATTTGAGGCTGATTGCTCATGAGGATGGCGTTCTGGAGTCCATTGGATCGCATAGCATGGCCTTGTTGGATTTTTGCAAGATACCACGACCTGTTCAATACAGCTCAAGCATGGATAGGATATGGTTGCTCACCGCAGTCGATTAAAGCTGTAATAAAGAAAAATGATTGAAACCAAACTTCAGTTGAATAGGACCTTTGCATATGACGTTGAATAGGTTTATAAGTACTCGCAAACAAACAATTATTTAGTGACTAGATAGACTGAACTAGTCATAGTAGCTGGCCCATCTGATCTGACAGGGTTATAGGATGGCTCAATGGCACTGTTGTTCAGCCCTAGTATGGTGAGAAAACGTGGAGTAGTTAGTAACTCGTCCCCTGTTTTGCATTCCAGACTGGTGCTCATTGTCTTTATTCGTTGTTACTAAATATAGAATGTCGCCTCAAACCATGGCAGTGAAGAGATAGCAAACTACTAGAAGGAATGATTAGTCTGGTAGATAGCACTGCCGTTGCTCGACGAGCCAGAATTGACAGCATCGATCCAGAGATGGAGGTCGCTGGTGTTCGTCTTTTGGGCGCCCAGCCTTCGTGAGTAGCACCCGAGAGGCACTTCGTTTTGCTTTAGAACAGGTTGTGCCGGCCAGAAACAAGTCTATTTTGTCTATGCTATGCTCATTGGTCGCATTGCCCTTTCAGACTGGCATACCTGCTGCGGCAACGCGTCCAAAGATGACCGCTCTTCTACGAAGCGAACTGCTTTGGGTCGAAATGTAAACGCCGAGAGCTTTCACCCAACGACAGGCCCAAAGTCCATCACCGACCTAGTGGCCACCTCAACTACTCCTCGTTTGTCTGCACTAGGAGAAACCCGGCCTTACGCCTTCTTCTTGGGGCCCAAGGGCTGGCCGATATCCTTCCCCCTGAGCTTGACTTTGAGGACCCGCTCCATGGCAGCTAGTATCTGCTGGTCCGGTGCTGCATCACCGCGCTCGAAACTGGCGACAATGGCCGGCGTCTTGTTGATCTTCTCGCCTAGCTGCTTTTGTGACATCTTGGGTTCCATGGCGTCTCGCGTCTGCTGGATCAACTTCCCAACGTCCTTGCCGACCGTCTTGGGCTTGACGATGTCGGTTTCACGGTCCACCTTGGTCATGCGCTGACCCTCGGGTCCGGACTTGGTGGTCTGGGGAGGAAGGAATTGTCAGCGAAAAGAACTCGAGTGGGAAAAAGGCAAACCA
Organism: Seiridium unicorne; assembly: GCA_039778275.1. NCBI lineage: Eukaryota > Fungi > Ascomycota > Sordariomycetes > Amphisphaeriales > Sporocadaceae > Seiridium > Seiridium unicorne. Next base: position 74,165 of record JARVKF010000417.1, read on the forward strand.
CGTCGTGAATGCGCGTGGACAAGATCATAGGGACCGAGTTCGTGCGCTTCTCGGTGGGGTCGATTGGGTGCGAATATGACGCAACGCTTCTTCCCAAGCAAGGGAAGCAGGACAATTCGGGTGTGAAGGAACTTACAAGGTTACCCGCTGCGTACTTCTTCTCTGTGGAAATGGCAGCTCCTGATCGTCGTGCAGCATTGAGGGCAGCGCTGCTACGGACCACGGTTTCACGCTGAGAGGCGCCGCCGCCACGTGTGCGGCTACCAATCTTGGTGACGGATTCCCAATCGTCAGACATGGTGAAGTCGGGTGTTCTGCGTGTTTCTCGGGGGTGGATGTGAAATAATCGTGTTTATCAGTGTCCAGATACTGATTTGGTCGCTGTCTATATGCTTTGGTGGTGATGGAGTGCGGACAGGTTGGTCAATTGGGATGGTTTTGTGTTGGAAGTCTGCTTGGCTGGTAGAAGGACGTGGAAATATGACGGTGTGATGAGTGTGCTGCTGGAGGGGCTGAGAAGCGTCGGCCACCCCGCTGAGTCAATCGGGGAGGCAACTTCTGTGGCGCGGATCGTTAAGCCGGGCCTAAGTGTGGTTCTTTAAGTCCGATGACTTGTATCAGTACGCTCTAATGCACACTAGCGCGTGTAGCCACAATTCATCACTGAAGCCGAGTGGGGAAACTGTGGGTGGAAGTGTATCAGAAATGCGGTATCGTGGCTTCGCGCACCTTCAACCACCGCCATATAATTGCTATTTCGTTCCTTTGGTTTTTCTTGCTTCTGCTCGCCCATGGTTTTGCCTTGCGGTTGCGCATTCAACAGATATCGGCTTGGGCGTTCACCAACACCGTAGGAGGAAAGCCCATGGACATAGTTCGGGCATTGCCTTGGCGCATGTGCGCTGCAGGTACATTGGCTCTCTGCTACTACACGCTCTTCGGAACGGTCACTGGTGCTTATCTGCTGGTTATTTGCACTCTGTTGAAACGATGGCAAATAGTACAGCATTCAGTGCTGCTGTTACTGGCCTATTTCTGGGAGATGCCGATCGTGGGCGCTGCTATAGCTGCCCCAGGGTGTTGAGCCCTCTCGATACCTCTACGCGATTTAGTGACTGCGGCTAATTTCTTGGGTTACCACTTCAATACCGCCTCATTGTGGTATCTCTATTACGCAGAGAAGGACACGATATCCATGATCCTGGAAGTTCACAATACTTTCGGTGATCGGCGCATGTATTTGCTGGAAGCGAACGACCCAGTCACCAAGGCTGTAGGCGACTCGGATGTCAACTCAAAGGGCGACGAAGCGAAACAGACAGCTAAGAAATCGAACGGTACGATGCGCCGCGCTTGGCCGAAGGACTTCCATGTGTCCTCTTTCAATTCCAGGAAAGGGAAGTACTCGCTCGTTGTAAACCATCCTTTCGCGCCAATGTTGGAGGGCCGCGGAACGCTTGTCAACACTATCTGCCTCGTGTCTCCTAGATCTCACGCGGAACTAGTGGCCTGTATCTTCTCGAATGGGGACGCTATCGACCCAGGCGGGTTGTCATTCTGGCATGAGCTGAAGTTTCTGGCATCATGGTGGTGGGTTGGTTTCGTGACATTCCCCAGGATTGTAAAGCCGGCCGGCACTCTCTTTTTCAAGCGCCAGCTCCACGTCTGGTATCGACCAGAGCCGCTGAGAGAGAGCCTTGGACGCCGAGCAAATGAGACCGAACGTCAGCTCGAACTAGTGTTTCGAAAATAACTAAGTCACTTGGTGAGCCGGTCATCTAACGAGCTGGTGATAAAGTACATCCTTAGCGGTATCGCAGACGCAACCGTAGAGCCGATGATATCACCATCTACGCAGGAAGAGGTGGACGCCAAAGATGCCTTGGAGTTTAAAGTCTTAACGCCAGCCTTTTACACCAGGTTTGTTACTATTCTCATGACCTCGCTGCCTTGTTCTGTTAATTGAACGACAGCTGCACGACCTGGATCTCTAGACCGGATTTACTTCCAAAACTACTTTTCAAGAAACGGCCATTTGCTTTCACAACAGTGGGTCCGTTGGATTTTGCATACTTCAAGCTGGTACAATATTTGCGTCGAAGACCCGAACAAATACAACGACCTTTAACATCGAGTCAGGCCTCAAGACAAGGCCCAGCCACTCATACGATGACATGTATTCGGGACTTTAGACTGTCTTCAATGGACGGTTATATCTTAAACCATGGATCTGCCAAAGAGGAAAGGCTTTATCGGTCTCTTGTCCTAAGCTTGTTGATGGCAGAGAGAACTGCCCTCGGTAATGTGGAATTGATGTGGCTTGAGAAATTTCCCCCGAGGGCCAGTTTTATCCTGGATTATGATCTGGTGAACAGGAATTTGTCGGACAGAGTCCTAGTCACAAAATGAACGCACCCAATCCGACAGTAATCCGCAGGAGTCAATGTCCTAATGCGAGCGAGAGGAGCATACTCGAACCTCGTCAAGTCACGCCGAAGCCAGACTTCTGCCCGAAAACATCTACATTGAACATATGCATCGCACGTACATACTCGGGTGCTGAAAACTGCTGGGAAGCCTTGTGCGGCTGACTTGTTGGTTCCGACGATGTAACTCCACGCTGTGCAGCTGCCAAGGAATCGGCTACGGTGTGTGCCCCCTGAGATCTGCAGCGTTGACTTAGACGAATAGGCTTCCTATGTATTGGTAGCCATCAGTGCACATAGATGCTACCCCCTGGGAGTGTGGGGATTCTACAACTACTCTCTGCATTTTGTAACTGGACTGCGTGCAGCACGGTTCAGCAGTTCGCACGCGGCAGCAATCCACTACCTTTGGTTGAAACGAATAGCCACTAGTTCTCGAAGGAATCTGCACTTTCAAGCTCTCCGGTCGTTACTGTCCAAGGAATTCGTTAGCTGAAGCTTACATATGCAGAGATTCGATAGTCGGATTGTTCGTTCAATCATCCTGTTGGCAACAATGCTCTTCCATGACCCGACGGAGCTTGAATACCTAGCATTCGCGGGGAAATAGTTCACTTTATTTATTTCAGAATTCCGCGTCTAAAATTAGGTCTTGGAGGGACGATTCCAACATTTTGATTCGTCCTCTTTATCATTTCATTTTCGAACAACAGCAGCTCCTTAAGAGCATGCAATGACCACACCCACGGCAGAATGCGCAATCTCGGCCTGCAGATTCTTCGCTTACTATCTGACATGCTGCGGAGGGTGCAGTGTTTACAATACGTACATACAACCCACATTCGTGAGCGTGGCTCAATGACATGTGGTCGGTACCAAACCTGCAAGGTCAGGGGTGAACTGCACTTGTGCCTCCGAACGGTGAAGCTATCACTATGGTCGTCTAGCAGAGCATAGCCTATCCGAGACGATCGATGCTGATAGTCGTATGCACGCCATACGAGGGCAGGGGCCACACCGAGAACGTATGTATGTATCTAGCAAAGCCTAGGTAGCTGCTGGCCTCTCGGAGCCCTAGCCGTGGTCTCCATTCTCAGTGCTGGTATGATGCTTCGCGAGAAAACCACTCTTCAAACTTCAGGCTCGGCTGCCATCGCCTAGTGCTAGTGTAGACCTTCTTAAATTCCTCCGCCCCTTGCTAGTGAGCTGACAGGGGTCTTGAAAGACTCTCCCCTTTCGAGAAGGTGGGAAGGCTGCCTTGGAGGCAATCGGGTCTTCTATTCGTTACCAATTCTATATCCGGAGCTCGCAAAGTAAAGACTGCCACGGCGGCTGACTAAAGTGGTAGACTAGGAACCCCTACACCGAAGAGGCAGGTTGCAGAAAAGCTAAATCTTGCTTAGCGGTTGTCACCACAACACGTGCGACGGCGCATAGTTTGCGAACGGATCCTCGCTTCTTTCGCGACATCCGGCTAGGATATGGCCACACTGTCGACCTGGGAAGTAGGAGTCGAGCTCACGCACCGCAGTAGGGTTATGTCTGCCTGGGGTCTCGGCATCATAAATCTCACCAACCGTATTTAGGGCAACAACGTAAGCGGCATCATTATCGCGCCATTGTTCGACCATATGATATTGCTGCAGCCACATCAGTAAGGCACGAGCTCGAAGTCAGACTGACATAAGTGCATACGCGCACACACACCCCCTCGGAATGCAGGGCCGTCTATGAACGCCGCTCTATGAACACTCTGCGGCGGGGGTAGGCCATGATGCCTCGGGAGTTCTAACCGGGAGAAGTAGTTCGCCTGACCACGCTATGCAGGAACAGAGCTCCAGTCTACCCAGCCACATTAGCCTGAACATCAGGGCTAAGGGCTGGATAACGAAGATTTGATATTACGACACGGCGGTTGACAACACAAATGTTTTGCTCGCTATCTGCTCGTCAGATCCTTGTCGGACACGGTATCCGAGATAGGGAGACATGAAGACATGCAAGCTTAAGAGAGAGAGCTCTCACAATTTGTATTCAGTCGTCTCGATTTGGAAGCAAGTTTTCCCGGCGATCGACAGCACTCTTGCGGTCCGAGCCGAGTAAAGCGCTCCCACAAAACACCAACCTACACCCCATACAGGTACAGTATTAAGCGTCTGCCAGCAACCCATCTCTCGTCCGAGATTGAAGATAAGGTTATGTATAGACTTATTGCGCAACGCCACTTCGTCATCTAGCTGCAGCATTTTCTCGTCGCTTAAGCTGTCAGACCAATAGCATATAACATAGTCCAATATTATATGCGCCTCACTAGTGGCTGGGTTCGCTATACGGCTTCCACGCCTGGAGCCTGGCTCCGACGCGCTGGCTCGCCATGCATACCGCTTTTCTACTGACAGCTCTAGAGCTGCCTGAACGTCCATATCTTAGTCGCTCTTGAAGCCGACAGACCCGGTCTGGGCCTTGACCAAGAGAGTCGAACTTCGATGCCATCGTGATCGACTGCATAGTGCTGACATTCGTTCTGCACATGCAATATGCCCCTCGGCGAGCTTGCCGAAAAATGCCAAGGCACATGTTCGCCGGGTCTGTGGTCGGCGGCCATCCGTGGAGCAATGATAGTATACTTTATCATACCGAAAATAGGCATCGGCTAGCTCTACAGTCAGCATGAGGCGAAGTCTATGGTGTAAGCCTATATAAAGCTTGCTTGATCGTCCGTCTAGTTGCTCTTTTCCGCGGATTGTAAAGCTGGACCCCGTAGAGCACACTCGGTCATAATCTGTATATAGCTTTGTCTCTCGTTGCCTATATATAGCATTATAGCACAATGCTGTTCAGTAACTGGGCCTCCGGCCTGTTCCTGCTGCCGTTCGTTTCAGCTCAGCAGACGTGGGACTGGGCCAAACCCATCTCACGTACGGGATGGGTGGTGTCTGCTGATAGCTCCAACACGGGCAATGAGGCGACCAAGGCCATCGATGGCAACACGAGCACGTTCTGGCACACGCAGTATAGCCCCTCTAACGCACCACTGCCGCATTACATCCAGGTAGATCTGCTGAAGTCCTATGTCGTCAATGGAATTGGATACCAGCCACGCCAGGACGGCAAGCGGAACGGAGATATCGGCCAACACACCATTACTTTCAGCACAGACGGTACCACTTGGTCTTCTCCTATTGCGTACGGAAACTGGCTCAGCGACGCTACCACCAAGTACTCATTCTGGTCCAACTCCAGCGCAAGATATGTCCGTATCACAGCCTCATCTGAGGCACAGGGTGTGGGCAATCAATGGTCTAGCATGGCAGAGCTATACGTGTATAGCCCAGATACCACGCTGGACGGGAGCAAATATGTAGCCCCGTCCAAGGTCTCCCAGGGCAGCTGGGATGTCACTCTGAACCTCCCCATCGTCCCTGCAGCGGGCGCCATCTCCGGGGATAACGTCGTGGTCTTCTGGTCTGCGTACCGTCCAGACCTCTTCACAAGCGGTACGGGCCTGACCGATACAGCATTGTGGACTCCTTCTAGCCAGGTCGTGACGCCGAAGGTGGTGTCGAACACGGGGCATGACATGTTCTGCCCCGGAATATCGACGGACGCCAATGGCCTGATCGTGGTCACTGGAGGTAATGATGCCAAGAAGACGAGCTATTATAGCCCCAGCTCAGGTGCCTGGACTACAGGTGCCCAGATGGCGTTGGGTCGCGGCTACCAGGCCCAAACAACCATTGCTGACGGGCGCATCTTCACCATTGGCGGATCTTGGAATGGTGGGTACGGTGGAAAGAATGGCGAGATATACAACTCGACTGCGAACACTTGGACCAGCTTGTCCGGGTGCTCTGTCACTCCAATCCTGACGAACGACGCTCAAGGAGCGTTCAGGACGGATAACCACGCCTGGCTATTCGCTTGGAAGGCAAATTCAGTCTTCCAGGCTGGTCCAAGTAAAGCGAGTGAGTAACTTCCTTTTTCTGCTATATGAAATTACGCGACAGACGCCGGAATTGTGCTTTTTCTACAAGACAGGAGGCTCAGAAGACTACTGCAGTCGTTATTCACACATACATGGAGCCTAGTACTAATGGGTGTCATAGTGAACTGGTTCAATGTCTCGGGTACTGGCTCTTACACGTCTGCCGGCACACGTGCCTCTGATGCGGACTCCATGTGCGGCACGGCTACCTTGTACGATGCTGTCAACGGTTATATCCTTACAGCAGGTGGTTCCCCTAGCTACCAAGACTCATCCGCCACGAAGAACACGCACAGAATCAAGTTGGGCGATGCGGCTGCTACGCCCACCGTCACCCAGGTCGCCAGCATGTCGTACGCTCGCTCCTTTGCCAACGCCGTTGTGCTTCCAGATGGCAAGACGCTCGTCTTTGGTGGCCAGTCATACGCTGTCCCCTTCACTGATACCACATCATCGCTGCCATCTGAGTTGTTTGACCCCTCGACTCTCAGATGGACTGTCGTGGCTCCGATCGCCGAGCCACGCAACTACCACAGCATTGGTCTTCTCCTCCCTGACGCGACAGTTCTTAGTGGCGGCGGTGGCCTTTGCGGCACAGGCTGTCTCCAGAATCATTTCACGGCGCAAATCTACAGCCCTCCCTACCTCTTCAACGCAGACGGCAGCAGTGCAACAAGACCTACTATCAAGACAGTGTCGGCAACGTCGTTCAAGCCTGGTGACAAGTTCACCGTTTCGACGGACGTAGCGGCGACATTTGCTCTTATCAGACACGGGTCGTCCACGCATACGGTGAACACTGATCAGAGACGTGTGCCGCTGACCACGACAAACGCCGGCACGCTGACTTACAGCATCACGCTGCCGACTGATGCCGGAGTCTTGTTGCCTGGCTACTGGATGTTGTTTGCGCTGAATGGGGCGGGTGTCCCCAGCGTTGCCACGCAGTTCAAGATCTTGTTGCCCTGATCGAATACTGTTGGAAGTGGTCGAGCATATACGATGGTAGTGGATAACGTAGAACCTAATAAAACAATTCTCATGTCAATGACGGTCAAAATTCTTGCGTGTTCCGGGCCTGCTTTGCCGACATATCTCGACTAAGCTCCACCAGGAGTATTTTTGCAAAATAAGTGTGCTTTAGTCTTAGGGAGAAGGAAAATGATGACTTCTGTATCACTCACACAGAGGAAGGCACGTCGTCCTGCTAATCATGCTAATCAAGTGTGGACGAAGAGGTAGAAAATGGGTGGTATGGAATAAGGTTTGTTGTGTCCCATGCTTATATTAAGGTAGATCCTCCAACGTTACTCCAGCAGCTGCCTTATCGGCACTGCAGTGGCAGGATCTTCTGAAACGGGATCCTCGGGGGTGCAATGGACACACGGCAGGGCAAAGGAGGAATAGTGACGTCTCAGGTCTATCGGCGGAGCTCCATGCATGCATACATGGATTCGACTCGGCCGGCTTCCCGCGTAGGCCATCGGCACCGAGTGTTTGTAGGGAGACAATTCCAAATACCACCAACTATGATTAACTAACTATCCTGTCTCCATCGGCTGTGCCCCATAGTAGCTGCTCCCCGGGAACCAAGCAAGACACTGGATCGTCTGGCTGGAGCTTAGAGCCATCATAATGACAAATAATGTAGTGCAGCCCCTCTTATGGCTGTCGCTGTCACAGTCCGCCACAAAGTCACGGTACGTCATAATTGGGTAAGTCTGCTGGTCGGGAGTTCATGATTAACTTATGTTCAAAATACGTGAAACCAAAGATATAGACCCAAAGCGACTTCTTCAACAGTTCCATGGGATAGGAAAACGGCCATTGGGCCCAGATACCGGTCGCCTGGTTCAAAGTGCCCTGGTGCGAAGCCTTCACACTCCCGCCCCAGGTCTGCCAGGCACTGCGGGGTCCACTACAAACTACCCATAGCGCAGCAGCTACCCCGCCGTAGACCACCCAATCCACATTTAACGCATCCTGGTTAGTTGACCCCGCTATCGTCATCCTACAGGTCAGGGTGGGATGTGACATGCAGGTCGGAGGCAGATCCGTGTAAGTGAACAGGTGAGAAGCTACGAGCCGCGATTTGAGATAGGCCCAATCCAGCAAGTGATGGATTCCCGTGATTTGGAAGCTCAGCCAGTTGCTATCTGCCGCTCGACTGCGACGGCGTGCCACTGTGCGGCAGGCACCGCCGCAGATCGTCCAGAGCAAGTCTGACCAGAGAGAGTTGTCAAAGCCCAAGTAAGGTATTTAAACGCAAAGTGATCCCCCAACTGCCATAGGTCGTAGGACATCTCTCCCACTCACTCTCATCATCTGTACCATTGCGATATCCAGTCTTGGAAACCATAGTATTTTAAACTACCTCGTTTGTATCCAGGTGAAGCTCAACACCCGCCATCATGGTTCTCAACGGTCACTGCCTCTGTGGCTCCGTTACATACAAGGTCGACGCCGACCCCCTTATTGTGGGATATGACCACTGCGATGACTGCCAGCGCCAGAGCGGTTCGACCTACTGTAAGCCATCACGTGCCGCCCGACAAGAAGAACATTTGTCAATCCATGTTCTCTTCGGAACTAATTGGCTGACCTGGTACTTCTGAAACAGCTCTCGTCGTCGTAGTCCCCAAGGACAAGCTCACTATCAGCGGCAACACCAAGTCCTATTCGAGCAAGGGCTCCTCTGGCCAGGCCGTGCACCGCATCTTCTGCCCCGAGTGCGGCTCACCCATCGCCCACGACCCCGATGCTGCTCCCCCGATCATCGCCCTCAAGGGCGGCACCCTCAGCAGCGAGGATAAGAAGAAGCTGAAGCCGGTAAGTTTGGACATGACGTCATTGAGGCGCCCTGGCCTTCCCGCTATAGGAACGGCTAGTTATAGTCGTTCAGCTGAGCTGACGTGTCTGCCCCCCAATGCAGGATACCGAGATCTGGACCGTCGGCAAGCTGCCCTTCTGCCAAGAGAAGCTGGAAAAGCCTTTTGAGCACATGCCCGAGTAAGCATGGCATGCAGCCAAGGACGAGGAAACTCCGTATGGTTGAAACATGCTCACTGCCCTTCCACCACATCGGTCAAAATGGGGTAGTAATACCAGGAGTTGGGTGGTGGTGAATGATTGTCGGTGCATATTTTCATGTCCCTCTCCCTGAGAACGCGCATTCGTAGTATTAATACGAAAGAAATATGAATTGTTCCAAAATCCCCACAAGGATTCGGCGTATTGGCATGGGTAGACGAGAACCATTGTGACCTAGTAAGTGAGGCATATGCCGTCAATCACACGGGACAACTATTACTACTTATCATTATCATCTTCATTTTCGACGTTACTCCTTTGAACAGTGGACATTTCGTCCGTATACACACCCACGGTTTCTACAATGCAGCCACTAGCGCACCACCAACCATGACGAACAAGAAGCTGCTTCCAGCTGCCATCCCAGTCGGCGCAGCAACGTTGCTGGAGCTCGAAGTGGACGATATCTTGGTGGAAGACGCAGCCGTGGTCTTGCTGCCACCGCCTGTTGCTCCAGAAGTTGTCTCCCCAGTTGTCGAAGCAGCATCAGTGGTGACCGATCCCGTGGTTGTAGCGGCCGTCGCGCTGCCGGTAATCTGGCCCGGTCCTTGACTTCCACTGGCTGTGTAGTCCACGCTGACCGCCGTGTTGCCGGACGCGATGTCGGACAATGTCGTGTCGCCTGTGGTGGGAACCGTCGCCGCGGCTGCAACACTTCCAAAAAGCGTCTGGAAGGCTGCCGTGGGTGTGCCTGTGCAAAGAAGGTTGCTCACTGAGCTTACCACCTCTTTATACGAGGTCAGATTGCGCTCGTTAAGCCCGCCATGGTCGAAGAGACACTGCCGGCAGCCAATCCACTCCGGAAAGTAAGACCCTTTGCACTATAAGACTCGAGGTCAAGAGTTGAGGTGCCGTTGGGAGCGCAGGCTGCTTCTATGTTGACAATGTCGATGCAGGGCGGGATGGAGCCCGAGGTGAAGTCGCCCTCGGGCGAGCAGACGGAGTTGAGGTAGTCTGTGTCGGGATCTTGGGCGATAGCAGGACGCGCAGCGAGGAGCGCGAGCGCTGTGGAGATGGTCACTGTGGTCTTCATCGCGAAAGACTGATTTGCTTCAAACGTCCTGAGAGTAGGAGACTCGAGGGTTTGGCCCAACGACCCGCGGGTCAATGATTAGATAATGGAATGAGATACTGGCCGGAGCATTAGCAAGAGGGATGGGCTGTCACACGAGCTACGCGGTATTTATCTTGTTCATTAGAAGGCTGCCTAGTCACGAAAGTCTCACGATGTACTGGGCCCTTGTCGGCTTGCTGGACCGAAATGGGCTGCTGAGACCGAATTAAAGCAATATGAGCTGTGACGTCTAGCCATTTCCGTGATGGTAGCATGCTGCATTGCGGCGTGCGAGATGAATGCACGATACCGAGCATTCTGATGCCTCTGATCGAGAATTCAGACTGTCGCTTCTGTAGAACGAACGGACTCAGTGTGTCTGGCCGACAGCGTGCTTGACGATCGATCCTTCTCTGCCGTATTTCGAACTCGATGAAGGTAGCTCCGATGAGCTCTTTGACTTGGCGAACCCACAGTTGGTGTTTTAAGCTTATTTGCGGAATGGAATGGAGATGTGCCCATAAAGCCGCTAGCATGACCCCTGTTACGACGCTGACCCTGCAGAAACAAAGCTTGGCAGGGACCGAGGGCCGGGGGGCTCTTCATTTTCGGATCCTTTGGACGGGATGACGATTCTCGGTAAATTTTATCGTATCATCTCCATCTTCCTTCTGTTATCATTACGGTTTCCCATGGGCTGGGTCGCATCTGCGCTATTCTTTGAGTCTGTCTCACATGGCCTGCTCGGAGACTGAACTTGCACGTAAAAAGACAGAAGTGATCCCAATATTCAGATTTCTTAGGGAGTATGGATCCCCCGTCTCGCGCGGAGACTATCGGAGACAAAGGGTTGAGTCCACAGTGTTGTTGTCAATTAGCTTGGAAAACCCGTTTCCGGTGAAGTGCCTCTCATCTGCGCCAGATTTAATGGCCAGTAACACGGTATCACCACGACGATTTCATCATGCTTATCAGAAAGATGATTATGGTATTGAAGCGAATATCTGGTTCTATATCTGAAGTCTATGTGCTCTCTACAGTCGGAATAATATGATCAACGGTTGCCATAAGTTACCGACCTACGCTCAAACCGTCTCCTTCGTCGTGGCGCCATCGCTTCACCAGAATGCCGGAATGAGGAAGTCTGTTCCATGAACCGAGCCATCCGCATCTCGAGCACCCTCAAGCATAGTCGGACTGATGCTCTTGAAAGAGCTGTTTGACCAAGCTGTTGGCGAGTCCCACGAATTCCCGACGACGTAACAGTGCTGACCAGGCTCACCTGGGGGCTGGCACTCTTGACTGCCGCGATGTTGCCCGTCACTGTCGACGACGAGCTGTACATCAAGAAGCCCGTGTCTCCGTTGTTCAGGCCGTGTTTCGGGTGAATGTGAGAGATCCGGGATTTCCATTGTCGATGAACCCCTTCTTCGCATTAGAGAATGTGATACTGTTCTTGATTATATAGTTGGCAGGCGGGTTGTCGGTGATACCAAACGGTTGAAGCCGTTGCCTCAGGAGTAGACTTGGTCGATGGTGACTGCGGACGCGAACATGTAGAGGTCTAGTCCATCATCTACGTTGTCCCACAGCCGGGCGGTGCGCCAGAAGTTGCCCTCGCCTGACCCTTCTTTGCAGGCGAAGCCGTTGGCGCTCTCTCCGTCCTTGTGAGGATATCGGTTGCGGTGTGAGTCGAGGTAGATCCCGGTATTATTCTCAGATTCTCCCTGGAGCTGGAATCCCGACTCGTAGTTGTCATGGGTCCTGAGCAGCTCGTAGTAGTTGTGAGATGCATCACGAGCGTAGACACCGTAGGGCCCGCTGACGAGCCTGATTGAGTCAGCACTGCCCTATGTAACTCTCATGGTAGGATGGAGATACACTGACTTCAAGTTGTAAAACTTCTAGTAGCCCACGTCCTCAATGTGCAGAATGCCTCTTTCGTCATTGGGCAGATCCTCGCCCACTGCATGCGGCGTACTAGCAAGCAGGATTTCTCGTCAGCCATGGAACATAACACACAACTCATGAGGCATACCCCGGCAAAGCTTCAACATCAATGGCGACCGCATCTGTCCCGTAAGACCGGAGGGTGATAGGCGACGTTGCGGTGCCACTCTTAGTGATCTGAATGTTGGTTGTCGGGCTGTAGGTGCCAGCGAGCAGGTAAATCGTGTCACCCGCAGCCGCCGCGTTCAAGGCCGACTGGATAGAGCCACAAGGGGCAGTCGACGAACCACTTCCGGTCCCGGTTGGCGAGACGTATATATCGGTACCATTGGCAATGCCAGCGGCGGCAACGAGCGCCGCATGCTTTGAAACCCTGTGTGCGTGACTAGACGTGGCTGCTCAAAGACAATTTGGCTGTGCAGGTCTAAAGTAAATCCACTCATGACGAACTACTCAAGGGCACTAATTCATATGCCCTCCAAGGAAGCTCCAAAGTTCGCCAATATGGTCCTGTGCCGTGTGGCTTACAACGAGGTGAAGGTGCACTTGGGCTCTTGGCAACCCATCTTATAGTATTTAAGCCCATCAATCACAGTCAACTCTAGTGAATCACTTGTTCTGGGTAAGGGGGAAGGTGGAGTACTGAGACTCAATGAAGATGGACAACGTCTATTGCACAAACTTTCGAATAAATGGAGCTCATCGCGTTGGAACCCGAACGGTAGCTTATTACTTGAGGCTGTAGACATGCAAGGTTGTTACTCCTTACTACGTTACCGACTAACTTCTGTTGCCATCCAGGTGATCAACTGCACTTGAGCTAAGATCTTCGACTGTCAGCTTAATGAACCGTGTTACACTCATTCGAATCGGTTGGATGCACTCGAATATGTCTAGGGGGAAAGGGGCTTTTTTAGAGCAGCACTACGTCTAGACGGGTATGCGGTCGTATGTGTAGGAAGCATCGCGCAAAGTCTATTTAACTTTGAAGTTTGACAAATCAGTGATCCAAAAGTAACTAACACAAGAGTAAGAAGTTAGGGTTCAAAAGAAGTCGGATCTTTCCCCGTCAGTTGGGCATTGAACCTTCCTTAGTGATGTAATGTCCCTAAACACAAGAAGATCAGCTCACTTGGCGTACCTTCTTCGACCACCAGTATTCGTTCTAGCTGGGTCAGCCAGCCAACTGGACACTGCAACGGGAAATAGGAATGCTGTGTTGCCAACCAGGCCACGATGTAATATGAACCCCCGGGCAAGGTGATACGAAGAGTTGTTCCAGAGGAAAAAAGCAGACATGAACTCAGAATAGGCCGCCATAAAGGCACTTCAGGGCAGGCTGACGGAAGCCACGCACACATCCGGTGGTTTAGACGATACGATAAGATTCTCACGTTACCGCGACTTGACTTATTAATTAAGAGAAGCCCCCAGTCTTCTAGGCAAGAAATAGCACCATTTTCTAAACAAGGACAGGATAATAGCAGTGCTAGAGATCGTCGGCATTTGGGATAATCGCCAAAATGACTTGCTTATTCCTGTTCAGGGTAAAAGTATGGACGGTTTCAACACGAATATCCATTAGCATGGTCTGCGAATACCCACTCTCACAATCTAATATTTACCAAGAAACAAATGTGCCGTCTGGATCGTGTTGTTCGAGGAAGCTTCATGTATTTATCCTCCCGGCATTACATTCAGCTCAACCCCTCAGAAACATTCAAGAGGGAAACAGAGACAGAGAAACTGTTCAGGCTGTGCTGCCATCCCACAGTTTTTGTTTTTGTTTTTGGTACCCACCGGACTGACCATACAGTACCCAAGGTCGACATGTTGGCGCCCTATGGGGTCCATAGGGTTTTGCCTTACTAATCGCTCCACAAACCCGCTCTTTGGGCATAGTGTCTACTAGAGCACAAATTCTTTCATCAAGCAATAGCAGACTTCGGCCGGCTGGCGAAATGGTATCGCGTCAGATTTCGGTCCACTGAAATCACTGAATTGAAGTCTCTGAAGATTGCAGGTTCGAATCCTGCGTCGGTCGATCTTTTTGCTTTTCGAGTTGGCTGGACTCTCTTGTTGGTTTGGTGGTTGGTAGACTTTGTACCGTACATCTTTTGTTCGCTGTACGCGAGCACTGTGGACTAATTAGACCTGCTACCCCACCCAAGAGGGATCTGACTCTTAAACTGTCTTTGTTTCCTGAACACGCTGGCTTAGAGAGAGGGACAGCGATGAGAGTCCTTGAGCAAACTAGTATTCATCTGAATCATGGTTATCGCTATGGGTTAAACCTGTATCGTAACTTTTGCGGGTATCTTTTTGCAAACCTATTTGTGCTTGGAAACGGGCTCTTATCGCCATGCTTCCAAGTCGGATTCCCCCCACGCCATGCATGCATTTGTGCCCATACAACCGAGTGCCCGTGATCATGTACAAAGCGATACACCTCAGACAAGTTCAAAATTCCCACTAACGCCTTCGAATTCATTGATAGACCCGCCCAAGCTTTTGGAATCACCATAATACCGGAGTCTGTAGATGCCAGGTTCCGCCCACTCTTCGGTCTCCCATGTGATAGTTGTCTCGCTGGTGGCTAGCAGCTCACTAGTCCGACGCCATCGGAACACGAGATGCCAGTCCTTGTCATCACGGACATGCTGCCACTGTTCCTCGTACTTTGCTGACTGCTGCGAGGAACGCTTGTCTCTTACAAGGTCCTGATTTGCTTGAGAATGTGTCGAGGCACTCGGTGGCAATGGCTTGCCAGTAATGAGCTTCTCCACTACTGCGTAACTCTTCTCCAGTCTTAGATCGTTGCGTGGATTCGCGCCAACGAAGATAGCTGATACGAATGTACCGCGCCGGACGACGGGTTCCACATCGATCAATACATCGCCAAAGCTCTTGAAAAGTGGCGCCCTGTCGTATACTACGCCGGGAATAAAGCTCAGACTGCGGTTGCTATTATCTGGTGGACTTGGCCCCGGAGATGGTGATCCGGTAGACGACGCCCCCAGATAGGGCACAAGCGAAAGCGTTACGTTGATGTAGGCCGCTAGCGTGTGCGGTCCATAAAGAGTGCTAGCACCTTCATATCGTTGGATCCTGTAGTTGCAATGGATTAGCATAAGCTTGAGGTTTGCGGGGCACATCACAACTAGGCTCACTTACTCGTATTCTTCCTCCGTAGTGATGTAGTGCGTGTAGCTATTTGCAGGTCCACCGATGACCACAACCGGCGCCGTAGACGAAGCCTCGTCCGCGAAAAGTGAAGTGATCTCTTCACCTACCGCCTGCTTCCAACGCCTTCCAGCCATGGTGGTAGCTTCACCAGGACTAACAATAATGACTAGTTGACCGACGCGGAAGGCCTGCACGTCGACTACGTTCGGTGTCCACAGGTATGGCGAGGTCACCTCTCCCACATCCAGGAGAATCGGCTTAGCTCCATGGCAGCTCCTCTGCTCTTTCGAAGGCGCTTTGAGCAGACCGGAGACGACTTCCCATACTGGCGACGTCGTGTTTGGCCCTCCATCGTGCTGCGTGAAGTCGAAAGCGCCAGGTCCATCGGAGGTTCCGGCGGCGAAGGAATAGCCCAAGGCTGCCGGACAGGTCTGAACTACTGTCCCATTGGGAAGCTGAAAATGGAAGTCCGACATGTCGTGAAAGTTGTGGAATGTTTTGACCCAGCGGCCTTGGACAGGAGTCAGCTTTTCTGATTGATCATAGAGCAGCCTGGCCGGTTCGAATTGACGCTTGCCGATCTCGTAACAGGAAGAAGTTCCCTGATCGTTATTCCTGAAGAACGGGCCTCGTGCGTGACATTTTTGGGTCTTCCCGTCACTGCATGTGCTATTTTCAAAACTGCACATCTGACCTGTTCCATCTTCGCACCAGGCACCGAGAACATTCGGACTGGTATCACCAACATTGGCCTGCGAAAAGCCAGCCACGAAATCTTCCTGCGCGCTCGCTTCGCTCTTGACACTCTCTTCGAATAAGTAGGCAGCTACGCCCTTGTTATCGCCTGAGATCAAGGTATTATTGCCGAGGACCGATGTACCGTGGGTCGGGAACCACGTGAGCACGCCGAGACTCTTTCCATCAGAAGCGCGTGTGAATTTGAGCAAGGTCAAATCCTTTTCTACAGATCCGTCATCTTCGCTGCTGACATTATAACGACCCCGCTCCTTCTCTGGATTATTGAGATATGCGAACAAACTCCGGTTGATATTGGCGCCGTAAACCTTGGTCGAGCCAACGCTTAGATATCCTGGGCAGATGTTTTCGTGGGCTCTGCGGATAGAAAGGATGGCACCATCAACAATTGCTCGGTAGCTTTGTTTATCGAATCCCTTGCTTGTGATTTGCGGGAGAAGATAGTTGAGCCAGGCTCCGGGGCCGGAATGAGAGTGTGTCCCCGTCACAGCTAAATTGTGATGGCCGTAAGCGGTATATTCTGATCCAAGATCACGTAGGCCGGACAAGATTCCATAGCGGACAGCAGTGTCACCAGACTGCGTGTCCAGAACTAGGTAAATAAACCGATCTGAAGGTTCCTCTGGGTCGCCGACTATAAAAGCTCGAGAATAGAGTCGTTGTCGTAGGCCTGTTCCGATTTGATTGGGGTCCGCATATCCCATGAGATTGATTTCCACAGACGGCCCGGTGATGTCTGCTTTGCCCACGCCAAGTAGATAACGGTCTCCCTGCAGCCCATGAGCCCCCGAGACATGCTGCCCTCCACTAGGCTTGCCTTCGGTATTACCATAAATGCCACTCCAGAAATTCAGTTTGTGGTTTAGTCCTGCAGGCAACAGAGCAACTAGTATCAGAAGTGGTACCAAGAGAATCATAATCGCCCAGATCAACGCCCTCCTCTTTGGCTCGCGGACTGCCTCTTCTGTCCTTGGCAGGCGCTGGTACCATATTCCGCGGACATAGTCCTTGATGGATTGAGAAGGACCGGCCTTCTCGGAACGCATGGACTGTCGCATAGCTGCAGTTCACACTCTACTCAGGGTTGAAGTGTTGGATATGTCATTTGTGCCAAGCTATGTGATAAGTCAAAGACGACTGTTACACACAATGTGTGAGCCGCCGGCGGGTCCGGAAGCTCGGATATGATGGTCAGGATGAATAATCCCCACGTCGTTGAACAACATCAATGCAGTGAAGAGCTCTAGTGGATGTAGAGTTTGATCCAGAGGGACATGAGGAGATCTGGGCTCGTCATGTCTGGAATTGGGTTCATTTTGGAGGAGCTTGTAAGGCGAAGTCTTGAGGCTGCCTTCAATGTTTCGTCATAGGTCATGATTGCCACAGCCGGGAGCTAGTGCAAGCACGAGCCGGGGACAGGGGGCCCTCGAGCTTCGCGACCCGCCAACTGAAAGCCAGCTGAGGCTCAACGATAACGATAAGCCTGGGAAATTCGCGTGAGTTGCAGCGATGCGATGCGCAGCGCTGCGTGGACTATTGCGACCAGCCATTCCAGCAACCTAGGTTAGCATTCCACGTTACAACACCATACGGTTCTCCTAACTTGCAAGCCGGATTCACATTCGACGTCATCCCAATCGATTGGCACGCCATCGCGTGATAGTTTTACAACATGTCGGCTAGAACAGCAGTTCATGAATCCCTTCCCTGTAAGCCAGCGCTCTACCGTCCTCCTACACTCACTTGCGACTAACAACCATATAGATGTAGATGCCGAGCCAACACCCGCCCAGCGCGCAGCAGCCGAAGCTCTTATAACCGCCGAGCTCGCATCCTCGGAAGCTTCACAAGATTCGAGCTCTCTTCCCCCCTTGCGCGAACCCAACTTCTCGCCCTTCATCATCCAGGAACTCGAGCGAGTGGCCTCCAAACAACCTCTTCGCGCCATAGATCAAGAGCGCTACGAGGAACAGGAAGACCTCCCAGCATCGGCTTCCCTAGAAGATCGGCAGAACGCCTTGTCCCGGGCGTACACAGCCAACACCTATTTGACCTTGCGGCACACACACCTTTCCCTCCTCGACAGCTTCGGGAAGAACGCGTGGCTGGTCGGAAATTGGCAGACTGAGGCGGAACTCGCGGCTCTGGAGCGGGAACTGGCCGAGGCAAAGCGGCAAATCGAGATCGTGAACAATAGCAGGCGGCGGACGCAAGAAGAGGTAGGCGCGGAGTTGAGGGGGCTGGAAGAGACGTGGAAGAAGGGTGTTGGCAGGGTTCTGGAGACAGAGATTGCGATTGAGGAACTCAAGAGAGAGGTATTGGAGCGGAGAAGAGCAGGTGTCGGCATGTTCGCGTAGTATATACAGCCAACGGAACCACGATTTAGCACGGGTTGACGAGACGTTTCGGCCTACAGCGTCTATGGAGGCTTCATGGTCCCGGCATTGGTGTGGCAACCAAGAGATTTGTTGTGGTTGAGACGTGTTGCGCACAATCATATGCGTAGGGGAATCCTCAGTCACTATTTACTCGGCTTAGTACGACCCTCGAAGTCGCGGTTTTGGACCTGCTTAAGGGTTGAAGGCGCATCTGGACACCGTCGATTGTTGCAGCACGTAGTTGGCGTCAGATGAGAGATGGAGGATTGCTGAGCACAATACCCCTCTATACGGGCGAAAACATTGTAATCTAGACGGCGAATTACATGAGAACCATACAATGTCTGGTCAAATAAGATACCCCACATTTCATTCATCCTTGACCTCCGACAAAGTAATATTCACAGCAGTAAACAGACTTACATTGGTAATGGCTCGAACATATGAAAAGAGTTTCATACCATTAGAATCCAGTCCGGACGTCTTCAACCACCTGATTACCAGACTTGGCGCCCCGTCCTGTCTCCGCTTCGAGGACGTTCTGTCGCTTGACGAACCAGAGCTACTCCCACAGCATGCTCTGGCGCTGATCCTCGTGTTCCCCACGGACGAAGACTACGAGTCTCGATTATGCCATGAGAATGCACAGCACGGGGCTCTGGGCAGCAACAATGACATGGTCTGGTTCAAGCAAACAATCAACAATGCATGCGGCTTATATGGCATTTTCCACGCCCTGGCCAACGGCCCAGCTCGGCGTCACATCCGTAAGTGTTGGTGCTCCTATACTCACGAGTAGCTCTGAACTTGGAAAGTAAAAAACAGCTCCTGAGTCCTTCCTGGGCATTCTTCTCGCTACGTATACGTCTTCACCGCCCGAAGAACGGCCTCGGGTCTTGGAAACGTCCCAACCGCTGGAGGACATGTATGCTGAAGTAGCACAGTTGGGCACTTCTCGTGTCCCAGAAAGCGCCGAGGAGGAAGTTGATTACCACTATGTGTGTTTTGTGAAATCATGCGAGAACGACCACCTTTTTGAGCTGGATGGTGATCGAGGTGGCCCGATTGATAGAGGACTGGTATGTGGCCCGAACGATGATATACTGGTAGGCGGCGGTCTGGATTTCATCAGGGAATATATCAGGAACCAGAAGGACGATATTGGGTTTTCGCTCATGGCACTGGCAGAAAGGAGAGAATCTAACTAGTCGTCATCAACTAGCATTGTTACCCTCCCCTTCTCATAGCCTTTCGAGGGGCTCATGCCAGAGATCGACAAAAGATTTCTTCGGTCCCTGTACTAGACGATCGCAGATTGAAACAACCGAAAAGCTTTCTCTAATCCAAAAGCTTGTATAAAATGCAACCACTCTTTGCAAAATGGACGGCAACGCATTATTTCCACACTGTTCAAAAATATGATAATTTGCAATTGCATAAAGGTGTCTTGTACCTAGAAGCGAGAGTTGTCCGTAAACGCCATTCTTGACCGAATCCCATAAACTGAGCTTCCTGTTCAGAACAAGACTTTTTCTTCAAAGTCCATGGTATGTAAGGTACCTAGCTCAATTTTTCTTATCCTCGATTTAGTGATGCCACAAACGTCATGTTGCTATCCAGGTATCTCACCATACTCCCACGTACAAATATTTAATTCAATACTGAAGAGGATCCACGTCCTCTACTCCAGACTTGACGTACAGAGTTCTCCTCATAATCCCTTCAACAGGGCCAAGCAGTCTTGCAAATGCACTTTTTCCGAGAGTTGCCACCTTGACTTCGGTGCTACTCACGATACTTGCGGCGCGTGGCGCGTCGTTAAGCAGTGCAAGCTCGCCGAAGAAATCACCCTTGTTGTAGTGCTTCACAAGCTGTTGCTGGCCGTCCTGTTCCAAATAGGCATCGCACTGCCCATCCTCAAGGAGGAAGAACGATGTGCCTACATCACCTTGTCTAATGATGCTGTGGCCCGGTTGGAATTTCTGTGTTTCAAGGGCGTCGGCAATCTTGGATCGCTCATATGGTGTCAGGCTGATGAGCAAAGGTACTTCCTCGAGGAAGTTCTCGTACATCCGCCTGCGCGCAAACGTCGACTCCATAAGAATGCGGCGGAAGGTCACACGATCGAGGGCCCATAGCGTGCAGCCCGACTCTGCTGAGATAACGGTGGCAGCTCGAGGGGCATTGTACATCAAGGCCAGCTCACCGAATGAGCCCCCGGATTTGATCGTCGAAACTAGTTCGCCAAGCCCGTCTGGTCCAGGGGCACCATTTCGGCTAATGTAGACATCGAAGGTCCCTTTCTCCACAACATAGAAATAGTCCCCGGAATCACCTTGAGTTATAACCTTGAACTGGTTAGTACAAGCGTCAGATATCGGCCAAAGTCATGGTGCTCACCTTGATATCCTTGGCGGGGATTGATTTTTCAGCCAGGGCACCGAGAATCTGAGCATTCTGTTCGTCATCCAGGTGGCTGAACAGGAAGTTGCCTTCAATAGCCTTCCTTAATCTATCCAGCTGATCTTGGGTCTTGTGTATTTGAGGTGGCGACCAGTTGTCATTGCCATCGGCGGCGGGCTTGAGCGATTCGGCAGAGACGGAGGTGCGCCGACCAAAGTTATATTGAGGAGGGTATGAGTCCGGGTTGGGGGGACTTCGTAGAGATGATGGCGGTCCGTCCGTTGGGCCATCGCCTCCGAACGGCCCTCGGAAGTGACCAGATGAGAACCCGGAGAACCCAAAGGATGGGGTGGTTGGCGAGGTAATGTTATCATTCTCATCCTCCTCAACAACGTTTAAAAGACCACCATTTGAAGCTTCGTTCTTCTTCCCGTCGCCCCCGAAAGGATTCGAATTCGCCGCGAACGGGCTGGTGAAGGCCGACATGATATTAGGGGTGGGTTTATGTAGCGTCTGATGCTGTTGGTATACGCGTTCAGCTGCGAGCCGTCGTGTGAAATAGTCGGCGCAGAATTGGAGTACGTCTCTAGGTTTCTCTAGGCGTATCTGACTTTCAAGAGCCTGTCTTTCGCATTGGTAAGCACTGGGAAGAGCCATGGTGCACGACGAGCCAAGGCCAACGAGTGTTGAAACCATGTGTGAGGAAGACTTGAGTTTACGCTGGAGATGTAAGGAGAAGGGGAGCAGGTTGAATCCAACACAGCCAGGCGCACACGAGGAAGAGTTTATTGCATAGATGAAGAGCAGGACGACGGACAGGGCAGGGGAGGTTTACGTTACTTGACGTATTTGCTCTAGGCAAGGATGCTGGAAAGGGGCCACCCGGTTGATCGTTTTATGACCCCGAAATTGGATCGTGACTAGTTTGGCCCAGCTCAAATAACCACCCCGTGGACGCGGATGGGGACAGGAAGACGCGCTAGGTGAGGTAGGTATGTTGGAGGAGCTCTGAACAAGGCTGGCTCAAACAAGTAGAGGTTCGTTGTAGGCGTTTGGGTCAATGGAATCAATGGGGATCAATGGATGATTGCACCAGAGGGTCGAGCAGCAATCACTATGGGCAGTGGAGGATAAAGGAAGGAAAGAAAGCTTCCATAAAGAATGCAGGACAAAATTGCGTCGCAAGGGGTGGGAAGGACTGGATTGGTGGTCACAGGAGCCAGATGACAGACAGAGCGAATGCCAGATTGAACCAAGGCTGGGGGCCGGCGACTGCAGAAGGGAAGCGGCAGATACCCTGGTTTGGAGATGAAATGTGCGTCAACTTACTCCGCAGATGGCCAGATCCTGGAAAGAGGTACCGCTTAAGCTGCTGTGTCTCGAAAGTGAACGTCGTGGACTGATTCGTCTGGTGCTAGACAGGTCGGGGCTGCAGCAGCACAAACACAGAGGAGAAGCAGCATTGAGGGGTCCCGTCGAGGGGTAGAGTTGGCAAGGGAGGAAAGAGATGGCGGAATCGGGGGTCCCTAACCGGGAAAAGAGGGTCGGCCGTCTTCAGATGCTCAAATTGGTTCCTCTCAGCAGGTAGGGGGCGCACAGGTTCCGGCGAAGCTGCTGAGACAAGAGTCGTGGTTGTGTTCACAGGCTGGGTACATGTGGTAGAACAGCAGCAATCGAGCAGCCTGAGGTTAAGTTTCCTGCTGTCCTCACTCGTTTCCAGTGGCAAGAATGACGATTCAAGCTCGAGCTGGCAAGAAGCACAAGAGACCTCTAGGCCGTGTCTAGGGACGAGTTGAGTGCTCTAACAGGTGGGGTGCGGAACTGCCCCCAGCAAGCCGCCTGGTCAGAGCTTCCCTTCTACGGGGCTTCTGGAATTCTTCGATGCACTTTCCACGCTCCTAGCGCTACGGCACTGCAGACCCCAGCATCCTCGGGTTGTAGCACAACGAGGCCCGCGTTCAATCTGTAGGAGCAGCCTGCGAGGCACAGTTGCATCTGGCATGAAGGCAGTGGCATCCAATAAACCTGCCATCGCCGGCACCAAACCATAAGCTCGGCGAGAGAAACCATTCGAACTCCATGTCTCTCAACTTGTCTCTCTCTACAAATGAGCCCGCAGATCAGTTGCCTGTTTCTTACAAGCCATGGCCCAAGCTCCCGAGTGTCACTTTGGACATGCCTTGCCGAAGCCCGCTAAGTACGCGCTTTGTTCGAGTGGGGGTCCATGCGTGCGAAGCTCAATCCGGGTCGCCGGATTGCAATTGTTGTGTCCCAGTCAGTCATCAAAGGGACAAGGGTAGCTCCGCTGAACTGTCTTGACTGTACATTATCCAAAATGCCGGCCCAAACTAAATATGACACCTTGACTACGACCTGTTGAAACCAACAGTACAGGCCTGACTGCCCCTCGATGATATTGGGCAATTGCGATCGCTGGCAGTGGGGACCCAATCAGCCAACGTACGTACAGCACTTCGAGTCACATGCGACTGACTGGTTCGCCAGGTCCAAAAAACAGCAATGCGGCGCACAGCTGCAGTTGCCTCCACCCCCCCTGGGTAAGAGCCGTAAAGAAAGAGAACCTGTAAACGCAATGGAACATCATTACCAATCCTTCGGCTTATGTCAGTAGAACTGGGCGCTCCATTGGTTACATGCCCACTTCCTTGTTGGTCTAAAGTCAGCCTTACAACATCGGTTCTACATTATGTTCACAGCCTGATCCCACAGTCTGCCTTGGCTGTAAATGATAATCATATCAAGTGCAAGGAATGGGCAGACATAATTGGGCACAGAGTGATCCAGATTCCAGCGAAGACTCTTGTGTCGTGTATGTCAAGATTCTCCAAGGTGACTTCCGAGAGGCACGTGCTACCTTCCAAATACCGCGCTCACACGTTCTCGATGAGGCTCTGCAAGGAGATCGTAAAGTTCTCATGAGGGGACCTGGCTTATTGGTCAAACAGCAGCTATGCCTTCTGACTGGGGAAGCACCTCGCTATCCATATCTTTCTCTATTTCTTCTACTACAGAATTATCCTTGGGCCGTTCCATTGTAGGTAGTACTCTGGATACATCTGGTATTTACCTGAGTACTGGGCGCCCTTTGATTATTTTTGGCGTATATTCTTGTGGCACTACAAAATCATCATTTAACACATTCTACTTCACCGTGTATACTAGAGACGGCTGGCTGTGCAATGAAGTGGCTGTAGTTAAAAGTGCTGTGCCTAAGAGGCGCACCGCCCGAATGGTTTTGTGCTTCATTGGTACACAGCCTTACGTATGTACCGGTGCGGTCAACCACGAGGATGTCACTTATCTTTTTCTTTGCTGTTGTCTCCCGAGAGGCACCAGTTTAGCATTGTCATCCCAATGAGATGTTGATCTGGTGCCTTGATAGTATCATTTCCTTCGTCCGCCCAGCGCGAACCTCGCAGAGCCTCAGGGTCGGGCAGTCCAGAGAACCAGTGCCTCTCATGCACTTCGGTTTCTTATTTTCGGACTTCTAGAGTGGTCAAGTCGAATGTAGTTATTAAAAAGCCTTCTTCGACATGAATTTTACGTTCCGAACATTGGTAATCGTACGAGTTCATGGCCTCTGCCTTCGGAAAGCAATGTCACACCAATATATAGTTAGCCTCTCAAGATTATAGACGCGAAACAATCACATTCGCTATTTAATGTCCTGAGATAAATCCAAACTTCTTAAAGCATTAGAGCCCTTGTCGTGGGGTTCATGTCGCTTACGACAGATCAGGATAAGATGGACCCGGAGATATTTGCATCATTTGGCAACACCGGTCACCAAGTCAGCCTATGTTATACTATATCAAGTCCTGGGGCAGAAAGGTTGGAGCAAAATAGTACGACTATTGAGCCTATATCGCAGGTAAGCACTTATCGGTGATTGACAATTGGTCGCATAGACTCACATCTCTCAAGAATATAATAGGACATCAACGACACTTTACCGGATGCCAGATGCACCGCATGAATGGTGCTACAGATCCATCGAAGGAATGCCCACATCCGGGTTCTCATTCTACTGTCCGAATTCAAAGAGAAAATATTGAAGCATATGTATGCCTGATGGACAAGGCAGCTCGAAACACTGACCGTGGAAGCTTGGTTTCTAGCCACGAGCGCCAAGATGAACGTGACCAAGCCGTGTCATATGAAGAAGCTATTAGCAATTTTATGGATAGTATTTGGAACATTCGTGTTAGTGGTTTTCAGGTCGAGTTTGAGTCCATATTGAGAAAACTTTCCGAGATGCAGGCGCACATCGATAAACGATACCAACAACTGTTAAGAAATCTCCAATGCGGTTCCTTTGCGACAGCTTCCACCCTCAAATATGACGAGTCCGCAATCACAAATACACCTCCACTGGAAATTCCCAAAGAAACATATAAGGGAAATTCAGAGAAAAGATGGGCTGGACAAATGTATGAGTCCAACGAGACTGATACCCACGGAGCAGTCGGTCCACTGCTGACGGAAGTCGTTCGCACTCCGATCACTTCAAATACGGTTTATAAGTTTCGGCCTTGCCACATATTTGGTATGATAGCAATTCTGGGTATTGTGCTCAGCGCGTCGGTGGCGACGTGGTATTCACTTACCTACAGTGACGTATCGGGTGGTTTCGCCATCGGATCCTATATTGTTGCCGTTATGACAATGGTCATTACCATTCCCGGGTATCAACACAGCAGATCATGCACGTGCTGGGTCGGCGGCACTGGCATCTCAGGTGGTAGCAATGTATAGTGTACAAACAAGGGCAGGTAGAAAGTGTGTGCAATAATCTGAATAACACTAAGTAAATTGCAAATGGCCGATGGACATCATCTATTCTCTGATGCTCTGGCTTCTTTAAGTATACTGGAGAAGACGACTCGATGACCACCGTACCGTCCTACTGACTGCATACGATCTATGCTACTACTCGTAACAATTCCATTAGTTTGCCATCCCGACAACTCTTCTCATCAAGTTATGTACTGCTGGAACCTGAAATATACAAAAATCGAATTTAGACATAATTACATGTTCTCTCCATCTTTGGGGCAAGAAAACTTTATTAAACCTTGTTTGCCATCTTATCTTATATATAATTAATTTTGTCCTTTATATTACCAAAGTGTATGTTCAGAAAAGGTCATTGAGTTTGGAGAGGAAGTAGAAACTCAGCAACCTTGACTTTGCAAGCCAACACGATCTTCTAGATTTTACAAACAGAGGGCCTCAGAGTGCGGAAATGCCACCCCTTGAGAAGTCAAGTTTCCCCAAAATCATCGGTCCCATTAATACGAGGGGAAACCCTTCCTACTTCACTTATGTTAAACTACCGATCAATAGCTTGGCACTGTAGCAGGGGAACATGGTCTCCACACTACACTAGGGGTTACGTAAAGCTTCAGAGGTCTACCTACCTGGGTATACAGGTTATGAAGCTATCGTCACCAACCACGATGTCGTAGACACCATCTTCAAAAACTGTCTTACGGGGTTGAATATCAACACCGCCTCATTGGCTCACCGGTAGAGCGCCTCACTAGTAATGAGGAGGCAATTGGTTCGACTCCAGTATGAGGCACGGTTTATTTATTTTTTGGATTGATTTGTTGATGTCTTATCATTTGCAGATGTCGGGTTCTTCTCGTTCGATTTAGTTTTAATTTATCGGCCTGCTTAGGGCAGAAAGCGAAAGCATGACTTAAGGTTGTTACAGGCCAGACCCCCTGGAGTGAGATATCGGGTTCTTCTGTCCCTTTTGTTCTGAAAAGATGATTTCGGATTGGTTGTCTATCGCACCAATTATTCCTCTATCTTAAAACGGGGGTTACGGTGTCAGTATGTTATTTAACAGGCTGAAGGTATATCCCCCGAGGCGATGGAATTGCCTGGCTAGGAACGGCTGGCATGTCTGCACGATAAACACCGCTATCACTCCATGGTGTTATCGATTTTCGCAGCATTGAACGTTGTGTGTTGTAAAAGAATATGCTGCCTTATGATACCAATATTAGTCAATGCAAGTTGATGAGCCCTGGCCTAATGTGGTTTTCTGCTACGCAATTGCGCCTGTTGAAGGTATTGTGCTGCTCTTTCCCGTGCTCCAAAACGCCAAACTAAAAGGGTCAATGTTTTGCACTCAACCGGAAAGGGCTCTCTCGTCCTCTTTGAGCTGCTGTTCCTCTTCCAGCATCTCCCTTTGCCTGGCTGCAGCTTCGATGCTGGCCTTCACACCCTTCTTTCTCTGTCTTTCCTCGTAGAGGTCTCTGCTCTTCATGATACGCTGCACGATAGTGCCAGCGTTGACTTCTCCAAATACATGGCTGGAGATCTTTTGGAAGATTCCCATCTCTTTAGGTGCTGTGTAGGGATCGTATGAGAGCGGCATGAATGAAGTTGGGCCGTGGTAGACAGCATCGGGTGTTCCCCACGGCAAGGTTGTCAAGTAGGATTTTGTAGGTGAGAACGGAGCACCAAAGACAACTGCATTGACATACTTGGTAATTGTTAGCTTGAAAGAATCCTATAAGCGGGCTAGGACTTACTCGGCACTGCAGTACACAAAGTCCTCGTTCGAAGATGTTCATGATAGGGTAGTTGACCCCTTTCCAGTGATTGATGACCTCGTCGTCGTGGACACCAGCAACGACGAAGACAGGGCCATAATCGCCACCTTTTCCTTTGCGTTCATCAATTGCTTGCTGATCATACCAACCATCTTGCCTGGCCAGCTTATCCTCCGTCTCAACCACCAGCCTAAGGAATTCGATGTGGCCGCTGGAGAAGAGGTCGAACCCGCCGTCAACGTAGACGACTCTTTGACCCGGTTTGGGACCAGGGCCCTTCAAATGCGACCGGAACGATCCCTTCTCCTCTTCTGTGGCCTGTGTTTTTGCAGCGTGTGAAGCCGACCAGAACCAGACATCAGCGCCGGTCGTCTTGCCAGTCTCGTCCGTAGCATACTGTCCAATGCGCTCAGACATAGCTTCTCCAACAGCCTTCTTCTCAGCTTCCGTGCCGTGGCCCTCTTCACCCGCCAAAGTCTTTTCCAGTGACTTGATAAAGTGCGTCCTCGTGCAAAGCAGCATGCGGCCCACGAGGTCGGTAGTTGAGATACTAGGCGTCCTCTTAACGACCTTGAACCTTCCGGCAGCCTTTACGAAACGGTAGCAATCCTCTCCGCTGCTGTCACTCGTGATGTCGTCACCGTGCACCACGTACTTGCAGCCGAAATGGCTGATGAAATCTAGCTGCGTTACATATGGGGCATACGCTACTGATCTGGTGACCCAGCGGCAAGCATCGACGGCAGCAAGTCTTCACACCAGAGATCAGTATTTGGCTTCTTTCTGCCGTCCCTCGTCTGGTTGGAAAGAGAAGTTCGTACCGTTCCTGCAGCGTCATGACCGTCGGACCCTTGTTCTCCAATATGGATTCGTCAGAGTGTACGCCGACATAAAGCTCAGTGCCGAGCTGACGGGCTTGCAGCATGGCGCCGGCGTGGCCATGGTGAAAGAAGTCCCAGCAGCCATCGACCCATATCCTGTCCTCGAGGACCTCGGGAGCTGGAGGCCCAGAAAGTACCTCCTCTTCTGACGACATGATTCAACTTCAATTTGGAGAGTTGAAATGGAGAGAGCCAGAAGCTTATTGATCTTGCAAAAAGGTTCTGTTGGAGCTCTTGTAGCCGGGTTGAAAACAGAGTCCTGTCTTGGCTTGACCGACTAAGAAAGGGGATCTTGGACATTTGTACACTGTACAAACTGGACTCAAAAGGGGTGTACGGGACAGTGCTGTCTAGCAGCATCGAGCACTGTCCCAGGACCCCTCAGTGGGGGAAAATTGCTGGTCCTGGTGAACAAGCAACTACCCCACCAAATCTCCAATAGCACCGTCGTCATACGTCGGGATACACGGGCTGTGGCAGGCAAGCGAGTTCCCCAGTTATGGTTGGGTGACATATAGAGCGCATAAGGCTTCCCACTCTCTTTCTGTTCACCTGGTACCTCCATACATCTCATCCCGCCTGTTCCTAGAACACAATGACGCAACCGATCAAGCAGTCTGGGCCCTACGGTGGTCTCACGCCAGAGCAAACCGAGACTTTCTGGCGCGATGGCTATCTGATTCTCCCCAATGCGCTGCCGCCGACGACTACACAGGCTCTCCTTGACGAGACACACGCATTGCTTGACTCTTTCTCGCTGGATGATCACCCCATGACCAAGTTCAGCACGGGAGAGAAATCAGAGCACGTCGGTGACGATTACTTCCTGGAATCGGGCGACAAGGTCCGCTTCTTCTTCGAGGAGGACGCCTTCTCGCCCGAGACCGGCGAGCTGGTGAAGCCCAAGGCCCGGGCCATTAATAAGATCGGCCATTACCTGCACTCACTCAGCCCTCCGTTCGCAAGTCTGCTCGACCCGGCACTAAATCCCGATCTCCTAGGGGCTGCAACGACCGGAGGGTCGGTGGAAGCTGGGCGAAAGGAGTCGCACCCGGCGGCTATAGCCAGGGCGCTGGGCTTCAAGGATCCGAGAGTGCTACAGAGCATGGTGATTTGCAAGCAGCCTGAGATAGGGGGCGCCGTGCCGCCGCATCAGGACAGCACATTCCTTTACACGAACCCACCGAGCGCCGTGGGCTTCTGGTACGCGCTGGAGGACGCCACAGTTGAGAATGGGTGTTTGAGTTTTCTACCAGGGAGTCACCGGTGGGCACCCACCAAACAGCGATTCGTCAGAGCGGGTCAAGGCCAGGGCACAACATTCATCGACACGGATGGGCCGAGGTTTCCGAATGATAGTGAGTTTGGAGAGAGATTAAAGGGCGACGCGGATGCTGAAAATGGCGACTACAAACTGGGCGAGGTCAAGGCTGGCTCGCTGGTGCTGATACATGGTAATCTGCTACACAAGAGCGAGAAAAACCTCAGTCAGAAGGGCAGGATCATATATACTTTCCACGTCATCGAAAGCGAGGGGACGACGTATGACGAAAGGAATTGGCTGCAACCGCCTGCAGAGGGCTTTACTAAACTGTATAGGGATTGAATACCGCTATAGGGCACTCAGCCATAGGACGGAATATGAGACTACGAGGCCAACTTGGGACGCTGCTGTGAATGACGGGGCCTGAAAAGAACATCTTGATTTATATCGTAAGAGGGAGTGACCAAAAATCTTGTTAGGTGGATCACGATTATCTAGGGCCAGAGCCAGTGGCTGCAGAGGGTGCCCATCGGGTGCTTTGATAGATCTGCATATTTTTGTCTGAGTGATAAGTTCGAGGTTTACCGTTTCGACCAGTGTTGATGATAGTGGCAATTGGTAGGATGGATGAACCTGATACAGCGCCTCAGGATACACTTAATCAGAACAAATAAAAATAGGGCTAAGTCGCGATAACAAGATTCAGTCAGCACTATTTTATAAAGGAACATTTACATTAGTAATACGGCTCTACCCAAACGTGAGAATTACTGAGGTAGCTGTATGTAGAATACGTTGGTAGCATGCCTATGTCTCGCCAGGTTTATAGCTGTCTGCCCTGTGCGGCACTACCAGGTCTCTAACGTTGGTATGGAGAGGATTCATGGCTGCCTCCTCCCGAACCGCCACGATAGCTGGTGCCGGGCCCGCTAGCTTTTTTCTTCTTTTTTTTAGGACCAGCTGACGCGTTTGGAAGAGATTTGGCCTTGACTGTACGACTTTCATGCTGTCTGGCCCGCTGCATGGGATCCTGTCCAGACGACTGCTAACGCTGGTATGGGTGGTACCCACGGTTTCCTCCACGTCCACCGCCACGATAGTTCGCACCGGGTCTGCCAGCATTCTTAGGACCAGTCGGGGCATTTGGTGGAGGTGCGGCATTTGGATCAGTCGGCGCAGGACTTTGGTGTCCGCCACCTCTGGCCCGGTTGAACCCTCCCCGACCGCCTTGGTTGAAGTTTGGCTGAGGAACGTCATCATACATGCCCTCCCACGAAGTCGGATCACCGCCGACGGCTGCTACGTTCCCTCCGCCACCACCTCCGCCGCCCATCCCGTAGCCGCCTGCCTGGTAGCCACCACGGCCACCACGTCGGCCGCCACGACCCCCGAAACCTTGTTGTTGATTACCGAAGCCTTGCTGTTGGTCATTGCCCTGTCCGGCTTGTCCCATCTGAGCACCCATCTGATTCATCTGGTTCTGCATTTGTTGCATCATCGCCGGGTTCATGCCCTGGCCTCCATTTTGGGCCATCATCTGCATCTGCATCATCTGCTGCATCATGGCAGGATTCATCATGCCCATACCCATGCCGCGACTCATAGCGGCCTGCTGCTGCATCATGGCCATGTACTGCTGCATCCTCTGCATATACTGGGCCATGACCTGTGGTGTCATGCCGCTTTGGCTCGCCTGACTCTGCATCGGGCTCTGGGTGCTGTTCTGATCCTCAAATCCACCTTTCTTGCCGAACTTGCCACGTCCACGGGCTGCTTCCTCCTCCTGCATGTTATTCCTCGGTTGCGCTTTCTTAACTTCGATTGGTTTGCCGTTGATAGACAGGACTTGGCCGGGTTGGGTGCAGTTATCAACTCCGGCTTCGCTCTCGAAGGTGACGAAACCAAAGCCCCTCGGCCGGCCAGTGTCTTTGTCCATCATGAGTGTTGCATCAACGACGCGGCCGAACTGAGCAAAGTAATCCTTGAATTCTGCTTCGGTTGTATCTTGGCTAACACCACCGACGAAAATCTTGCTGGTCTTTTCTTGCTCGTCCCTAGGGATAGCTCTCTTGGGATCGATCTGCATCCAGTGTTAGTTAAAGAAGTATGTGAAGTAGAGGAGTAGAAGGACATACGATCTTCCCATCCAAGTAGTGCTCCTTGACCATGACGGTATTCACATTCTTGGCATCTTTGAAGGTCAGGAAACCAAAACCTCGCGATCTGCCTGTTGCGCCGTCACGCATGACGGTGCATTCCGTGACTTCGCCGAACTGAGAGAAATAGTCGCGCAAGGATTCTAAACCAGTTAATCACTGCGTACAAAATACATTTTCAGATGGGGCAAAGCTTACGATCCGTCGTTTCCCAGTTGAGACCACCAATGAACATTTTTCTGTGAAAAGTTTTACGTTAGTCGAACAGATCCCTACAGCCAAGCTGGTGCCATCAGAAGTGTATAGAATTAATGCCAGTAGGGGTTGTGAGGATTCAGCCCCCAAAGCCCAGCAAACGTTGCTGACGTTTGTCTTGTTTTGTGCGCCAATCAGATTGTGTCTTTAGTAGAACCTGCTACATCGCACCTAGGATGGAGAGTTTCTATGCGCGCAGCCGTCCGGGTATGTCGAATTCGAGTTCTGGGGCAAAGGACACCGTCAGAGGCTCGCCGTCATAGGAGCCACTACTGTTGAATGTGCAAGGAACAAAGTCCTCTCCAGATGCTTCATTTGTCTCCAAAGTGAACGAGGCTCAGACCACGGATCAGCAACCCCAGGTGCGATTGGGCGTAGATGGTCGATGGAAAACGAACCAGCGCGGATCGTGGGTGTGCCACAAACGGCAATTTCCAGTGGAAAGCAGCTACTGCAGGGAAGAATGCCATGAAGTTGTCGAATTTTCTTGTTCTTTCCTCGTCATCTTGCTATCGTCAAGCTAGGTCATGGCCTCGCGCGCTATTCGCTGCCAATCCTTGATACAGCCAGCGAAGAAGTCTGACTTCTCGCGGTCCTTTATGAGCCTATGTCTGACGAATGGCTATGGAGGCAGTAGAGACTCTTGTACTGACTATGGGCGCGGCCTTTCTCGGAAGCTTCCAGGTACCTTGAACCCTCATCGACTTGCGTACTGGCTTCTTTCCCCACTTCTGGAGGAAGTGATCTGAATATGGAAAAGTAGAGTTGATCGTGTTACGACGCTGGATTGTGGTCCCATCCGGCCGACCCTTCTGCAGAGACCTCCTCTTGGCACGGAACACTAATAGACAAGCTTCTCGTGTCCAAAATAATCTGGCCTCACACAAATCCATAGTTTGCCGAGTGTAGAAATTTTCCATTTCATAGCTCTTGAACCATCGTTTCTCTCCTCGAGCGCAACCCACACTGCGATGTGCCTCTCATAGCTCGGCTCATCCCAGAGGCGACGGCGGCGCCGGAGAATTTATGCAGATTGAAACCTACTGGCAACGGATACACATTGCAAAACAAATAAATGGACTCACCCGTCTTCTTTGGAACCTGACCCTTTGGCTGCATGGTGGAAACTTGGAGCCTCAACATGTTCCTCCTGCTTTACAGCGATATTATGAGACGAACCATTGCCCAAGTTGAAGTCTACATCATCGTCATCATCGTAGACCTCCTCGTTCTCGTGGTAGTCGCCGCTCTGGCCGTTCTCGTCTCCGGTCGGAACGTATTGGTCGTATTGAGCGCTTGCGGCTTCCTCGGCAGCAGCAGGCGCAGCTGGAGCTTCAACCTTGGGTGCAGGCGCGGCGGCTGGAGCAGGCGCAGCAGAGGGTCCGTCGTTGTCGTCGTAACTGTGCAGAGTCAGGCAAATGTAAGATGGAGATGAGGGTGCACGCGCTTGTGGAGCTGGACGAGCTGGAGCACCACAACATCACCAGGCTGTTGGCAAGAGAGCACTCACAGATCGGCGAAGAGGTCATCTTCGAAATTCTCGGTTTCCGCCATGTCGTCGATTGATATATCGTTTAGGCGACAATTAACAGAAATCGAGCTTGGGATTGAGATGTAGTTCGGAAAGAAAATGGGCGAATGCGCGCTGCGGTGCGGGTGTGGTTAATGCAATAATGTGAGATTCACGCAAACGATGCGAACGCGTAAAACGCGAAAGGTGGTGCAGAGAGTCAAAGAAGATGCTTGTGAGCCAATTGCCAAAGCTTTCGCTACTTTGGGGACGAGGTCAATGTCAGCGTGCAGTTGACGAGAATGAATCGCAGCCTTGAACGAGTGGGTCGGCAAATGAAAACCTGGGGCAACAAGGTTCTAATTCGTCAGCCCAATCAACCGCTTCTCCAGCTGGTTCTCGGGACACCAGGTGCCAGCGCTACGGAGGCAGTCTGCAATGTTATAATGTATGCAGATATATTCTTCCGCTCATTCCAAATGAGCCTTGAGATCATCTGTATCCTGTTCCGCAAATAATGGCCATGCTTCCATTTGAAAATCTGGAACTCTACAGCAGAGCCACCGTTTACTCTTCACAGGTGTGTTTTGGGCCCGAAAGCACGGTCCAAACAATGGGCGTTCCATATCCCAAGACCCAGCAGGCGGCACTAGCCACCAGCCCACTTACTTGCTCTGCTGTATTGCGCTGCAGTCACGAGTCACGACTTGCAACCTCCAAACATCAAACGTGGGGCTGTCGCTGCTAGCAGCTCGGTCATGGCCCCACCTATCAAGAACAACCAGGAGACTCACGTTTCGTGACAACAAGTCTCGTCTTGCCAGCTCCTCAATAATGTTGCATGCTCAATCCTGCTTTGCCAATCTCTTCTGACCATCCCGACTTCTTGCCTCATACTCTGGAAGCGTGTGTTTACCCTCCCACTAGGCAGAGGTTCCCAATTGGCTGGCGGGGCTCGGACTGTGGCTCGTGTGCTCTAACTTTCGACCGGCATTGATCCCACCGACTGGGACGACTTGTCTCGTAGATCAACATGAAGAGGTAGCTTCCCACCATCATGTAATTGCGAGCTTGTCGCGAACATATCCTACACCATGTTCTCGTCCTCCGGCAGCGGTAAGAAGCCGCCGCAACAGGTACGCCAAGTGCATTACCGTCAACCCTCACGTTTGACCGCCGCTAACATGGATGACGTAGGAAATGATCCAAGTTGGTATGTTCTCGACGAATACTCGAATCCTCGTAGCCAGTCCCTGTTCTTGGCTGTCATCGCAGGGGATATAACCACCAATTACTAACGTTAAGACATTGCTTTCCTCAGATCGGTCCGAGTAGGTGTACTTCGCTGTTCGCTGGGAATGTACCACTAAGTCGAGGAACAGGTCAACTTCACCTTTCTGGAAAGTTCAGCGAGAGACGACACCAAAGAAAACAGGTCGCGATCCCAACCTAGTAGTCGGAGCTGCATACTCACATGCGGATATGCTGAAGTTCGACTCGCTGTGAGTCTTCTTGTGCTTTTGCGCAACCAGACACCGAGCCTAGCAGACTACTGACCCGCGTAGCAATCTATCCGCCCCCTCTTCGCGACCGAGAACGCCCCCATCCTCAAGTTCGCACAAAGCACGAAATAGCGATGTCAGCTCTCCGCCTCTGCACAAGAAGCATGGACCGTCTTCTCCTCCGCTTAAATCCTACATTAGCTTCTTATCAAATACAAATCAAGATTGGAATGCAGAAGATCCCGAGGGTGATGATATGTACGGATACGAAGACGACGATGGCGACGACTTCGGGCTGCCAAGCTTGTCTAATATGAAAAGAAAAAACAGGCGCATGGCCGCCACTCAAGGGCAACCCCCTCAATCAGGCGCCCTGTCGCCGATTGGCACCACTTTTGGCTTTCCCTCGCGCCGTTATTCTAATAGTGCCGACATAGCGATCGAAAGGCCCATGCCGGTGTACCCAATGCCCAAAAAGAGCGAGGGCAAGATACTACGGCCACAGTACAAGGACATATTGAAAGGTTGGCAGACTCTCGCGCAACACTGTCATCTCATCTAATACGGCACAGATCCAGCGAATGCTCTCCATTTGATCAACCACCCAGCGATCCCTGCGAACTTGTCACAGAAAGAGATTGATGCTCTCAACTCGCGTACAACAAGGATAAACAAATTCAAGAAGATTCTCCAAGCCACAACGATATCACTTCCGGACCTGCGAGCGTTAGCGTGGGGAGGTGTGCCCGAAGAAGTTCGGGCCATGACCTGGCAGTTACTGTTGAGCTACTTACCCACCAGTAGCGAAAGACGTGTCGCTACACTGGAGAGGAAACGGAAGGAGTACTTGGATGGAGTAAAGCAAGCCTTCGAGCGCAGTGCTAACGCTCCCGCCGCCGGTGGACGGTCAAGAGGTTTGGATGAAGCGGTCTGGCATCAGATCAGCATTGACGTACCCCGGACGAACCCCCATATTGAGCTATACGGCTATGAGGCAACACAGCGATCTCTGGAACGGATCCTTTACCTTTGGGCAATTCGACATCCCGCTAGCGGTTATGTACAGGGGATTAACGATCTTGTCACCCCCTTTTGGCAGGTTTTCCTGGGCACCTACATCACCGACTTCAATATCGAAAGCGGCATGGATCCAGGGCAGCTACCGAAACCGGTTCTTGATGCTGTCGAGGCGGACTCGTTCTGGTGTTTGACTAAGCTCCTTGACGGCATTCAAGACCACTATATCGTCGCACAGCCGGGCATCCAGCGACAAGTGACGGCTTTACGTGATCTTACAGCAAGGATTGATGCCGACTTGGCAAAGCACCTGGAGAGTGAGCATGTCGAATTCATCCAGTTTAGCTTTAGGTGGATGAACTGTCTCCTGATGAGAGAGATCAGTGTGCAAAATACGATTAGGATGTGGGATACGTACTTGGCAAGGCGCTCTACCCTTGTCACTTGATTACACTGCTAATCTTCGCCAGGCCGAGGAGCAAGGCTTCTCAGAGTTCCACTTGTACGTTTGTGCTGCTTTTCTGGTGAAATGGTCTGCAAAACTCTTGAAAATGGATTTCCAGGAAATTATGATGTTCCTTCAAGCGCTCCCAACTCGCGACTGGAACGAGAAGGACATAGAGCTCCTGCTCAGCGAAGCTTATATCTGGCAGAGCCTATTCAAGAACTCTTCCGCCCATCTTCGAGGGGGCCCAAGTCGAGCGCCATCTGGAAGCCTTCAGCTATGATATTGCCCTTCGAACGACTTCCCAGAGGCTCGCGATCTGCACATATTGCCTGATGCAGTTCCTGGGTCTGTTTAGACACGTGTAAATTCGGGGCTCAGGCGATACCTGGACACTTCTTCTTGACTGCTGAACATTGGGGTTCCTACTCACGGTTACAATCGCATGCGCAACGCCGTTCTATCAAGGAGGCAGTATGGGCTTAATTACGGTGTTACCCTATAGATGCCAGGTCAAATCGTGCTTCGGCAAGGAGAACAGACAACGAGTTTTGCAATAGTGAGACTGGTGTCGGCATCCACGATTAGTGGAAGAATTGCCTCTATTAAAAGCGCATTGGCGACACCGAATTGGCAACGTCATCGTGCAAGGCTATAGCAGTCATGACAAGCAACTTTTGCAATGTATGTGCGGCGACAGCTGCATCCTTTGACCATGGAACGAACTACTCGGATGCGTTCCGGCTGACGAAGCAATGGACTCCAGACTTGGATGTTACTGAAGAGACACATAGCATCGGCAAGGCCTGTGACTTCTAGTTGTGCAATATTGCTTGCATCGAGATCACGGTATGGGGGAATCCAGATCGGTACGATGGTCGGCAAGGCCGACAGTATTAGAAGCATTCCACCTCGTACCCCTCAAGACGAAAGCAGCATGCTAGCTAGAAACCATAGAGCCAGTCAAATCAATATGAACCATCCTGATAAGAGACTGGGCAGGGCCAAAATGTCGGAAAATCGTGATTAAATCGATATGCGGCTTCCGTCGATTGGGGCAGGTGGAAAGAGCCGCATATCTTCGGCTTATTGACGAGACGTTTGCCAATTCCGCCCCCGAACGTCAATCGCCGCTTCGGTATAAAAGTTTACGCATCAAGCCGGCGCTAATATGGGGCCAATCTACCTCGAAACTCGCACGCTGGTCGACTGCGGAACACCTTGAAGGATTGACAGACAGAAAGGGCGTCGCGGCTGCGATTTCGGACGGCTGCCGGACCATGGCAACCAATTGACTTTGCTGTCGCCAGGGGTATGACGCATGCCACAGTGACTACCAGCCGTTCCTGACAGGGACATGTCGTAGGGCGCTGCTTGACCACGAGTCCCGAACGCCGTCTAGGTGTCAGGACTCTACTCAGATCGTAGACCCACATATACCCGGAAGAAACTTTGCAGCTGACTTCGGCCTTTGGCGAGACTGTGCAAGCGAGCCGTCCGCTAGAAGCCGAGAGACTCGCCATGCCATGCACTCCTCGGCAGGCCTTTCCAGCCTGTCCACGAGGAGATCAGACCGCTGGAGCCCACCACGATAAGGTAACTAACGGCCTAGACTGGGGCAATGCTCCCGCGGGACTGGTTCTGACGCCCCGATTGCTCAAATGATAAGGAACCGCCGCAGGATGCTCGCCATATGTGGAAGTCCTTCCAGCCAAGGGGGCGGATCCGAGAAGACTTTGCATACATAGAACATGCACGACTATGCATGACCAGGTTCCGACGTTTTCTTTTTATCAATTGTATCAACTGAATACCGGGTCCTAGTCCCGCTAGGAGCCCTTGCTCGTCAAGAGCCTCGAGTGTCCAATTGGCTAATGAGTCACTTGACTATCTCCTTTTTTCCTACTCACTTGATTTATACTTTCCATCCGACCTTTTCTGTAACACCCTCTTGTTCTTGCCCGTTGCTCTACCATCACCTTCAAGCCCGTGCAACCTGGCTTGACCGTTGCAACTCTATTTTACCTTTTGTCTCAGATCTAACGGCAGTAAAACTCTTAGTTCTACTTGAGGACAATCTACTCTTTACCATCTCCCAGCAATAGTAACACTCCAGCACAACGCCCGCGTACAATCTTTCCAATGGCGCCCTCCGCTATCTCCACTGGCCAAGCCAATGGATCTGATATTGACCTTACAGCAACTGCGCTTGACCACAAGATGGAGGATGCCCATAACGGTCATTCAAATGATGTCACGAATGGCCAGAAGGCGGTCTACCAAGAGCTTGATGCCTCGAAACTCACTTACACGTTCACCAAGTCTCCGCAAGAAGTGCCAGCAGTGGGCGTGACCAGCATCGACAACGCCTCTATTTGCACCGACCACATGCTGACCGCTACTTGGAACGTCAAGACCGGTTGGGCGGCACCAGAGATCAAGCCCTTCGGCCCCTTCTCGCTCTCGCCCACGGCCTCGGTGCTTCACTACGCTACGGAATGCTTCGAGGGTCTCAAGGCTTACCGGGGCTTCGATGGCAAGCTGCGCCTCTTCCGCCCGGACTGCAACGCCGAGCGTCTGCTCATGTCCTCGGTCCGCATCTCCCTGCCGTCCTTCGCGCCTGGTGAGGTTGAGAAGCTCATCAAGGCCTTTATGGCCGTTGACGGACCCAAGTGGCTGCCCCGCGACCGCCCAGGTTCCTTCATCTACCTCCGCCCTACCCTGATTGGAACACAATCTCAGCTCGGTGTCCAGGCGCCTCGCGAGGCTATGCTTTTCATTCTTGCCTCCTACATGCCACAGTTGGATGCCCCGGTGGGCGGCATGAAGCTACACACTTCGCCCGCCGATATGGTCCGGGCATGGGCCGGCGGCTTCGGCTACGCCAAGGTTGGGGCCAATTATGGTCCCTCTCTGCTCGCCACCGCCGAGGCTCAGAAGCGAGGCTTCCACCAGATCCTCTGGCTCTACGGCGAGGAGGGTATCTGCACCGAGGCCGGAGCGAGCAACTTCTTCGTCGTCTGGAAGAACAAGGACACTGGCAAGACGGAGCTGGTTACGGCGCCCCTCACCGACAAGATCATTCTCGATGGTGTCACAAGACGCAGCGTGCTCCAGCTGATCCGGGAGCGGTGCGCGGACGAGGTCGAGGTTGTAGAGAGGAAGTACACAATCGACGAGGTTCTGGAGGCAGACGCCGAGGGACGCCTGGTGGAGTGCTTCGCTTCTGGTACTGCTGTAAGTCAATTTTTCCCCCCTCCCTCTCAATTTCTTTCAGCCATGAGACCTGGTCCCCAGGATTCGGGCTAAACATGCTGACCATGCTTGCAGTACTTCGTCTGCCCCATCTCCCTCATCCACCACCGCGGAAAGGATGTCCACTTTCCCATGGGCAAGAAGAACGAGGGCGGCGAGCTGACCCTCAATGTCAAGAACTGGCTCAAGGACATCATGTATGGTGGCGAGGACCACCCCTGGGCCTACGTTGTCCCGGAGGAGCAGTAAATCAAAAGCTCCGTGGTGATTGAGATGTTGAGTTGCATTTCTATTACGGAGTTGGGCACAAATGGCAACCTTATGTTTTAGACGTTTGTCAATTCGCCATCGCATAGGAATTGTTTGCCTTCGAACATCGAGTTTTACATGGGCTGGCGTTCAAAGGCGTTGCTATATTTAGAGGGGCGGCTCAAAATTTCAGCTGCGTGTGAGGTTACACAACACTGAGTGGGCATTTACACCATAGTGCGCAGCTTAGCTACATTTAGTGAATACATTGTAATTGACTTAATGGCCACACGATATTTTTCCTCCGCCTGAATTTCAATTAATTGTATCGTTTCCACGTCTCTCGAGGAATCTACAAAACTGTACGAGCATTACCCTTTTTCTCCAGTCTAAGAATACGATATTGTATTAGGTGAGGCTCATCTATGATACCTGTTGATTCAGGCAAGATGCCGCAAGCGCCCAGTTCTATCAAATCATGTCGACTTCACATTGAGCCACTGTATTCGCGAAGCTGAGACGACGATCAGTCACTTTTATGTTACTCTAAGCAAATCGAATGTAGCAATATGTTGCCGTGTCCCAACCCCGATCTGAGTACCTATATCATTGCACCACCAAATCATCATAAGAACCCTGGGTGCACAAATGATTGTACAATCTTGCCAGCCTCGTTCTCAATCTTCCTAAGGAATTCCTGCTTCTGATTAGTTCAACTTATTCGGTCGCGCCATATTTGGAGACATGGATCACAGCAAGGACATACCTTCTCATATGTCTTATACTCTCCGGCGC
The DNA here is from genome assembly GCA_039778275.1 of Seiridium unicorne. Classification (NCBI taxonomy): domain Eukaryota; kingdom Fungi; phylum Ascomycota; class Sordariomycetes; order Amphisphaeriales; family Sporocadaceae; genus Seiridium; species Seiridium unicorne. The sequence continues at coordinate 115,312 of JARVKF010000417.1, forward strand.
CCTTCTCATCCAATGCCTCTATATCCTCGTTGAACTCGGCAACCGCCGCAGCATGCTCTGACTCTATGTCTTGGATGGTCTTGGTCATGTCTGCACACTCTCCCCCTTGCCGTGGCGAGGAAATATCTCGGATGAGAGCTTCGATTTCAGCATGCGCCTCTTCCTAATCGGCCCGCAGTTTCTGAAGCTCAGTCTCCGCGGCACTGACTCGTTTCTTGAAGTCTGCGACCGCATCTGACATGACAACAAGCTCTGGGACCTCGGTTCCGTCGGGTTTGATCATGAACTTTCGGGCTTGTGCCTTTGAAATCGGCGCAGCGACCGTGGAATGGAAGGCAGAGAATTGGGCCAATGCGAGCTTGTTAGCCTTCATAGCGGTGAGTGCCTCGTCGGTGAGTTCCTCTTGCGCGGCTTCGAGACGGGCCGTGACCTTGGAATGCATGGCAATCTGCAGGTCGGAATATTTGCCTTTAAAGTCGTCAGCATTCTGACGCGACGAATTTCCATGGGAGGGCAATAGCCGGGTGTCGGCAACACCTTTGAGATTCTTGATCCAAGGTGATTCAGGAGTGCTCGGTTGACGTCGATAATAATGACCATGACCCTGAGGGGCGAACGGTACATCGGCATCTTGACGTGCTGCCTTGAATGGATTGAAGGGGACAAACGTCCTCGTATCTCGGCGCTTTGGAGATCGGTGCTGCCCAGGCGTCCCCTCCTCTCTGGTGTCCACTGCGAGTCGACGCCTGAGGGATTTATCCGTGCGAAGGATTCCACTGGGAGATGGAGTCTGGTTTCGCCGATTTTGAAACAACGCCGGCATGTTGAATGGCAGGCTTCAGCGTAGTGTGTGGTTCAAAGCGAATATCGCAAGGACGGAAATCAGAAGCAGGGCTATCCCCGGGATCAGATGGAGGTTTGCCAATCAGAAGAAGATCGAGATTTCTTGTTGCATGATTGAGAAGTCTCCTTGTAAATCTGACCTGGTCGCAACTTGAAAATGTTGGAAATGGAAAATTATCGTTGCTTGCAACATCAAATGGCAGGCACGATGGTTCCGGCACGCGCGATACATCATCTCATGTGAATAGCTAGAGGGAAGGCGCCCCTGAGTAGGAGTGACCATTACATGTACCTAGAGTTGAACGTTGTGATTCACTGGCATGGAATGATAAAAGAAATATTTCACTTGGGAAATTTGGTCCTTGGAATGATATTCTGTATGTAGGTATGTGTGTATGTATGTATGTACTTGCTAACCACGCACCTCGAGAGAGAGACCTTCATGTCTTAAATCTCCAGTATCGTTCGTATCTTTATGTATAACCGAGGATACGCCTCACCACATCAAGTCCAAACAAGCTTCTCGAATCTTTGGATCAGCTCAGAATTCACACGGCCAAAATCTTCGTCTAACGCTAAACATGTTAACCTCTATGACTCCGTCCTATGCAGATCATCGAATCATCTAATCGTCTATATGCAGAAATTTCACACGCCTAAATCAATCATGAAATCATTGCCATCAACAGCATACCACCAATTCCCAATGCAAATGCCCATGGTCCAGTCATTCTAGACGCCTTGCTCGGCAATTCCTTTTGTACCGTTGCTGTAGCTGTGGAAGTGCTCAAAGTACAGCTTGCTGTCCCGCAAGAGTAGCCGCTCGGACAGCATCCAGCGACCGGACCGGCGTCACTCCCGCAGAGGAACCAGCCCGTAGCGCACGTCGAGGTCGCCTGCGTGGTGGGTACGTCGCTGGCGGCCACGACGAGTGTCACGCCGTTTGAAGTGATAGTAGTGGAGGAGACAGGGGGGCACGATGTCGTCACGCAGTCTCTACCTGTGCGACAGCATCCCGAACCCGCGGTTGCCAGACATGCGTAGAATCCGGTAGGACAGTAATCGCCAGTGCTCGTGCTCGACGGCGCTTCCGTGGTCGACCCAGTACCGCTTGTCGGGCGCCAGGGCTGCAAGCCTCCGCCGGTCGTCGTGCTAGTCGCAGTCGCAGTGGCAGTTGACGTCGGAATGGTAGTAGTCGACGTTGCCGTGCTCACAGTGGTCTGTGTACTCGGACTGACCGTCACAACCACCGTGGTGACCGCCGTTGAAGCCGATGGTTCAGAGATAACCGTCGAGCTCGTCGTTGTCATGGTTATAGCCGTCACAGTGCTAGCTATACACCCGACCTGCGCGCATATAAACCCGGGGATGCAGCATCCTCCCCCAACGTCCGCTGAGCAGGCCGTGCTTCCAGATCCGCATGTCCCTACACTTCCGCCGCAGGTTTGTCCCTCGGGGCAGCAGCCGACGTTTCCAGCATCTGGCGCATTCTCGACTGTGTAGCAGGTTTCGCCTGTTGCACAACAGTAATTCGGCTGCCCAATCGAGTCACAGCTCTGCGTATTGGTCGGACATGAAAAATCCCGTCCTTCGAGTCGATATAGAGCTTCTTTTGCGCGCCGCCATAGCGGGCCATTGTTTCTCAGATCCAGCGAGCTTCCTGCATAGTGTATACCAAACGGGGGTCGAAACGATATGATTGCGCTCGAGTTGGAGGCGAGCAGGAGCTCTTCTTCGGGCGTTAGAAGCGCGCGAGCGTGGACAGGGGACTCCAGAAGCAAGTATTCGGGTGCAAATCCCAGGTGGTGCGGCAAAATCTTTTCGCCTTCGTCTAAGGACATCTTCTTAATCGCTGTGGGTAGCTGTTGCGCATGTAGCTGTGTTGCGACTAACATGAGCAGCGACACTGGCAAGCCCAGCATCGCTTGCGGAAACTGCATGACGATAGATGCTTCAGATCAGCAAAAGCACGTATATCTCGCTTCAGCTTCTGAAGAACAACCCTCAATGCCTCGATTGAAAGGTTTGAACAAGCTGCGTTGGGACTTGGACGTTGCAGGACCTGGCGGATACCGCTGCCACGTCAAAGCTGATGGATATCGCAGCCGGTGAGGCCTAAGTAGGGCGGCAATAGAGGGGCGACTAGGCTTGGGTGATTTGCTCGGGTGCTCTGTATAGTAGAGAAAGAAGGTTTATAGCCGTTGGATTTCAGTCCTCGTTGTACACAAGTGTAACTTTCCGGGTGTTGCGCAAAAACGCAAACTAGGGAAATTTGAGGTGGCAGACGAAGCCTGTAATTGAGTGGCTGGGAGCATCTAGTGCAGCGTAGAGCGCTGCCGACGTCAGCGAAACCCAATCCGCAAACACGTGCGGATACGGCAAATGGCAAACCAGTTGCATTGGATTGACATACTCCCAATCCTTGTTTTGCTCTGAAAAGCCATCAAATGAACAAGAAGTTTCGTTTGATGGAAAACATGTGAGCGTCGTGCATGTGGAGGCAGTGCCAGAGAAGGCAGTAGCGTTCTCAGGACCTAACTAGACCCTGCAGATGGCGTGCATTGTATAGTGACCATGATGCATCTCCCATTGGGAGGCTACATTAGGTTAGTAGACTTATATGAACTGCCGCTCGAGTCCGTATAATGCGGGCAGTCGAACAACCACAGCTAGATCTCTTTCTTTTTCCTTTCCCCGCTCAAAGAAACGACCGAGATACAGGGCAGTACTGGTACTATCGCAACAGATGGAACTCACGAAACTTTCCGTCTCGAGTAAACAACGTCAGATTCGCTGCTTCTATGCTGTAGCGGCTGTTAACTATACAGTGTACATATGGAGAGTGCATGCAGGTGGGTATCCCATGGGGTTTTCCGCCTGATGCGGCTATTGAACATTTCGATCGTGTTGGTGTGTTTTGGCGGCTGTTGCAGCCCATCTATGACCGAGATCTGTGAGTATTGGAGGAGAGTGACGCGGTGGGCAATAATCATACCTCATGTAGTGGTTCTATTCATTACCTGTTTAGCTGCTCATCATCATTCTACCTCATCCTTTGCCATGATTCGTTCCGTTGCTCATCTAGTGTCCCAGGGGACCCTAGGATCGGCGTAGTTGTTTATATCGTTGAATCGGGTTACGGATCCATACTTCTTTCGTAGCAATTCAACATTCACGATTGGATCGACTGGGGGTGCCTTTCTCGCGCGTATATATTCAACTCGTTGTCTCATTGCAAGGTTCTGTAGGCGTATGCACCTCGATCTGGTAGGCAAGGTGTAACACCCAATACCGCCCTTATGGGGACCCAAGCACGCAGCTCTTACGACTCTTGCAGGTCTCGTACCTGAATATGGCGACTAACCCATTTTTCGATCAGGCCAACAAGAAATGCAGTAAGTCTCGCGTTCGTACGGCTGTTACACTTTCATTCACAAGAAGCATGATTGTTATTGTTTTGAGCATTGCTCAGTATTGCTGGCCTCAAGACAATACTTAATCCATTGGCTTACTGAACAAATGTGTTAGGCTGTCAAAAACTATAAAGTTTCTTGTGACTGACTCGAGAGATCGCTATGGTAATTACTACCTACCAAAGGCATGTTCTCTCAAAACCACGATCCTTTTACCACAGGCTAGTTGGAAACTTATCAGATGTGACGAATAATCACCTGTCATGATAGCATATATGAGAATGACCCTTTCAGCTATTTGTCTGCCATTGACAGGAATGGACAGAAATTAATTGGGCCTAGCCAGAAAAGGTCGAGGAAGGCCACCTGTCCTACTACCTATCACTCCGCAGCCAGGCTTCAAAGTTGATGACTACGGGAAAAGAGTTCGATCCGGAGCCGATTAATTAGATATAAGCGGAACGAAGCAGATTCGAGTTCCGTCCGGAACAAGCAACGACAAGGTGCTTACGGAAAATTAAGGTTCCACACCGGAGCTGGATCGTAGCACGACCATGTTAAGGAGTACACCTAGAAGGGGCTATGGCGTTACTTGGAGGCAATAAGTATTCTCACAGGATGGAAGATATCAGCTAGTATTATCGAGAAAAGAGTCAGCTCTAGAACAACGGCTCTGGTATCAATTCATATAACGGGCTAGCTGAGATAAATACTGGAAGTGGCTCAGACAGTGGCTATGACCAAAGTCAATCTGAAGAAGGCCAAGTGGGACGTAATGAATCTCCAATCTTGGAATAGGCCAGATGACTTGGACAATTTTGCGAAAAATGGGATCAAAACCGTACATATCCGCGGTGGTAGTAAATTATTATAGTGCACTCGTCCCTCCCTAGCAATAACTATTGAGTATAACACGTAATAAAAAGACAAACATAGTCTCAAGAAAGCCCTACGTTGTGCATCGTTCAATTCCTGCGGGGTCGCACGGTTTTGGAAGATACGGTGGACTTGAGCTCGTACTTTCGTTACTGGGCGGGCTATGGGCTAGTTCCAAAATATCAATCATTTGCAGGTTTGGCTATCATACCGCCAGGGATTCATATCTTCGTCTTTGTTATTGACTCAAATAGATTGAATTCATTCTTGGTTAGTGACAAGCCACTTTCATCCTTGACCGCATTGATATTGGATCTAGATGGATGACATTATCGGTAGCTATACTACCTAAACCAGCAAACCAAAACACAAGATCCCACCAAATATATCCCTAATGCTATGAATTTGATAGACCCACGCAGTGCCTGGGTGGAACATTACTACTTTTTTGTTTTATAATACATACCACCCTATCAATTTTCGCCGACTTTTTTAATATCCCCATATTAACACAGTAAACGAGCAAGAAACATATTGTACAGGCTGATCCACACAAAGATGGAATAGTGTCATGTAAGCTGACTCCCAGATTACAAAAAGAATGCAGCTCCAGCTCCAGCAATTGCGAACAGACCACCTGCACCATAAGATGCAGCACCAGCGGTAACGACGGCAGTCGCAGATGAAACGGGATAAGTCGGGCTCAAGCTGGTAGGCTTGGCGGAGGTAGTAGTAACTGGGCTGGTACTGTTGCTACCCGTGGGACTGGTAATGACAGTTGTTGAGAAGGAGCTGGGGACGAAAGAAGAATAAGCAGGACCGCTGCTGGTCGCTAATGTGCTGGACGCAACGACGCTTGATGCCGGGTAAGACGTAGTGCCAGTAGGGACCTGAATCTGGCCATCGCCGATCTGGGTGACAGGAGGGCTGGATTCCGTGACGGCCTCAGTGCCAGAAGTTGCAGTGGCTGGTGGTGCGGAAGATGCATAAGAGGCTGTGATAGAGGACGTCTCGGTAACCACGGTGGTGAGAGGTGCAGAAGAGGCCACGCTAGTTGGTGTGCAACCCTGAGCAGTGCCTACGGTATAAACTGCACCATTTACGCTGACGACACACTGTATTTGCATCAGTCACTGCTGCCGTTACGAATTTGAAGCTACTATCGACTTACGTTTGTGAAAGCAGCGGAATAGCTGGCGTATAGCGAGCTGTACAGCGAGTGGTTGGCCTTCTCGGCCGCCACGCCCGCAATGAGAACGAATGGAAGAGCGGACTTCATCTTGTCTGTTACTCGTGGTCTCTGGCAGATCAGATGCCTTGAATGGGTTGCAGAACTGGTCTCTCGAGTATAATATTGTCTGTCTCGTTGTGTGAGCGACGAAAAGACGGCCAGTCCCAGAATGACGAGGAAGACTTATTTATAACCAGGTCTTGTTGGTAAACAAACATGAATACCCTTTCGCTAGCTCAGCTCATAGGCGGAAAACCTAGAACAGAGTGGCGGACGCCTTCAAATGCCCCTGTCTGATGCCATAACTGGTCTTCGACGCGCGTCGTGGATTTTATCTAGGGCCCGGCAAGGCTAATAGACATCTGCATAGTTTAAGATCTTGGAGTTTGACTCGAATTAGGCAAGGGGGCTTCAGTCTGCCTTGTAGCCAAGGAAGCTCGAGCGCGCCTCGTATTGGTTCTTTGGCAAGCTTGGCAAGGCAGAGAGATCCCGTCATGGAGGGAAGCACGGTAAGCATAAACGGGAAGTTGGTGATACCGGGCCGCCCCCCTCTCCGTCCGGTAATTACAGCTGGGCCGCTCCAATGCCGTTATTCTTGAAGCTTGCCTGGTCCTTGGCTGTGTCATCAATTGCTGGCGTGACACGCGCGATTTCGCCTGGTTCAGGCTCGTCCAGTGAAAATCTCCAACCGCTGTGCTGTCGTAATTCGACGGTTCTCTACTGATCGACGCAGAGCTGAAAGAATTTCGAGAGTGATTTTAAGGTTATAAAAGTCCAGGAACTACGAAATTAAGGTTATAGCTATAGTGCCTCATCCTGGTTTCCCCACACAACTTTACACCATTAATTAGCCTTGCAAATATCCAGGGGCTAGCTCGTGGTCCATTTTAAGCCAAAACTTGCAGTGTTTTAACTTGGTTGTCTGGTATGATGCCGCGTGGCTGACCTCAAAGCTTCACTAATTCTAAGAGAATGTGGCTAACACGGCAATGATTCCTTCTTTGGCCCCTTTGAGTCGTTCTTCCGTCGCCTGCGGAATTATGCATCCAGCCGTCTAAGAAAATCTTACATCTTGGTCGAAGGTTATTTATTCTGGGAGCCTTCTCACGTATGTTGTCAAACCACTCTTGGCTTGCCAGCTACTGTAAACGGTAGATAGTAGCGCGTAGCAATCGGCATCCCAGCGCGTCAATCGTATTGGCGAAGAAAACGACGCTCACTGCAGGATAGCTACAGCTCAAAATGAGTGAGCGAGCTGAGCAAATATCGCACCATCATGTCTCAGCTGATTCTTAGATCCTACCCTCCATTCTTGTCAGGCCCGACCAGATAACATAGCCTTTACTTTCCCTCTTCACTGGGACCATTTAATACAATATTCCCACCGACATAGACCCTAGAGTCTTCTAACTGGAATAGAGCCTAGCAAGATTTCCCACAAAAGCTAATTCATCCATTCTGCCGTGTCAGGCATCAAGTGCTAATGGTCCATAATAGGCATCAAACGGAGAGTTCTGCAATTCACTCAGAGTGCGAACTCTATAAGCTTTGACATGCATGCTTGGTTTATCAAAAAGATCCTAGTCGCCGACCACCGACTCTATGAGTTGCATGGCCTTTCCAAGACGACCCCGATCAACAGGTTGAAAGCAAGGTTTACTATATTGTTTATGATATCGGATTGGTCCTCTCGGGGTCCTCTTTTTCTCGTATTCATCACTAGCACATCCAGCATTTCAGTATTTCACCACATCGACCATGATCCCGGTATGTTGATGCTAGACATGATGTAGTCTCAAAGTTCCATAGATCGTAAGCCTATCAATGACTACATGGTGAGATGTATTATGCATGTGAAAGAAATCATGATAAAAATCGTCTGATTCCAAGCATATATCGATTTTAGGGAAGCAATATTAAGTCGGGGTCACTCGTCCAATCCAGTGGTCCACGAACTTAGTTGTTCGTATTTCGCACCTTTTGGAATGAATAATCTGATGGTAAGTAGCACTGTCTTGGTTGAGTTTGTGCACATAAAAGTTTGCTATCACTTATAGATTGTGGACCCTTGTGCCATTTGTCTTAGATAAGTTACTCGTGTTCGACGGCATTTAGCTAGCATATGTGTCTTTCCATGGATTGTCCAGAAAAATGTCGCAGATGTTTGGCAATGCCGGTGGCTGTTGCGCGTCAAACAGTTCGTTTTGATACAAGCTGTGGATTGGCGCGAGCGTGACTGTGTCGAGCCAGGGTTGGTATCTTTGACCTGTAGCGTCAGAATCCGGCAATGTAGTCTCGGCTCCGAACTCAGCATATCCACTTCCGTCGTTCGAAGCTTCATCTTCACTGCCGTGAATACCGCCATAGTCTTCCGGCTCCAGCTCAAATTCATTCCAATAAGGACACAGATGCTCCCTCCCATCCCATAGTCGCCTGAAATGTTCTGGCGTATATGCGGTCGTGAAACGGGCCATTCGAGGATGGCCAGCACGAAAATCAAGTGGATTGTACCCACAAGTGGCCAAGACAGCATCCCAAAAGTCGCCAAAATACCCGCCATGGTCTTCACTAAAATATACACTTGGCCCCGTATAAGCTACTTCAGATACTGAACGGCCACTATAATTCGTTGCGCGGACATCAGCACCTGCATTGAGGAGGGCTGTGAGACATGTGAACTCCTCTTGGAGGCGACGTGCACCTCTGGCCCCTCCCAAGGCCACGTGAAGGCATGTGCGTCCATAAACATCACGATCATGGACACTGGCACCTCTACGCAGAAGGAATGAAACAGCGTCAGCAAAGTAGCCATGACCAAACCCTGCAAGAATTTGGAGCAACGGTGTCGATCCATGTGCGTCACGACTTCTTATATTGCAAAAAGCATCCCCGTGATCAATTAGAGCCTGTACAGAGCTCTGCGAGCGTTAGTAGAAAATACGGCAGACTGAGTCCCCGGCTCACGTACGTGGTTTCCACCCTCAAAAATAACGGAGCAGATATTGTTGTCGCCGTTGTCTTCGTCTTCAGGATCATCATGATCTGGATGCCACGGAACAGTTGGGTCCGCTCCTGCCTCAAGTAAGATTTTGCGACACTCATTGACCCGATGCAGTACTGTAGGTTCAAAATCACAATCGTTGATGTTTGATAAAAGGAGAGGTCTGTCATTCTCAGTAGCTCACGCCGTATGTCTAGGTGGGAAGTACTCACCCCAGGGTTATACTAAACACACTCTTAGCAACATGGTCCACATCTAAACCGCAACATACTAGAAACTTGCAGACTTCCGGTTGTCGTGTAGAGTACTACTTGGGAATTAGGTTCACAGTTCTGCCGAAGTCAAACAACAGCGCCTCTTACACTTAGCAATGACCTGCCATCCTCGTCATGATCCCGGATAGATGCTTCGCCTTTCGTGAGCAACTCTCGCAGCTCGTCAAGCGCACCTTCTTCGACGAGTTCAAATACCAAAGAGTCCTGTGGAATAATTCTGTTGACATGAATTCTGGGTATTCGGAGAGAGACTGCATCCAAAGACTCTATTTGTTGGAGGGAAATAGTGAGCATTCTCTTGTGAGAGACATTTGCAGAAGGCAGGAAAGACAAGGTCGCTGCAAATTCGTCGAGCTCGTCGCCGGAATCTTCTGCGGGATGCACACTGGACTGTTGATTCTTCCGTCTTCGTTTGATCGTGGTAAGGACTAAGGATCCAAAATCGAATTCCAGTTGCTTTCGCTTCCGGTTCTGGCCAACAACAAACTTGTTTGAACTTGTTGGTGGGCAAACTTATACATCTGTAAGCGATCGCAAGTCATGCTAAGAAGGGCATACGAGCCTACCTGCACTGTTTAGACATAGCTTGTATGACGATGTGAGGTGGCCTGATATTCGATCTAGGTCTCCCGACCACGGCACCTCAACCGGAGTTGACAAAGAATTCGAAAGAGCGGCCCGGTTTTGTTGTTGACTGGTTATATCAGCGTACCCAACAATCTTCTTCAATTTATTGGTGATATCGTTTGCTTGGTCGGACTTGATGGTGCGTTCGCTTTCACCAATTACAAGACACAAACTGTCGATAGTCTCCATTAACTCGTCATGTATGTCGCTTGCTCCGCCTTTGTCGCCCTCGAGGTTCTCATCGACTACCTCTACTATCGGCGGTATCCCTGTTCCCGATGAGTGGGAGCTCTTTGCCTGCAGTTGACGGAGAATTTGGAGCATCTCGTCAACTTGAGCTTTGTCGGCATACCCTCCAGGTTGGTCGGAGTGGAGTGATCGAGCGGGTGAAGTATCAGATGGTTCTTCGCGTTGTATCTGCGGTATGCTAAATTCCGGCTGCCTCTTGTTATCTAGAGAAGAGAGGATCCGGGTCATGTTATCTCTATTGTGTACATCAGCATTGAAGGTTACACATACAGCTGCTCATGGAATACCTCTGTTCGATCAAAAGCTGCACTGTTAGAGTAGCCACGCAGTTCTCGATCACAGCGCTAGCTTTATTCAGTTCTTTTTCGTTCAATGCCGCTTTGATCCGCTTCCACATGACACCGGTTCGTTTCTCGGCTGGGTAGATTTGTAGGCGAGATAGCTTTCCTGCGAGCTGTTGGATGACCGCGGCATCTTGTTCGAGGTGTATTTCCGTTGCCAAGTCAAGGCCATCAGATGACTTTTGGTTCTGAAGCTGCTCGACGATTGAATGAAGTTGCTTGACCTGACTTGCTACTACTCTCACATTCTCGGGCCCATCTTGCACAGCTGACAACGTATCGTAGATGAATCGTAAAGAGTTCAAGATGCCAACGAAGGCCAACACGCTCGCTCCAGCGCTTAGTGGATCCATTGTTACTGGAGACGAGGTTGTTTGATTGACAGGAAGATGGTAAAGATGCGACTCTGCGGGCGAAAGAAAACAGAGCAGCCAACTTCCCACCACGAGGCTGTGCAGTATGCATGAGTGCCTTACCGCATGCAGGGCAGACTGGTAGGCGTAAACGAATCTTATCAGTGCTGTAATTAATGCCATCCCCCTCAGGGCCTCCACCAGGCGAAAGAAGTGGAAAATCGTTATGCTCAAGCTATTGCCCGCCAGTTCATACAGATTGCCAGGCTAGTCTATATTGTTCCAAGGATTTAGGATAGGCGATGCCCTTTCGTCGCATGTACTAAGGTTAGAATCAATCTAATTATAGGGAGAGAAATATCGAAACCCCATTCCCACATGCCGAAATTCGAGTCAAATACCATAAACCGGTTCTGATAATTTGCCGGGATCAGAGCAAACAGTTTCCGGGCACGCGAAAATAGGCGACGCAGACATCGCTTCAGGATATACCACGGGGAAACCGACGCCCACATAACACTGCTGCACCAGCTAGCAAGATTTTTCTTCTGGGAACCACTTGACTGTTTAAATTGAAAGTATCTATAGGACGTACTAACGTTGAGAAGTTGATTCAAAGTACCCTAAGCTGTCAGTGCACTATGCCGCCTTGTTGCTTATCGGTCGACGAGGTTCTTAATATATCTTATGATATGGTCGTACAATATATCTTTGAGAACCATAGGTCAAAAGCTATGGAGGAACCAGCCTATGATCCTATAATAGATGTTCACATAAGAACCACATTGAAGATTTCTGCTTTGCCATGGTGTAAGTACAATCACCTCGATAGCATCAGTGGTGTGAAGGAGGCCCAACCCCGTCGCTCATGAAGTAGGTCTTCCACACGGCCACATCAAGTATATACGACCTTTTTTCTCATATTAATAGGATGTTTGTGAACAGTCGCTTTACTGCATATAATCGCATCATGGCTCAGCGGTGTAGAGAACAGGCTAGGTTACCTTGGCGGGCCCCTCCACAGCTCCCCTGAGTTCATGTTGTCTTCCGGAAGACGCGGGGAGACCCGCTAAGCCGCTACCAGCGAAGCAAAGCTTGTCTGTACTGGCGTGCCGAGGTCCGTCTTAGATCTCCGCATCCCCTGCAGTCCGGATCTGCCGTATCAACACACTGTTAGATCCCATTTGCGCCGGCAAAGTCTTTTGTAGCATATCCCTTAGCCATCGAAATCGTCGCAATCATGCTATTCTAGGAGCTCAGCACGACTTCAACCTCCTTCACAACCTTGAACTCGACCGTCCCTTGTGCTTCGACTTATACGAATGGTATAACTCAGATTTCAAATTAAGCCACAATATTAGAAAGCTACGTTGCACTTGACAGTAGACAGGAAGTCATCATGTCATCGCCGGCCCTACCTATTGTTTTGTATCACTACCGCTTCTCGCCGTATGCGCGGCGGGTCGTATGGTATCTCACCCTGCGCCAAATCCCTTACATCGAATGCGTGAATATCCCCCCCTTAAAACACATGCTACTCCCCACTAAATTGGATGCCAGATGCAACCTGACGTTATGCCGCGACCAGATCTCAGTGCTCTGGGGATTGCCTATCGACGGATCCCACTACTGAGCATTGGACGGGACGTGTACGCAGATAGTCGTCTTATTCTCTCCAAGCTTGACGAGCTCTACCCAGAGTCTTCTGTGCACCCATCGATCTCGGCCTCCACAGACGAAGGTCGAGCTATCGAGCGCCTTCTGTCGCGCGCCATGATCGATGGCGGAATTTTCGCCGCGGCGGCTGGTTGTATGCCGTCCTCGCTGCCCGTCATGAAGGACCCGAACTTTGTTTCCGACAGAGCTGATTTCGTGGGGTCACCGAAAGGCGCGCCATCACCGTTCTCGAAGGAGGCGCTCGAGGCGAGACGACCGGGGGCGTTGACCGAGGTTCGGGATGCGGTGGAAATGCTCGAGACGACACTACTAGCAGACGGGCGGGAGTGGGTACTGAAAACCGACAGCCCGACTCTGGCTGATATCGAGGCTGTCTGGCCCGTCCACTGGCTTACGGGGATGCCAGGGGCGCTCCCAGAGGATGTGATAGGCCCCCAAAACTTCCCGAAGGTGTTTGCGTGGATCAAAAGGTTCGACAAGGTCACAAGAGCCAAGGCAAAGGAGTTGGGCAAGCCGAAGGAGGTCAAAGGAGACGAGGCAGCAACGATAATCACCGGGTCTGGATTCGCGGAGCAAGAGGAGAACGTGGACGAGGGTGAAGTGCTAGTCAAGGCTGGGGGCTTGAAGAACGGGGTCAGTGTCCAGGTCTGGCCGATAGACACGGGATCGAAACACAAAGACTCAGGGAAGCTCATTGCAGTCACGGACAAACAAACTGTCATTGAGATACAAGGAAAAGCCGGGAGCGTTAGGTTGCATACGCCTAGACACGGATTCAAAGTAGGCAAGGCTGATAAAGGTAAGCTGTGAGTGTGCAACACAGCAGACCTGACTCAAATCAGGCGGATGCACATGAGCCTTGGCACGTCTACAGCGAATTGCTTCTTGCATGACAATCAATCATATGTAACCATGAAGGTGAAATTGGCAAAGCAAATCAAAACAATGATGCTTGAGTATGTGATGGTTTAGATGCTTTCCAGTGGAAACACGAGAACTAGACAAACATTGTTGCAAGAGTTGGATTTGTCTCGCAATCTAGGACTAGCCATAGTCACTGTACATTCTATGGCTAGCTATAGCGAGTATACCAACGCAGACCTGACCCACGTGGCCGACTTTTGTTGAGCCTCATACATAGATGTCTGTCTATTCGTACACAAGTACAGTATTGATCTTCCGGGCGGAACATTGGAGTGCTCAAACCCCAGTCAACGTGTGGACAGGCGCAAATAAGTAGCCTAGCCTGATTGGTTGACTATAACACGGATGGTGGGAATAGTGGCCCAATTTTGCGGAGTACCTGCCGCTTTAGTTTATGGGTCGGGTTCTTTTTACCGACATGGCATGATGACGACAGTCCACTCGTCAGCGCGTCAGCGCGACAGTGAAGAAATTTCGTGAGTGGCGCGGAGACTAGCCAGAGATATCCAGGAGTTACATACACAGCGTCTTCGATAGCTCGAAGCAACAACTTCGAGATGTTGGAGATTGGTTTTACATCAAACCAGAAGCCCTGTAGTTTGGTGAGTCCTGTCGCCAGTCGCAGAGATTCTAGAAAACACGCTAGTCGGCTAGTCGTATCGAACTCAAGTGTAAGGCAATTTCAGCGGGGAGGGCATGCAGCTCATGCGTCATAGTGAAAGGAAGGCATTGCCAAATATTAATCGTGTCGCGATCCCCCCTTGGCCCACAGATCCAGAGTTCCGAGTCTTTGTCAGGGGAACACGCGCCAAAATAGCAGCCAGCACTCAAAACAACAGAATGAGGACATCGCAGCGAAGATCTTTGGATCCCGCCCTTGTGCTGTGCAGGCGGTGCCAGAGCATCTCAGCGCCCCGGGGGTTCGCTTCCGCGGATTGTGCAGTATTTTAGCGGGACAGTTCAGGCGAAAGACACGTACTGTGTGTAGACTTGCCTCGGTCATAGACAAAGAATGACGTAAGGCTGTCGATATTACCCCCGGCCTCCTGGACGTGGAAAATTTCTGGTTGGACGCGAACCATGCCGTGATTGGCGTGCCTCTGGGCAAGTCAGTTCTAGAACGCCAATAGAGCGGTCCACGGGGAGGGACTGATAACGCCGAGCTTGACACTGTGATTTCAAAACTCTGTTCGCAAAATGGTATTGGTGACTGATGACAATCGAGACGAGCCCTCTCCGGCAGCCGGTAGAGTCTCTCATGTTAGATGTCAGAAGCATTGCTTCGCCCGATCCTCTGGCTGATTCATAACAATCTAGCACAAAACCAAACCGCGCAGACACGGCGGCCGGTTAGAAAGCGGAGTCGCCCTGCAACGTGCAAGATCCCATCTGGAAGTCTGTCTGCACGCGAATTTTTGCCACCTTGCCGTTTCGTTTCAGTGAACATGATTGCCGCATTGTAACTAGCGCCAAGTCGGGTCATTGCACCGCACTGGATAAAGAAAAATCAAGGCCCCACTGTTCCTTGGCCGACCCCATAGTCTTGTATGGCGCCTCTGCAATATACTGTACCACTGAATACACCAAGACTGGCGGGTGGAGGCTTGGCTGAATATGTATCCTGCATTTCTAAGCAAGCCGTTCTGCCGTCAGATCTCTAGATCTCGCTATGCGCCTAGATCTGGTGGGTTGTAGACACCAATCTGCTATTTCCGACCTGCCGTGTCTGCCAGCTGCGTGGTCAAGGAGTGTTTGGCCCGGCACTGAGAGCAAGGAGGTCCCCACGTTCTGTGGCTTTATTGCTGTTGTCAGGTCTCGGGCCGTCTAGATTGCTCGCCGGAGATAATGCTGCGTTTGAAGTGTCATACTGTACCTAGTGCCCTGGAAACTGCTTAAATGACAATACAGAGTCCTGGTGCCGAGCCCTCGAGCAGGTCCCTGGTGGTGATGCGACTCACTCACTGCATCGTTTTATTGCTCGGGGTTGGTGCATTTCAAAGCAGAGCCTCGAGAGGTTGGATCAAGGATCCGAGACTCAACGTTTCGATCTCCCTTCCGGCGTCCATAGGATGAGGACAGAGGGCGCATTTCGCACTGTTTGAATACCTGCATCACGTCTTTGACCCTCGTCGGACTAGCCATTGGCTCCAGGGGGGCCTGAGTGGGTCGCGCTTGCTGTCTTGGGCCACCTTCGGCTCCAAGCAACTTTCGGGGGCTTTTACGTCTGCTGTGCCTGCCTTTTTGCCAAATTTCCACCCCTTATGTCACTTCTTCCCTCATGACCTCATCGTCTGCCACCTCACCTTCACAACCTCGAACCACACAAACATTGGCGCCTCGAGCAAAGCGACCGACCCATGGAAGCCCCTCGTCACTGCAACTGACGGACTGATCCCATACCACCGCTCAGTGTAATACCCTGCTGCCCGCTGGCAGACCAGAGGTGGTTTGCCTTTGACCGCAGACTGCCTCCAATTACTCAGGCGTCGTTACATCATATTTCCTTTCCCCGACACGGCGCTCTCTCAAAACACAAGTCAACACCCACATATCTCAACGTCGTCATCATGGCACCTACCGAGTCCAAGCCAACAGACATCCCGTCACCAGGTGAGTTTATTGTTTCCAAACCTTTTTCCAGCTTCATTGTGCCACCCTTATCCTGTCGCACGTCATCATCTTGCTCCCCAATATACTTTAGCATCATTGTACGTCACGCGCATTGCACTGCTGTCTGCCATCCGACCTCACCGTCGCTGTTATCCATCAGATAGAGATTTGAATATACCAAAGCATCGCCGCTAACGTCATCGTCCTTGCTGTTGTAGTCACCAACGGCGACAAGAAGGCCGAGGCGGCGACCAAGACAGAGAACCCAAGTAATGCCGAACCTGGTCAACCATTGGCACCTCCACCCAAGCCTGGCGAGAGCGGCGGCGACTATTTCTCTAGCAAATTGAGCCTCGAACCAAATCCGTTCGAAGAGTCATTTGGAAGCGGAAGTGGTACGATAGAAACACCAGGCGGGACTAAGTTGCCCAGCGTGGCTGCCTTAACATCACCTTCGTCTCTGCTGCCAGGGAACGGCAACACGCCGTTCAACTGGGGCGGAGGGTCTCTTAGGACGGGACCTCTAAGCCCAGCAATGCTCTCTGGTCCGGCGAACGATTACTTTGGCGATACCTCTCACTCTCTGCGTAGCGGTTTCACACCGAACGAGAGTTCCCTGCGGACTGGCTTGACCCCCGGTGGCAGTGGTTCCATGTTCCCTGCCGCAAGTCCCAACTCTTCAGCTCTCTTCAACCAATTGGCAAGCGGCACAGCGACACCAGGCACGCTCGACTTCCAACGCACCGCGCTGAACGCTGCAGCCAAGGCGACTCGCAACAGTGTGGCTCAGCAGTCTGCTACTTCGCAACCTCAAGATACGCAGACGAACGGCGTGGCCGTCAAGAAGGAGCCCAAAGCTGTATCAGGCGCCTTCGATCCCCACGATAACGACGCGGCGAACGGCTTGTTTATGCTGGCACAAGGTGCTCAGCAAAGGAACGGCGCGCCTGCAGCAAATCAACAATATCCCGTTGGAGGAACTCAGCCAGTGCACGCCCACCCTGCACCAATTAATCAAGCCAATACATCTCCGCAGGTGAACGGCAACGGTTCGTCTGTCGGTGCGTCATCTGTACGAGGAGTAAGCGAAGCTGCGAGTGGTGCATCTGAAGATATGGATCAAGCTCGTCCACGAGGTAAGGGTAAGCGCGGTTCTGGAGGCACTACCACCAACGGGAGAAGAAAGGCTGAGGACGCGCCGGCGAAACAACCCGCATCCAAGAAAGTCAAGACTACAGCTGCGCCTCCTCCCGCGCCCCCCTCCTACAATGGCGACGAGGAGCACACTTCGGACGAGGAAGGCGGTGATCCCGACGACGATGATCCGTCGAAGCCCAAGTCGAAAATGACAGACGAGGAGAAACGCAAGAACTTTTTAGAGCGCAATCGGTATGTCCAGCATTACCTATATAACGTATGCAACAATTACTAATGATGAATAGTGTCGCTGCACTGAAGTGTCGTCAACGCAAGAAGCAATGGCTTGCTAATCTCCAAAATAAGGTTGAGATTTTCAGCAGCGAGAACGACGCCTTGACAGCACAAATATCACAGCTTAGAGAAGAGGTTGTCAATTTAAAGACACTTCTGCTGGCCCACAAGGATTGTCCTGTAACTCAACAGCAAGGTCTGCATGGTGCATTCATGCAGCAAGCCATGGAGACTTATAACCCTCAAATGAATCCCTACGGCATGGCCGCACCGCCAATGGGTGCTAACCAGCCCGTAATGGCCGGACAGCCTCGACGTTATTCATAGGAGAATATTGCCGACACATCCAGGCAGGATTCCATTTCAGACCTCTGAAGAGACGACTTCATGACTTTCTACAGATGCATGGACTAAGGATGAAATCACTCACCTCGACGCAGTAGCCGAACCTTTCGGCGACGCGGCGACGTGTCACTGAGACATCACAATGTGTCCGAATGAGCATTTAAAAATTCTTCCACGGCAAGGTAGTTCTCCCTTGGTCTGTAACAACATTCTTCATCTCATGAGAACGACTGGTCGGCGTTTGGACTTCCGAGGATTACGAGGTTCATGCTCAGCTAAGAGGAAACCAACACGTTCAGCAAGTGCTAATGCTCCGTTGATATTTCTCTTGTATGTAGTAGCTGGGCATATACATCAAAAGGTGTTCGGCAGGGGAACACTAGGTTGGTTTTGCGGCGTTGATGGAGTCCAAGTCCAGGAGCGATATGACCGCATTATCGTTCCTGTTTGCGAAGTAGTTTAGTCTTCATATTACACACGGGATCAAGCAGCTTCAAGAAACACGAAGCTGCTCGCGCGAAGGAAAGCGTAGTGAATATATGTCATTTACCGTTCAGAAATCGTTGTGTGCCAATTCAATACTGCAAATCTCTGGGTTGGGGAGGAGCGTTTTGGCCCAGAATCCACAACGCTTACACTGATTTCAGCCGTGATCACTTCTCCCTATTGCCGTTGGAATTCATCGACCTTTCATGATGCCGCCCTCGGCCTTTTATCTACATGTACCTTGTAGAACATTTAGAGTTCGAATTCCTTTGGTCTTTGTAACAAAGTCAATAGCGTGAGGAAGATTGGCTGGGCCTATTGTTAGTGGAGGAACACCTGGGGTGGGGGGATGAAAAGGAAAGAGAAGGAGTTGCATACAATTACATGGGCATATTTCTTTCGAAAATACCAATATGCTAAATATGCTAGTTTGCATCCATTAATAAGGGCTAATTGTGTTTGGTTTGACAGGCACAATGGCAGAAAGTTGAGCATGATCCATCCGGTCCAACAGTGGCCCGTGCGCATTGAAGTTGTACTTTGTTTATCCTGGGAAGGCTGCCGACCCGCCAATCGCGCGCCTCATGAACCGCAAGGTGCGCCCCCAACGCCAGCAACCCGACTCACGAACAACATCGACGCCCACCCTAGAGAACTACCGACGACATCACTATTCAGCGACACCGCCTTTATGCACTTCGGGGGATATAGCATCTTGTCCGACCGAGCTCGTATAATTGACGCGATTGTCGATACTGGTTACGCGCCTGACTGTTGAGGAGGGCAGAGGGCGGTTCAATTTACCTTGCGGCTCGAGTCGCATCCACTACCCACGACCTCCGAACTCATGTCATATTCCATCGGCCATCCATGACGACTCTTGTGCAGACCCGCCAGCCGCTGCAAGTATTGAGCATGAGCCATCAGCCCAAGCGCCGCCGGAGCGAGCGTCTTGCCGGTGCGTCACTTCTCTTTTTCTGGATCGCGGGGATTGGAAAGCCTCGGGCGGCTTGTGGGACCCGGGCGAACCCATGGGGTGTATGAATGACGCTGACCGAAGACGTACAGCATACGATGAGAACGATGGCGATTTTCAATTCACACGGGCAACGAAGCGGGCGAAGACATCAAAACCAGAGCCGATACCAGAGGATGAGGTTGCGCCAGTACCAGCTCCCGCGGCGAGGAAACCCGGCAGACCGCCAAAGGCAAGCAAGGCGCGCGAAGCTGCCGTGGAGGAAGTCCAGCCAGCACCACCACCGAGGAGGGTATCTAAGCGAAGGTCCAGCCAGTTAGCAGTGCACCAGGATGTACCAGTTCAAGTACCACCGCCACAACGGACGACGCGCCGGGGGCGGCGCTCTTCATCGGAAAAGCCGGAACAAGTAGAAAAACGGTCAGAACAGCCGAAATCCAAGGCGAGAACGACCAACGGCGCATCCAAAAATCGCCATGCTGAGGTAGACATGGACGTCTCCCCCCAGCTATCCCCTCGTCCCGCGATACAAACGCCCCGGGCACTGGTGGTGGAGAAAGTACGGCGTAAAAGTGAAGCGACAAAGACAGCAGACTCTAAGAAGATCGCCCTACCGTTCAGCGACACTCCCGTCATGAACCGTAATAAGGAGATGAGGCGCAAGACAGGCGGACGTCGAAGCAGTTTGGGGATGCGAGGACGGAGGGCGAGCTCGCTAATTGATAATGGGCACAGCGCGATCCCGCACCGCGAGGTCAAGTCGGCCGAATTTTTCAAGCATATCGAAGCCGAAGGTCTTAGTGAGCCTCGGCGCATGAAACAACTTTTGACCTGGTGCGGCGAACGTGCGTTGAGTGAGAAACCACCGTTGGGCAGTCTGAATTCGAATGCTATTTTGGGAGGTGAGTAAGCTCCTGTCTGGAAGTCGGGCTAGAGACAACAGGAATTGGGCCAAGAAACTGACGTGGACATCAGCACGAGCAATACAGGATCAAATACTGAAGGACTTTGGCTCGAAGTCGGAATTTTCAGATTGGTTTTCGAGGGAAGATGTGCCACGGCCGCCAGCCATCGAGAAGCCAAATCCCAGAAATATTGAACACGAAGAGAAAATCGCGGAATTGGAAGAGAGGATAAAAAGGTGAGTCACGAGTCTGCCTACTGCCTCGGGAACGCAGGCTGACCAGAATTGCAGGTTAAAAGCCGAAAAGAAAACGTGGTTGTCGCTCAAACAAGCACCCCCTGAATTACCACCACTCTTTCCCTCTTCAAATCCACCATCCACAGACCAAGGCCAGCAAATACTGGACTCCTCATTACTTGATCCCGAGGAGGCGCAGATGCTAGCCACCATAACAGACACAGCATCGAGTTTCGCAAACCTCAGGATCCAAACACAAGCGCGAATACAAGCGCTGCAACAATCGTTAGAATTCAGTGTCGACCATCTAGCGGACAGTGTACATAAAGTCGAGCAACGTGTCAACACGGCAGGTCGGGAGGCGGACCGCGTGTTGTCTCTGAGCGCCGCCCGTCTAAAAGAGCGCGAAGAGAAGGAGAAAAAGAGTGCAGGCACAAAGGATATGCCGGTCATGGAAGTGTTGAGGAGCCTTGGGAGGATACTACCCGAGGGCGAGGGTGGAGGATGAGCTCCATGACTACTCGCGGTTCTTGGCCACGGAAAGTCGCCCTCTGTAGATGAGACTATGATTGGATTGCAGAGAGTTCTGCTTGGAGGTTCTTTTGTCTTACTTACTGCATTGCAAATTGGAAGATACCACATGGACACCCCATTTGAAGACTTGGAGGTTACTGGAGTTAAGAGCGAGACCCGGGCTCATTCAATTTTGATCTGTAAAGGGTAGCTGCAGAGAGTGGAGAACAGGAAGGCTCTGTATGAGATAACGAACAAATGAGAATGTTGCTTGTCGACATTCATTATTTACCAGGAGATAAAACCTCCATAATGGGAATTACTCAATACATTGATGACGCTATTCTGAATGACTTTTTTTTTTTTTTTTTTTTTTTCTTCTCTCTCTCTTCTCTTTTATTCTGGAAATATAAACCCTCCCTCCATCTCCCTCTTCCTACTCTACGCCGTCTATGCTGGCGTTTTACAGATCTACCTGGAAGCCATTCTACGTGAGCTGGGGAAAGGTCTATCCGTTAGACATGCGCGAGATTAAATGACCCCGGTAGGCCGCGCGGAAATTGAAGTTACCATACGCCCTCAGCACGTGGGATGTTATCTTGTATCTCCTTGCCCTTGCTTTCTTCCATATACTATTACTATTCATCCTCCTCACTATCTATTTAAGCCCGGATTCTTACTAATCAGCAGGGCCATTTTCACGTTGGGCTAGGAGAGTCTAGTGGGAATTGACCTATTAGTAACTTCACAAGGCTATGATCGTGTCATTGCATGGCCAATAATGAACAACAATCGGGAAGTTGAGGTTGTTGGAAATGAGCTTTTTACTTCTGATCCTATCCATGCTATTGTTGTTGCGCCATGCCAAAACCACTGGTCTGTGTAGATGCGGTTAACGTGGATGATATGTCTATTTTGATCATGATACAAATGTACATTGGTGTGTTTCCGATCTTCACATTAGGAACGGAGCCCTTCTTTTTATTTTATACACGCTTCGCAGCTGATACTGTGGCGATGCCCAATGTTGAGATGCCTCCGTCTAGCTTAGTTCTTCAGATTAGGCATGAATCCCATGCCGCCGCCCTCCTTGCCGCCCATACTCCTTCTCTTTACGTGCTCTCTAAGCAACGTCAGAACCTCGCTGTCCTTCCACCGCACGGGCACGGGCCGATACGCCGGCTTGAATGTGCCCACAGTCTGTGCCCACTCGCCCTCGCCAGGCTTGCGGTACGGCTCCTCTGACGCGGCGGCGGCGGCAGCAGCAGCGTTCTTGCCTGCCTGACCAGGCGGCGCAGTGATGTCGTTTGCAGCTTCCTGGAAAGGCGACGTGGGTTTCCATGACGATGCCTGAGTGGTAGTCTGGCTGCTGGCTGATTTTACGGCGGCTTGGGCCTCCGCGTCGCCGGCATATGCTGTGTCGGAGGAGGAAGATGGAGGCGACGACGAAAGAGACTCGGTGGCAGGCGAAGGGGCTTCTTGCGTAGCCCAGTAGTAGATGTCCCAGTCATTCTCGTCGAGGAAGCGGTCGTATTGCGCCATCTGCTCTTGCGACATCTTGGGCAGGTAGGCGTCTGCAAAAGTGCTGAGCAGGAGATCAGACTCGAGGGTTCCTCGCTTGCGAGACTGGTCTTTCGAGATTCCTCGTATCAGTGTACATGTACACAGCGGTCGGTGAGCCATGGATAGGTAGAGTCACTCACAAACCAGTCGCGCCCTCATGGTCTTCTCGTCCTCGCCAACGCGGCGCAATGGCTCGATCTTGAACTCGGCGCCCTCAAGCTCGCCGACGCCCATCTCGCCGCCGGATGGCGGGCCCGCGGGCGGCGCATTGGATACGCGAGCTGCGAAACTGGTGCTTGCCGAGAAGGGACGGACGGCTGCAGCGATGGCTCTTGGAGCTGCTGTTCGTCGCAGAATGGATCGCAGAACTGTCATCTTGGAGACTGATCTTCTCGTCGTCAAGAACTCTGAATCGGGATAGACTGCGTGAGTGCTAAATGACCGCGGGACAAAACCTTCAGCGAACAGGTGCCCACTGTGTAGAGCTGATCGTTGACGTAGAGGAAATTCTTAGCTTGTCCGAATTGGAGATTGCCGAGGCCGCGTTCCCCGGGCGGCTCTTGCCGGTCTGCTCCGGATCGGCCAGCAACAAGGAGTCTTGTCTTTCATCGCAGGATCTTGGAGAATCTGCGGTCAGTGCATTACTGATACGATTACCTTTTTCTTCTTCTCAAGTATCTACTGAACTCATGATTGATCGCCGACAGATTGGTGATGCAGGGTGGACCAATATCACGGACAATGCCAAAGTCAGGGCAAGAATATGCAGGCACACAACGGGAAGAGAATTAGTTTGCCAGTCATTACGCCGTTTATTCATCTCGAGACTCCTTGCCTTGCTATCATAGAAGCGCCTTCGCCTTGATAGCTCGCCATATGCATACACAGCTTTGGAAGCTCCTTTTCGAGAGTGCCCTTATTTTGCCTCCGTAACCCCATTGCTGAAGTGAAATCACAAAACCGCATGTAGAACTCTCGGGACGCCATTGAGAGCTTGTTGACTATTGAACAACCCCTGCCAATCCGCTCCTATCCGTACTCCTACATGCTTAGATGAGATGCTTGCTACGGAAGTAGGCCCGCAGGTACATGATCTGCCACACCCAGAGGCCAATGAGCAGCATCGTCGTTCCAATGCCGAACCACTTGACTCGGGTGTTGGTGCTCTCGTTCGTGTCTCTCAGCTTCTGCTCTCGCGAGCGTAGGTAGTCCATTTCGGTAACGATCTCGGAGATTGTCTCCTCGATGCGGCGGAGGTCGGCCTCGATTGGCTTCAGCTTCTCTGTGGCCTGGATAGCAGACCAGTCCTTTGCGTCGGCGCCGATATCAATGTCCAATTCAACGTGGCGGGTGGGGTTGTTCGGCCCTGTGCCATTTGGTCAGTATAGGTGTTGCCCCTGCACACAATCAGAGGGGTCGCGTACTGCCCGTGATGAGATTCTCGAAGCAAACATCGAACGCGGCGTCGTCATGAGAGGTGAAGACCTGTCGCGACTCGCCGACAACGTCTTTGGCGCGGCCATACTCGTTGCCCACAGCATCCTTGATCTGGAAGACACGGGCTTGTTAGCTATCTATCCCACCACCAACCTAACGATGCCTTGATCCGGCGCCAGTCTTGTCGTAAACGCACATGTATGTTGACGACCATGCCATCGCCCTTGTAGCCGTCGACGGTGGCGGTTACCACGACCAGTGTATCCTTGGCGACGAAATTCCTTATACACCTCTCATTCTTTCCGTGCTTGGCCTCGAGATCGAACTTGAGGGCCGAGATGGAGGAAACGAAGAAAAGGAGGCTGCAGAGGCATTGCAGCCATGTCCGCGTGAAGGCCATGTTTGCGATTGAATGCGGCGATGTTCCGTGGTCGTGTGTTGGGAACACCTAAAGCTTGAAAAGGAGCTGTTGGACTTTAGAGGCCAGACAAGCCAGAATATCAGATGCGGCGCCCTGCTACTCGCCAGCAGCGCCAGATCCTGGAGCTCCACACTTTTCCTCCTAGGGAGCAAACAGGGGGCAGGGGGGCAATGGCATTATGCGATTAAAGAATTTGGTACGAGGCAACTAGTGAATACATTGTAGTTTCTGATACCGACCGGGACATATCTTATTACAGAGGCAAATGCAGGACCATCTGATATCTGGTTTATGGAGCTATTTACGTGTTTATTTACAGATGAATCTCAGCAATTTCGCTGTCAAAGCTCCCTTAAGGCGGCGGTGTTTCTCGGGCAAAAAACTACTATGTGCATAACCCCGTGTTGTGAAACGAAATAGCCTCCCTGCTAGCGGCATCATTGCATCAGTGTGTCAGTTTGCAATACAGTATAAACCTTGCAGTTAATATTTTGCTGTGCGCTGAGATTGCAGGAAAAGGAGAAAGAAATACGCGATCGCAACTATATCTACAGAAGAAATAAGGGTGCTAGACTCAAACAAGTGTCGGACTAATGATTGGAGTTTGTGTACGCAGTTTCATATATGACTTCTTTCTACTCACCTGTAGCTGTATGTAATTAAAAGAACAGACTCAGTCCTCGAGCGAGTAACTGTAGCTCTAAGCTCTCCCCGGCCGCTAATCACGTGGGGCTTGAGCTTGTCCGCTACCCAATTATTTCTCAGCCGCGCTTTCTTTCTCGACCGCGAATCGAAGCTCTCACCAACTCTGCATTCCACACAACCCACCACCTCTCTTGCCGTGTCTGGACCGTTTTGGACATCCCGCGCAACATAGCAGATACTCGAGAAAACACCCCTCCGAACTTCCACAGCAGCGCGAAAGCCATCAAGATGCCGAAATGTGAGTCCCATCACCCGTTAGTACATGGCCCTTAGCTAACCTTGCCTATAGTCTTCTGCGATTACTGCGATGTCTACTTGACACACGACTCCATGTCGGTGCGCAAAGCTCACAACAGCGGTCGCAACCACCTCCGTAACGTCGTCGACTACTACCAGCAGATCGGACACGAGAAGGCACAGTCCGTTATCGACAGCATCACATCCTCGTACGCCGCCGAAGGTCAAGCACACGCAAATCCCATGCTGCCTCAGAACCAGCCTGGCCACGGCTTTGCTCACGGCGGACCCCCCGGTGCATTCCCTGGCGGCATGCCACCTCCATTCCCCGGCATGCCTCCTCTTCCAGGCATGCCAGGCGCGCCTCCGCTGCCACCTGGTGCCTTCGGTGCTCAGGGTCTACCTCGTAAGTTTGATATTGTCTCTTATCCTCCATCGTCTTGTCTCAGCCCATATGGCCACGGGGATATGGGCCACTATAACTGAGCAACAAGTGCTAACACGCATTTTCAAGCCCCTCCTGGCGGCCGAGGTATGCCATTTCCTCCGCCCGGCAGCGGCAATCAGGGCGGACTACCTCCATTTCCAGGATTTCCTCCTCCTGGAGGTTTGCCTTTTCCACCACCTGGCGCTTCTGGCGCTCCATCTTTCCCCCCATTTCCCGGAATGCCGCAACCTGGAGGTGGACAGGGCTTCCCAACACCCCCTGGAATGCCGCCATTTCAACCGCCCCACGGTGGCCAACAGCATAGTGGACGTTAAGCAATAGTCCGACTCGACCGAGATACAAAGTAGCGCTGGATTTAGTCCATCGTCGGAGCCACTAAGATATCGGAGCAGAGTACGTGCATGCAACCAACTTTTGATTCATCACCACCGGCATGATGGGACGAGATAGGTAATAGGGTGGATGTCATCCCTTCGAGCGTGCTTCGGGGCCAACTTGCGACTAAAGATTGTTCACGATCCAATGCAGGGGCATTCGGCCAGAAGCTACCAACGCAGCATCAGGTTCTGATTATTACGGAGTACTTGATCAGTTGGCTGCAGTTGCCTTCGCGGCTTGCAGAGTTGGTGCGATTGAAAACGACATCCATTCGCGAGCACACGTAGTGACCAAATCCATCGGAGGGACAGTCTCGACAAAACAAAACTTTATGTCCCGGCGAGGGCCACGTCTGCGAACGACCCTTTGTTCCTCTTGTTCGTTTTCGCAACAGAGAGTTGTCCAATGTAAACTACCACTGGTATTTCAACGGGACACCGTATGGATTGTTAGCAGCCACTGCGGCCTCGTTCATGTAAGCGGTAGATAGAATTGTGGTATGCTTAGACTGCCCTATAGAGAGTTCCAGTGAAGATCGCTGGATAATCGGATAAAGACACGATGACACGCGGATCTTTTAGAGCAGGACAAAATGAAACAAACAAATTCTCGCAGATGTTTATGCGAACTTGCTAAGAGTACGTCCCGTCAGTGGCGTTATTTGTGAATGCTTGATATTTTGTCAACTCGTGTGCCCACTCCGATAAATTCGGTAGAAATGGGCGCATCTCAGAGGTTGGCAAGTGCGTCAGCGTCTTTACGGAACCATGTTTTGTGGTTCTTCAGGGAATGCAGTACAAATGAACAGTAGGAGTACTCAATCCCGGCCGTGCCTTAGACGTCATACCTGAATAGTGATTGCAAGAAAAACAGAAAACGCCATATCTTCATTCATCATGTCAAAGTGAGGTATCTATCGTAACGGTTCGTTCTATAGCAGGTGTTGGATGGGTGTACAGGGGAGTTCCGAAAAAATTGACATCTCATTTCAAATAGTCCTTCGAGCAACCCCATTTTCATATCTTTCAGATCACCTCTGCTCGACTACCAAGTTTTGCCCCTGCTTCGCCTTTCCCTGAATCAAGGACCCCTCACTGGGATGCTAAACAGATCCGAGTTTGCCCGTTCTGGCTCACTAGGAAAGCAGTATTTTGGTAAAACCAGGCTTGAAATGTTTTTGTTTTTGTCGTCAAGTGAGATGGAAACCTCGGAATCAAGCCCCCGATATCCATTGAAGCCCCTCCGTCATGAAAGCGTCCATTGGTGGCCGATGCTTACAGTGCTGTAATCGTGAATGTTGATTTGAGTGTCATCTCGTCATGTATGTCGTTAAAGGGTGGTTCATTTCAGTTTCGAGTATTGCAGTGTGACAAGATGCTGTTCACCACCTCCAGGCTATCCCGAGTCAGGTCGGCGGCGCTCCCATGTCTCGGCAGATCACAGGCATTGGGGGTGGAATCGCGTTCTGCCATTATCTCCATCGGCACCACCACGGAACTTGACCCTTCTTATACAGGGCTCGGTCCTTGACATGGGAATGAACGTAACCATAGCCGCCGAGGGATCATCATCGCCATCCTCGGCCTTCTAGACCTGGACTTGGACCCTAGGTGCCCGCTCGACACCATCGATGTCGTTCTGCGGTTGAGTGGCTGAGCGGGAGATTCCAGTCTGGTAGCTGGGACCCTTATAACTATCTCGCTTGATAACCTCGCCGACGCCATCTCGGACCTCGCGAGGGCTGCTGATCTTTTGCCTGAGTTCATCACTTCGCTTTTGCCTCCTCTTTTCGCTGAGCCGGCGCTGCAAGCCTTGAATTCCCATTTGACCAAACTTGTCTTGCCAGCCAGGAAAGAAACGACGGCCCTGCGAGTCCACGCGCTTTTCAATACCCCAGGCGCGCCGGCCGGGACGCGCATCAGGTGCTGTGGATGGCCGGCGTGTCTCGTTTCTGGTATCCTTGCGTTCGCGACGAGGAGACGATGGACGGTCTTGGCCAGGCCAGCGCAGAGTGCTGTAGCTGTCACGGTGGCGTGTGACACGCAAATTGCCGCTTGGCGTTCGTTTGATTGTACGACGTTCTGGAGCGCGCGTTCCCGCCGACATGTAGTGCTCGTCACTGGTAATTGGCAAGATGGCAAAAGTCTGCTTCATACGAGCAGACAAGGAGCGCCGTGGCGGCGGTGGGCGAGCAGTATCAGGCGCTGGGTAGCGGTAGACTTGGTCAACCTCGTCAGGGATGTCGTGGACCCAGTCTTCGTCTTCAGGGTCAAAATCAAACTGCGAGGATGCCGGTCGCCAGAATGGATGGAGCCTCGCCTCGTCAGCAGGAGGGTCGTCAATCGTGGGGTATTGGTGTCGAATGGCATCCACGCCCTGCTCAGTATCGGGGTTTTCAGCTGTATCCTTGCGTACGTTTCTCGAGAGTGACAGTGTACGGGATAGGAAGCCTGGACGAGCAGCAGCATTGTCTGAGCTGCGCAGACTGAAAGCCCTTTTGACAAGCGACGGGCGCTTCTCGACATTCGTAGTCTCAAAGTAGTTGCCCAGCATCTTCATCTTCTCGGCGGCCGGGGTAAGACCGGAAGGCGTAGCTGGTGTGAACTTGATCGCAGGTGGCTCGGGCGGTGCTCGTGGATTTCTAAGGGGAGAATCCACGTCATCGAGGGAAAAGTTGGGCTGGGATGGTGTCACCGGCTCACCGTCCGGACCGGTGGTAGTAATACTAGGTTTCGCAGGAGCGGAGAGGGACTGCCTCTCCGTGTCATCTGTACTAG
The DNA here is from genome assembly GCA_039778275.1 of Seiridium unicorne. Taxonomy (NCBI): domain Eukaryota; kingdom Fungi; phylum Ascomycota; class Sordariomycetes; order Amphisphaeriales; family Sporocadaceae; genus Seiridium; species Seiridium unicorne. The sequence continues at coordinate 144,590 of JARVKF010000417.1, forward strand.
CAGAGATTTCCTTTCCAAGCGGAATTGCATCAAACGCTCTGGAGGTATGGTTCACCATGAGCACGGATCTGTTTTGATGTTGGTAAATGTTCACCGCCATAGCTTCCGAAACCTCGGCGGCGGAGTGTGTACCGTTTGTCTCAACGGAAGCTATGGAAAATGGCGTGTTGTGAGCTGTCAACCGTTTGCCGAAGAACGGGTCGCCGTTGTGATCAACCAGTGGTCTGTGGTCGTGTCCATCTTTCCCTCTGTGCGACTCAGCGGAAGAGATCGGATGCAACCGTCTCTGATCTGAGTGCTCACTCTCTGCAGGGATGTATTCGACGTCTTGAATGCTTGGCGCACGTTCCACGGTGACTTTGGGCGGAGGCTGGCTTTTCGTTTGCTGATCCTGCGCGGCTTGCAAAGCATTGTGGAGTTTCAAGCTATCGGCCGTCAGGGATCCCGTGCGAGAGCCAGCCAAGGAATTAGAACGGGAGTTGCTTCTGGAGTTGTTCCGGCTCGTGGGAGCTGACAGAGACGATGTTCGAAGTGGCACAATTGGCGGGTAGTCCATAGTGCGCTGATCGCCGGGAAGTGATCCATCAGATGTCGACAAGGACATGGCCCGTCCGCGCCGCGACGTCCGCTCAGGGTACGGAGTTGTGTCTTTTGCTTTGACCTGGTTCGACAGTGGCACCGAGCTCAGGCTGTTGCTTCTCTGAGATCTCCGACTGCTGGTAGACCTAAGCGAAGGAGTCTCTGCAGACTTGATGGAGGCTATGCGATCGGGAATGACCACAACAGGGATCCCGCCACTTTTCCATACGTCGCGCCGTGCCTTACGACTAGCTAGAGAATTCACCGTGGCAGATGATGCGTAACTATCGGTCCGGTCAGCATCCACACCAGCGCGTGGTCTATGCCGTCTGACCGCCTCACTCAGGCCAATTGAATTTGCCGTAGAGCTCGTTGGCGATATTTGAGGCCTAGAGTCTCGCAGCGCCGTTTGCTTCTTGACATGCCGTAGGGTTTTCGGTCTCTGAGGAGGTGTGTCGACCAGGATGGCCTCCACAACCGTAGAGACGGTAGATTTCGAAGACATGCCAGAGAACCTCCTGGTGTCGCTATTGATTGGAGAGTCTACCACAGGTGCCGAACTCCAGCGCTTTCCCCGGTCCGGGGTTCCCTTGGGCGAAGAATGCATTCGCATATTTTCGTGCAAGGGCATGGCACGGAGAGCCTTTGTCGCATTGGTCGGAGTTACTGTCTTGTCCTCGACGACCTCGGCAGCTTTGTCTTTCTGTGCATTTTGCCCGTTCATTTTCGGCCGCCGCTTTCGCACCGTCACATTCCTCATGAGGTGCTCGTCCCACTCCTGCTCGACCTCACTTCCAGATCCGCCTCTAGCGCCCCATTCTCCATCAAAGGTGAAGAATTCTTGCTTGGTTCTTGGGGTCAGGTTGTCGTCTGATTCTAGTCCGAGTCCCAGTCCCAGTCCGACGCCATTTGCTTTGTTCTGCTCCGGATTTGAGGATTGCCGGACTGTATTTTGTGATGTTCTTCTGGACTGGGAAATTGGCCGCAATGTAGATCTCTTGTCTTCGTCGGAAGAATATGGGTCCTCTCGCGCCGTCCTGAAGGACTCGGTTCGGGAGTCGACCGTCGTCGCCTTTGAAGGTACGCGATCAGAGAGCAGGGGCCGGAATGCCTTTGGTCTTCGTACCTGGCGCGGTGGTGTCACGTCGGGAGTGGGTGGGCTCTTCTGATTTGGCGGGGTGCCCGGTATCCTCGTCGCCGAAAGATTGGACGTGCTTTGCACAGGAGTCTCGACGTAGGTCGGGCTGGAGGGCTGCACAGAATGGCTGCTGGACGAGGTGCGCGAGTGAGCTGGTGGTGTCGGAGGCAGGTCAGGTCCCCCACTTCGACGAGCCTGCGAAGGAGGACTTGACAGCTGAGAGCTGTGCTCCGACCAAGATGGCTTCGTGTCGATGGTCAAGCCACGGGGTGCGCTTGTGTTGTGTGCGACAGATGGCGTGCTGTTTCTGGGATGCGGAAGATTTTTATGCCTCCGCAACGCCCTGCGACCAGTAGAATCAAGCGTCGACGATGAGCTGTCCAGCGCGGGCGGATCGAAGTACAGTCCGGGCTGGGTCGTCGGCGGCAAAATAGTTTCGGTTGAAGAGAGCATCCTGTTCTTTTGTGGTTTACACCACACCCCCGTCGTGATTAGTTCACTCATACAGTGCTGCTCCACCCTTCCGCCGTTCGCATCATGGCAGTCCGAGATCGAATCAAATCCGTCGTAGCACTGTTAAGATTGCCGAGCGGGCATGTGTTGTGTTGTGTTGTGCTGTGCTGTACAATCAAAATTTCCAGAATTTGGGATCGCAAAGTGGTCGATGTGGAGGGCGAGGACGAAGCTTGCGTCACAAAAGGGCGCTATCTTTGGCCCGGCCGCAGGCGTTTCCTGTGCTCGAATAGATGGCGATGGGCATCCAGCCGGGGATGATCCAAGACGCGAATCCAGGAACAAGAGCAGGTATTGGAAGATACACGTATTTAGAACAGGAAAATCCAGTGTCGAAATTCGCACCACATCACCCAGAGTGCATCTTTAGCTGCAGGCTTGGGTCCTTCTCTTGCTCCACGCAACCGAAACGCGATGGCACAGCTCTGGCGACGGAGACGCTCACTGCATTGATATTTTTACTCGTCGTGCGCCAGTTTCAAGTGGAGGACGGGCGGTGCCGAAAGTGTAGACGATTGGCTTGAAGGTTCTTTTCTGGCGGCGGCTGCGAATAGATACCGCTCAAAGCACCGAGTCAAGAAGCAGAGGAAGCAACGTCAGCCAGATTGGTTTTTCCCGGGGCGCAAGATGGACGATCCTCTTCCCTGCTCGAGTGGGCAAGTGGTTGGGGGGGTTCCATGGGCCGCATGGGTAGCAATGGGAGCATGGGTAGCAGCATGGGGGGGTTTCTTGGGACCTAGAGCCGGAGAAGAAGAGCTCATTGACCAAAAACGTCGGTGGGCACGTCAGCAGCCTGTTCGCGGAACACAAGGACGGACGGATACGTCGAGGAGACAGGGCTACTGAGATACTTGCAGCTTAGTGCGCATTGCTTCACTTGGCCGCTTGGCGACAGCCTCAATCCGGCCGTGCTTGCTTGTCTGAATACCTATGATGCGCTGTGCATTACACTCTCCCAGCGCTCACGGCCCATGCCGACAGACAAGGTTATGAAAATCCATGCGCAGCCATAATCGTCATGGCACAAAGCAGAGGTGTAGCGTATCCGGATCACCGAGACGGGCTGTCCACGGAGGGAAAGCTGCAAAGTGCGCGCGCACACACACACACACACACACACACACACACACTCGGGTCGGCTAGCATCATGGCAGACTCTGCCGCCATTGTGCTCCACGAGTCTTGCCCATTACGAGTCGATGGTGACAGTTGTTGCAGGATGGCCTATGTCACAAGGACAAATCAGCGTCTCCAGCAGCGCAAAACCGCCCTTCCATCTTGCCAGACCTGCAGTCTGCAGCTCAACGTGGCGAATCAGAGGGCGCGTCGTAACGCAACTAGTCCGCACAATGCGCTTCGCCGGCCCCAAGAACCAGCTTGAGCCTGCAACTGCAACAATGGAGGGGGCTAGCACCCAGAAAAAGGAGGTCGACGGCCGCAGAATCTGAACCGGCAGAGACCTGCTACCGGTGCGTACAGATATGTGAAGAATCTGAGTCGATGGCAAATCTAATTGCATTCAGCCAGCCGTTGTTGAGGCTGCACTCAGCAGAACACCCACTCTGCTCCATATTGTAGGAAATCAAATACTAGTTAAATCAAATCCCAAACTCTGACGCAATAGCACAGCCAAGCACTCAAGCCTCGGGGCCTAACGTTAGCATACTGTTGAAGTGGTCCTTGGGGTATTCCACGAGAACTTCCCGAAGGCCCCGGGCCTAGCTTGTTCAGAGCATGGCATCCATCATCATGATCCATGGTCCGATGGCTAGCACGTGCCACACCCTGGTCCAGCCTTAGAAACCCCTCGAGGCCAATGAGACGTCAGGTCGCACGCCTGAGGCAGAGAGATCGCGAGTCTCTAGAACACTTCCAGAATGCATTCTTATGCCACCAGTCTGCAGGAAGGTTACGGCAACTACCCCGGCTGCCGGGCATTCATAAGCCAAGAGACACGGGTCATAAAAACCTGGACGCGATTGACGTTTCAGAATTGGCGGGATTCACACACATCGCTTCAAATTCTATGAATTATGCTTCCTTTGGGGTGTGGTCACAGCACAGGACCCGTGATACCTTGTGTATTAGTTGATTCAGCCCGGAGACTGTCTTATTTCATACATTGTAGTGTCTTCTCTTGGGATATTTCTCCCCTTGGGAGGCGTCTATGGTGCGTTGCGCTGTCTAGCGGGACCTTAGCCGTAGGTCAAGCTTTGGAGACCGACCGTATAGTCGAGCTTTCCTTCTCCCTAGGTAATAGGAGACGCTACTTATTCGTTGCCTGTCGTACATTTGTAACATTTTATGCGCATATCCCACTGCATTATTTGGTGATTTCGCATACAGATACCAGTAATTTCTGGGTTCACCTGGCGACGGTTGTGCATCACATACTCCGTCCGGCATTTCTTATCAGTGCTCGTCATGGACACTATTCCACCCCTGGAGCTACCCCACATTGAACTGTCTCACCCAAGCCTATACTGTTAAGTCTATCCAGGATATGGAGTAGAAGCCTCGCTGCGGTTGCTGGACTTCCGGCATTCGCAGGCTCACGCAGGCCCACAGCGCCTACTTGACCGCCGATGTTCAGCTTCTTGCATCGGTAGAGCCGTTGGGAAGGGCGTTGGATCTGCAGACTGCCCTCGGAGCCCATGCGGAATGCAGTTAGGACTCGCTTGCACGTTGAACAAAAGAAGCTTTATCTCTCATCTGCCCCGCACTGCGTGAGCTATGTCATCTCTACCAAAGAGGCTCCGTTTACATAACAGTAACGAGCTTCATGACATCTCTTCAATGCATAACCAGCATCGATGCCGGATCCACCAGGCGAATGAGCTCGCTGAGAGCTGGCTTTGACCCATTACTCCGTCGACGATAAGCTCGCAGTAAGGCATGACCCACGTCCTCTGATGCAGAATCGGAGCCATGGCTTTGCCTATCATATTGAAGAACCGGCAGACCTTGGCCCCAACTCAATATTTTTCTCTCTTAAATACGAAGTGTGTGTCTGCTTCGTTGCCTACTCGGACTTCTCTGTAGGTTACCCAAGGACTTAAAGTTAATTGGTATAAAAAGAAGGAAGAAATGTTCGCTTCAATTCTAGCACTCGGCTTCGCAGCCGTAGCTGCTGCTCATGGAGATCATGATCAAAAATCTCTCTCGGGTCCGCATGAGTCTCTCTGGTACAACAATCTGCCTGGTGACGGTGGCACGCAGGTCCGTTCAGATCACTTGTCAACCAATGCTTTGTGATGGAACCCTAACTGAAGTCATAGGCTGACTCCGTCTTTTCTGGTATCTCTACCTTCGGCCGCCTGCCATATCAGCCCTGCCTGAGCCAGCGAGATGCCCAGTATGACATTGCCTTTATTGGTTAGTGAGCACAAACTCAAATGAGATATCGAGTATTAACTTACTCAGGCGCCCCCTTCGATACTGGCACATCATACAGACCTGGTGCTCGATTTGGGCCTTCTGGTATCCGCCAGGGATCACGTCGATTGAACTTATAGTATGTGGCGGTATTATGACAACTACAAGAGCACATACTGATTACATGACGCAGTGGAGGCTACAATGTGCCACTTGATACCAATCCATTCAACAGCTGGGCAAGGGTCCTGGACTGCGGTGATATTCCGGTCACGTCGTAAGGCCTTGCTGCTTCGTGTATATAAACGAGTTACAATGGCTAACTTGCATAGCTTTGATAATACCTGGGCTTTGAAACAAATTGAGGAGGGCCACTATCATATCTTGTCTCGACCTCCCAAGACAGATGCTAAGAAGACCGGATTCTCCAAGAAGGGAAAGACGCTGCCCCGTGTCATCACCCTGGGTGGAGACCACACGATTACACTACCTCTGCTTCGCTCGATCAACCGGGCTTACGGTCCAGTCTCTGTCGTGCATTTCGACAGCCATCTCGATACTTGTGAGTCATGACTTACCATTTTTCCTTCTGGGTGGCTTTCCTCATGCAGATAACAGGGCGCCCAAAAGTCTTTGGCGGATCGCCGTCCGAGGTTGCCAGCATTAACCACGGCACCTATTTTTACCACGCTGCTATGGAGGGCTTGTTGCGCAATGACTCCAACATCCACGCCGGCATCCGCACGACGCTGAGTGGACCCAGTGATTATGAGAACGATGGCTACTGTGGTTTCGAGATTGTCGAGGCACGTGAGATTGACACTATCGGCACCGACGGTATCATCAAGAAAATCATCGAACGCGTGGGTACGACGAATCCAGTATATCTGTCGCTGGATATCGATACGCTTGACCCAGCTTTCGCCCCTGCAACTGGAACCCCGGAAACAGGCGGTTGGAGTACCAGGGAGCTGAGGACAATTCTTCGGGGTTTGGAGGATCTGAACCTGATTGGCGCTGACGTCGTGGAGGTTGCGGTAAGTACTGTTTATTAGTCTGTACTCTCATACGTTGGAATCGGACTAATGTGTAATATAGCCTGCCTACGACACGAATGCGGAGCACACTACAATGGCAGCCGCCGATGCCCTGTATGAGATTATGAGTATCATGGTGAAGAAGGGGCCGCTCACTAAAGTTATCGAGGATAGCAGTGAAGGTGAACTGTAAATACCTTCACGTTCAATTATGAAGATGGCGTTGGATGACGATTGATGAGAGGTCCGAGCAGATCTCAGCAGGCCACTGTTCCCCAGTGTAGCTGTATGAGCAATTGGTGGAGTATAGTCTTCGGAGTTGATGGTGAGGAGTAAGTCTGTAGGAAAAGTTTGGTGGTTCGGGCAATTCACAAACGCCAAATTCTAAAAGGTTACTCTATCATGATGAATATTGAGCCTCGATAAATAAGCGTCCACACACTTGTGTTGATGTGAAGGATTTCCACGCCGACAAGAGTAGTTCGTTCTCATTCTTTCTTTCAATTTCTTTTAATCATTCTTTCATTGAACTACATTCAGCAGCTAGCGCAAAGCGAGTTTCTAGCAGCTAAGTCGTTCAAAGGGATCTGGCACTCTGAACGAAAGCAGCGACTTTCCTCCGGAGAAGGGCATTCGTGTCTCCAGGAAAAGAAAAAAAGAATCTCAAAATCAAAAGTTTGGTGCCGCACGACCTCCTCTGGATAATCTAGGTCGACCTTCTTATGTGCCTGAGAACTGATTTCGTTCCTTTGTATTCCGTATCCACACAAAATCACCTTATTATGTCGTAGCATACCCAAGAACATCGATTCCAGTCACAATGACCGGGCAAGTGTATCAGTCAACAGCTTGCAGCGAATAAGCTACCTGGTGTCAAGGTAAGGAGACTTATGATGATAAGAGGGCACTTTAAAATGCCCCAGTAGACATGGATTCTCAATTTTGAAGATCCGCCCAGAACACTTGCCATAGGACATCATTGTCATGGCTCTGAAGCCTGGCGGACCGGATAATTTCAGATTCAAAATCTTGATGCAGCCCACCGTACTATTCCATGCTTAGCAATAGTGTGCATCCCGAATATTGGTGATTCGATATGTATGGGCGTTTGTCCATTACGATAAAACATCTCAGATATCACGAGCAACCCGACAAGATCCTCCAGCTTCCCGGCATACTATGAAGGGGCAGAAATTCGCAAACAAATATGAGTCACAGCCTATTAGGCATGTCTGGAGTCATTCATTGCTTGGCGGGTTGAGAAAGCCAATACATCGAGATAGTAGCTCCACCTCGTCAGTCATGCATACCATGAATGGTTCGAACAAGCGTTCAACAACATCAACTTATTTTTGGAACCTACTCAAATCTGACTCACTATAGCCGTTTTCCGTCGATCTGAGCCTGCTCTTCTGGGCTAGATCACCTGTTCAACCGGGGTCATGAGTTTTTGTTCATCTCACCTTCGCAATCAAGATGCCAAAGTCATTATCCCCCGCTGAGGAGTCAAAGTCTACATTGAATAAGTTGTTACCAAAGAGATATTCCGATATTGTTCGAATTCCACCGTATACAAGTCAGGGGTTGGCGATGCGGCGGAAGATTACATACTTAACCCGCACTGAGTGTCATTAAACAAACTACCTACCTGTAGATACGGGAAGACGGTGCAAGACATGACACCACACTTTAACGTTCATACTGGAAAGATGGCCGTGATTGAATTCGGAATCATGATACTGAAGATGGCTTTACTGCACTCCCTTCGAACATGTATGTCCAACTTTCAGACAGAATGCCGTGCAGTGACACCTATTGTTCGGGGTTGGGCAAGAAATAGGCCTCTTATAGTTGTATTTCGTTGTTGGTCGAATGTAATGTTATCTTGGTAGTTCAGGGCCAAAAGCCATCTCTAATCAAAACTCATTGTCGGAGTCGTGAGCCGTAAGCACGCTATCGCCGGGCTCGCCCTTTCGGGACTGGCCCGGGGTGGAGTTCTTATCGAAGGCGATCGCCGGCCTCCTAGACTGGCGGCATATCAATACCCGATAGCGCACTAGTGTGAGGATTCAAGTCACGATTATCCTATATCATGGTCGGTGAAAGAGACACAAACATCAAGCCGTTCACTTGCGAGACAACTCGCTGCGGTAAGACAAGCAATTCAGTCTAGACTTATCTGATCAATTCACCCAAAAAGGTCGCCCAGGCAACGTAGAAATGGCATCGACCTCCAACGCCGGCACCGCCGCAACCCTGGTTCCACACCTATTCCCAGAGCGCAAACCCATAACGCCAGAACAGCTTAAAGCGGGTGTGGAAGCTGCCCTGGTGGTCCAGAGGAGAGCCGTAACGTTCGGCAAGCGCCCCTTTGCTGCCGTACTCCTAGGCCCAGACAACGAGACCGTGCTCCTGACGCACCAGAGCATCGACCAGGTCAACCATGCGGAGAGCTCACTGGCAAGACTTGCGTATACGCACTATACCAAAGAATTCCTGTGGCAGTGCACGCTGGTCAGCACGTGGGAGCCGTGCGGAATGTGCACAGCTACTATCTACGTAAGTCCAATGAGCATTCTCTTTCCCATGCAATGCCATAAGAATCAAAAACGGGGACGACCGTTGAGGCAGCGTTCCATCGCGCGTATCAATTTGATGCATGCAGAGGGCTGGCTTGGTAGTGCTTTGCGAACCGCGGCGAGCGGAACAGAAAGACGTTGCGGTCGTAGGCTCGAGAATCATATGCTCAAATTGCTAACAAGGCAATAGTGGGCGCATATTGGACGCGTCGTGTTTGCAGGAACAAACGATCAGTTGTACGAGCTGACAGGTCCAGGGAACAAGGAGAACTTTACGAGTGAGTCATTTTTCTCATCCATGGTCTTTCCCACAAAAACCGAGTATTGCAACTCGTGGAAAAACTGTTGTCGCTAGTAACAGGCGGCCGAAGTTGCCTTTGAGGTATATTTCTTAGCCAGACCGTAAGGGTCTAATCTGGTGGAGGTGATCTGACTGTTGTGCCTGTGCCGAGAGTCTCAGTTGCTATGTGGACTGCATAGCCGAGATTTGGCGAGAGGATACGGCCCGTGAGCCGAGTCGCAATCTATTGATCGTCGATGGAGTTTTCTTCATTGGGTGATATAAGCTGACCGCTTGATGCAGTGGACTGGCATACGAAGGACTTTCTCAAGGGATGTCCGCAGAAAGATGTCGAGGTCATTGGCCCTTTGGAAGCTGAGGGCAAGGTGGTCATGGAGGAGAGCGACAAGTACTGGAGCAAGACAAGACTTGCTTCCAGCTGATTGGCGATCGTCAGGCACGGAACCGGGGCAGGGAGCTTGGATGGTTTCTGAACCTAGTTGTGGCTAAGGCGCTTGGGAGGTATCTAACACGAGCTACAACAGGCGGTCATAGACCTCGCCATGCAGACCAGAGCGGTTGTATAGACTAAGGGGAGCAAACCGCCGTTCGGCATTGTCCTTGCAATCAGTCTACGCAGATGAGTCGGAGCATCGGCTCGGGTTTACGGTCTTGATGTTTTGATCGTGAGCTTAGCGTGTTAGCTTATCGACATCGTGGTTGTTTTGTTGTTTCACTTAGCTACAGGGAGCACAAACTAAGCGACGTATGGCATGCTTGGCAATATCTTGTTCAATGGTCCTTTATGTTGCGCGTATCGCGCCGAGTTCGGGCGGGTGCGCGACTTAATACTCGGAGATACTCGCGTAAAGAGTATTTCCATCACTGCATTACTATCTGATTTGCCACGGAACTTTGCGGTATATGGAAGCGTGGGGGCGGCGGAAGAACGTAAGCTTCGGTGGTCTAGCCATGTGGCTCGAAAGCCACAGCTTCTCGCTTACCTACGGGGACTCTTGGCATGCGAGGGTTCGATGTCAGCACCTATGGTCGCTATAAATATAGATCTTACGCTGCGGGTTCTATGGAAACTTCGGCGAACAAAGAGATTCACGCCCGGAGCGCGCGCTTGGCTACGGAACAGCTGCCGGAGGCGCGCACAGGGTCGGGTCGGCTATGTTGCCTATTCCGGACAAGTGATTGCGCGGCCAGGCTATATATTGGCAGGCAAACGTTGGGGGCAGTATTCCGTGTATTTTTCCACCTTCTGCGCTCAACCAAGCGGAAGACGCGGATTTTATGCATAATGAGCCGCAATTTCGAAGGCCGGCTCATTCCGGATCGACTACTCGAGGTCTGTAATGGGGAAGGTTGTCGATAGACTTAGAATTAACCCTATATCGAACGCGTAACGGCGACACTATGTAAACTTAAGCATTACTTGGCATTGACTCCTCTCGTCTCCAGAGGGGCCAGGCGGCCTATTGGGATTGGAGTGGGACTCGATGTGTTTATTTTGAATAATGCTGCTTCTTTGTCTGGAGATCTCAACTTACGTTAACCAAAATAAATTACTGCAGGGTAATCAACTACTTGGGGATGGGGGAACCGAGACTAGTGAGTATATGGTTAGTTTATATATAATCGAGATTCATAAAGAAGCCTGTATATGGGAGCCTGCTTTGGTAGCGACTAAACTGCACAGTTTAGTGGCTGAGGCTCATCTAGTGGCTCGATATATTAACCACACAAGGTTTTGTCGGCATACAATGTACCGTTCAGCATACAGCCATTCACGGTCCAGTAGTATGGAAGCGAGGTTGTTCCCGAATGTCACGCTATTATTCTCCGGCACGCCTGCAGATAGCTGTTACGTTGCACTTCGCCGTTCCAACGTAGGCCACGTCCAATGTCGAAAGTGTGAACATGTTATCTATACCTGTACCTCATAACGTTGTGGGCCCATTTTATGAATTAATCACCTTACATCTGTGGAAAACGCGCCACTGTACAGTCTACAGCGTCTATATACTCAATATTGGACAAGGCCAGCTGCGTATTGGTGTGTTAGACGTAATCTTTGGCCGACATTGCTCCAGTCTCACCGCTGGAGAAGTGACAGGTCACGAATGACATTGACTCCAAGATATTGGCTATGGTTAGGTCATGAAAAATATGTGCCAAAGTGCCAAACAGAGATTGTGAAGCGAAACCAACGAAAAGGAACGTGTCTTGGCATGCCTGCAGGATCACAATAGCGGCTCGTGATGCAGACTACCTGGTCAGGTACCACTCTCCCAGTCAAGAGTCAAGCCTCAACGTTGACAGGGAGGGCGAAGATGCATGGTACACGTCCCACACACTCGGAGTTTGGTACTTGATATTTCAGGCCGTTCCACACAGCTGAGCCGAAGTGTGGGCAAATCGCAGCCAAATTGCCGAAGGAACCTGCAGATACTTACAGGTGCCGCGCAGCGTGTGAACGCAGTCGAGGACAGCCCGCAGAAAACCCTTGTAAAGGCTTGCATATAGAGTATATGTGAGTCACATAAGCAAACGGTATCACTGGCAAAGGTTCAGTGTAGCAATGGCTACCGAGACGGGACAGCGGCCGTACATGACTCGTAATAATTCAAACAACCTGAGGCTGATGTACATGCATGGATCTTTGGCTGAAGGCACCGACCCTCATGGGCTACATTGTAGCCATGCCCACTGAAATAGGTAGACGAACGCAAAATAGTGGATGCTGGGGACTCATGAAGCGGTAAGCCGGAGAGAGCAAAAGAACCATAATCTTGGCGCTCCCGTGGGAGACTTTCTTGGATCTCCATTTTTATTGCTGCCCCTACAGGTAGATCGACTGACATCTAGGTTATTTCCCTGTCGGCCGCCTGCGCCAACCGTACTCAAATCAAGACTTATCACTCGCCGTATGATAGTTGACCCCCGACTGCCGGCGCCGATAACGATAGATTTACTCTTTCAATACTGGTCAATGTCTCGTGCCGTTGGAAGTAACATAAGAAAGGCTTGGCTCTTGCTGATCCGACGTCATGCGGCTAGTAAGTCATATCTATGAGGCTGATTAGAGTACCATGGAGAGGTCCGAGAAACGCACCAGGAGCCAGAGCCTAAGCCAAAATGCGTTTGCCCGTGGGGTATACGGGGGTCATGCGAGAGCCACGGATCATCGTGAGGGCTGGTGGTCAGCCCGTATGGCTTGCGCGTCCTTTTCAGAGTGACCAATCAGCTTCAACACATGTCCGATACAGTATATGCATGGAAGCGCACTATAAGCCGCATTGTCCCTGGATTTAAGCGAATGTGGTTGTGGGGAACGGTAACGCTTATCCACTTGGGGCATCGACGTCGTTACATGTGCGACATGATAGGCACGCATCGCGCGCTGCGGCTGACTACTACTAGTATCCATAGAGCCCTGGTTCGTGCAGAAGGCTGACATCGTAACCGCACAGGATTTTGCATCTTGATGCAGGACGGTCCAGCAGCGGGCAGAAGACTAGAAGAGAAAGCCTTAATGCCGGCCTACTGCACCAAATTCAGAACATAGTTAGAAAACGTCAATATTGCGAACTTCAGAGCACAAATCACTATGCGCTCCTCGCTGGCCTTATTGCCTAGTTAGTACTAGAAAGCCCTCCGCCGTACAGGAGACACATCATGGCAAAACACTATGTCGAAGGCTGGTCGAGGAGTAAGCTTACTTACATTAACGGTGAGGGTCAAGTTCGGACTATTTCAGGAAGAACGAGCCCACTGATGCAAGTTAAAAATCTTATTCGCATGACAAGCCCCCCAATGAGAGGAGCCTGGAGATGTGGATCGACATCTGCTGCAAGACAGCCATGGACAGCCAGATAGACCACGCATGGTGCTAGGTGGATGGAACACGATTGATCGTGCCTACGAAGCCCCAGTTCCAAATTTGTGGGCATTTCCGTGGGCTCACCGCAGACTACAGTAAAACCCGTGGCCAGGGATGGTCACGCCGTGAAGCCCGGCGGCCGATGACTGCAGGACTCGTCAGGTGGTGGTTGATGAATATCTCGTGTATGGCTGACACGATGCATTCAAAATCTGCGGGTGCTCGGTGCGTTCATCACGTCGCCTTCAGGATACTACTTGGTGGCCTGTCTGTCACATTTGGACCCTTCCGGGCGGGTAGATCGTTCGATCTCTTCGACGATGCCAAAAGTTTCAGGCCAGGCAAGAAGACAGGAACAGCAAAGATTGTCGGCCTCATGTGTCGAATGTGTGGTTCACTGAGATGGGATGCAGACAAGTTCGTACCTTGTAGATGCATGGTCCGGCCCCTATTTTCGCGTGCTTTGGCAAAGTCTGCCCACGCATCATGATGCACTGCCGAACGCTGCGCAAATGCCGCCAGGACCCGCTTGGCATGCCCCACGGCGCCTCTAAGCAGCAGCAGTAGCCGCATAGCTCGCAGTGAGAGCGCATTCGAGCGCCGGATGGGTTCATTTGGTGTACGCGTCAACGTCTGGTGAGGATAGATGCACTCGGCCAGAGCAATACTTGGTGGGACCCTGGCAATGTAACACGTGCGAGGCCCTAGAACCCCAGAAAGAGGCTTGCCGGGGTTGCTCTCGGCCTTGAGTTGCACTGCTAGGGACAAAACCCGAGCGCTAGCGGCGTCTCTAACCAGGAGCTCAGGACTGCGTTCGGACCCGGATCCTTACCGACAGCCTCCACCATGATCAACCTCAACCGTCTTCTTACCTTTCCCATTGCCATTGTCTTTGTCATATCGGTAACCTTCTGTACCGGTACTTTTACCACCAACCATGTTTCATGAGGAATGCCCACAGCATCTCCATATTCAATACCACAGCTACGGCTACGGATGTGACTTTGTTGCGAGATGCGGATCTCTAACACAACGGCGCGTCTGGGGCGGTTGGAGGCTCACAAGCCACGAGGTATCTTTGCGCCAGGCGCGAACTAGGTGCAACCGTTAGTCTTCCCGCCAGGCACAAGGTAGTACTGCATGGTAACAACGAAGCGCGAGGACGTTTCACGACCAACAAAATCCTTATCATGCCATGGCCGCTTCCCCAGAAGTCAACGTCCCTCGCTTCATTGGGCATCGCTTTGACGCCTGGACGGCACATATAGGAATACTCTTCGGCAGGGGGTACGCAATTCTGTGGCCGATTATTGTTCTCTCCTTTTCTATAATGAGAAACAGAAACATGGCCATTCGAGGGGTGTTTCCTATTCCGGACCCAGTCGTGTCGCCCAGGCCCTCGGACTTATCATCAAGCCCGCGGCCTCGGCCTCGTTGTATAAGCAATTTGATGCAGGTGGTCATCGACGAGGCCGGACGGTGTTCTTGATGGAGCAGAAGCGGCATGGGTGGGCGAGGCGGAAACGCACGACCGCTCTTTCTGACTGGTCAAAGTGCCGCCAAGGAGGTCACCACCATCCATGGCCAGGGCCTCGCGCTATGTAAAATCGATATTCGCAAGAACTATCTTTGGATCGATGCAGGTGTAGTCCACCTGGCTGACCTTCAGCTGCATCTCTGCGTGGGTCCTCGACGTGTCTCGGATACCACAGCCGAGTCTAGTCAATCATGATACCCAGGCTTGCTGTGAGGATGACGAGAAGCCCATATTGACTTCTATATAAGTCGTGGTTATCCCACGATGTCTTCTCCATATCACCACTCATCAGCCATCTCCTCATTCTCTCGTTCAACGATCATCGGACTATCTTCTAAGGCTTAAAGTCTTTGGGTGCAAGATGTATTCCACAACCATTCTTTCGAGCCTTGGTGCTCTTTTCGCTTCCATTGCGTTCGCTGCTCCCTTTACTGATGTGTCTGGCCTCTCCCCAAGACAGACGACATGCGAGTTCGACTCGGCCAACTCTCCGGACTGCTGGGGAGACTACTCCCTCTCTACCAACTGGTACGAGGAGGCACCTGACACAGGTGTTGTCCGCGAATATTGGTTCGAGGTTACTCAGCACTCTGCTTCGCCTGACGGTGTTGAGCGTCTTGTCATGAGCATCAACGGTTCTGTCCCGGGACCTACCATCTATGCCGATTGGGGCGATACTATCGGTGAGTCACCTAAGAGACTGGCGCCGTCCACTTTCTCTAACATCTGTCTAGTTGTCCACGTCAACAATGCCTTGACTACCAATGGGACGAGCATTCACTTCCACGGCATTCGACAAAAGTGAGTATTGGTTGATATCATCCTTGAAGGGACACCGTCTCTATTTTGTAACAAAAGGCTAATGTCTCATCTCGTAGCCGCACATCTCAGGAGGACGGTGTTGCTTCCATTACTCAATGTCCCGCCGCCCCCGGTGATTCACTCACGTGTAAGAATCCCCAATCATCTCTTTTCTTCCCTAGTTTGGCGGATTCTGGAAGTATTGATGTGCTCCAAAATCTAAGATGCCGGCTGCCACTAGAGCAATATCAAGTCCTGGTGAAGTTCTTGTTATGTGGATTCTTCGCTAATTGTTAATTATAGACACCTGGAAAGCCAGTCAATATGGCACCACTTGGTACCACTCGCACTTCAGCCTCCAAGCATGGTAAGTCCTTCTAGCTCATCTGGCCCTCGTAGGCAACGGGGTTGCAGCCACTGACTTGCTACTAGGAACGGTGTTTTTGGAGGAATCATCATCAACGGCCCAGCTTCATCTGCCTACGATGAAGACAAGGGTATCTTGTTTATGAATGACTGGTACCACGCGACTAGTGATGCACTATTTGACCAAGCCGCTACTTCTGGCCCCCCTCCTGCTCAGAACGGTCTTATTAATGGTACCAACGTCTACAACGATGGCGGCTCAAGATTCCAGACCTCTGTTACTGCTGGATCGTCGTACCGTCTTCATCTGGTCAACGCCGCTATGGACACCATGTTTAGATTCTCCATCGACAACCACACATTGACAGTCATCTCCTCCGATCTAGTCCCCATCGAGCCCTACGAGACAACGTCGGTCAATGTTGGCATCGGTCAGCGCTACGATGTCATCGTCACAGCCAATCAAGATGCTGGTAATTACTGGCTCCGGGCCGTCCCCCAGACTACATGCAGTGCCACGAACGAGAATACTTTGAACATCAAGGGCATCTTCAACTATGACACTGTCGATATTGCGGATCCCACGACAATAACCTCTATCACTGATGACAATTGCGATGACGAAGCCACGTTGGTGCCTTTCGTTGCCCTCAATGTCGACGACGCGGGGGTTGAAGACGTCTTTGATGTTGGTATTGACACGTCGACTGGCCTGTTCCGATGGACAATCAACAACAACCCCTTCCTGTCCGACTGGGGTGAGCCAAGTAAGTTGGACATGATGTTGCCCATCTTGAAAGACCCGCAGCACTAACTCTTGACAGCCCTCCAGCAAGTAGTTGAAGGCTCCACCACGTTCGCCGATGATCAGCAGGTGGTCCATCTAAACGAGAGTAATCAATGGGTCTACTTTATCATTGAGTCTCAGGTCGGACTTGTGAGTCGCATGCCTGTCTAATTATACAACTCAGACTAACCTGGCTAGCACCACCCCATTCATCTTCATGGCCATGACTTCTACGTCCTCGCCCAGGAAGCCGGCGCCACGTGGGCAGACGGCAACGCCCTGAACACGGTCAACCCACCTCGGCGCGACGTTGCCATGCTCCCGGCCAGTGGCTACCTGGTTCTTGCGTACCAGGCTGACAACCCAGGTGTCTGGTTGATGCACTGCCACGTGAGTTCACCCTGTCGATACCCTATACAAACCAAAACTAACAAACAGGCAGATCGGCTGGCACACTTCGGAGGGTTTCGCGCTGCAGCTCGTAGAGCGCCAAAGCGAGATCGCTGCTACCGTGGACGAGGACTCGTTGAACCAGACCTGCGCCAACTGGAACACTTTCCAGGATGGCAATGATATTGTACAAGAGGACTCTGGTATCTAGACGGTACCTCCGACATGAAGTTTGAATACTCATGTCCGACGCTCCTCGAGCAATAATGATGGCATGGTCGACTCCTTTTTACGAAACTCAGCAAACGATTTCATTACGACACCTCATTGCACGCCATCAGAACGAATCACTTGCTACATCAATGTTTTTTCCTAATCACTCCGCTTCTGACGTATATATTACGCATCATCACTTTATCGGGAGCTCGCCCTAACTTGTTGTATATACGAGTCTCTAGTATATATTTATTATATCATAATAGATAGTTACATATTGAATATATTTCCTGTCATCAGTATTACCATCATTCAAGGTCTGGCTTTGCTTTGAACAACAATCAATAACAGCGAAGAGAAGGAGTGACCTGGCTATAGTCTTAGGCACTCAGAAATATTCCGTGACCACTTCAATAATTGTGACGATGCTAGCCTAAGCCCCTCACGAGTCTCGAGTCTAGTTGTGGCGGGCCCCTAGGTTACACATTTCCCCCCAACTACTCCAAACGGCTACGTCAACTATTCACTACCATTTGCCCGTCCCCATTCTAGTTGGCCTATGACATTCGTCGCACTCCGTTGCCAAGAGAAGCTGGGGATGCGCTAACCCCGCAGTATTGGATTTCCCCGCGTGTTCAACGATGTCCCTGTCAGGGAGATCAGCCAAGTATCTATTCAGCCGCGGCCAATAGCAACTGCCGTTGGTGTCAATCTCACCGTCATTCTTTGCTAGGATAGCTCGGTGCATTGTGCTCCATTACAGTACGATAAGTGGGATTTGTTCGGGGGATGATCAGCGTGCTTGTCGGGGAGACGTTGATAGGTTCTCCGGAAGCGCCTGTCATCCCTATTAGCGAGTCATTGATACGCTTGTATATATGGTACTGATAGCCCTGCGAGCTCGACAGTGTACTCAACGTCTCCCCTCCTGCCCTGCTGTTCAAGTACGACCCATTCTGCCCTGCGAGACCCCAGTTCGAACAGCAGAGTCAATTAAGATAGGAGACCACCAGCATGCCGGATGTATCGGACCAGAAAGCAAACGTCGAGCACGCCTCGTCAATTGATGATGCCTATCGAGATCCCTCGAAACCATCGGCGACCGGGTCTCCCAATGCGCCCAATGTTGTGCTGGAAGCGCGCAGACGCGGTCTGCAGCCACCAGCAATCATCGCACATCTGACGCCCGGCGAGCGAAGCGAGCTGGAGTTGCGGCTTAGGAAGAAAATTGATCTCAGACTGCTTCCCATGATTATCCTCATGTACATCATGAATTATATAGACAGGTAGGATTCCTTGAGGAACAGCGACAAGGCGCAATGCACGGCTGACAAAGTTCAGGAATAACATCGCCGCTGCGAAATTGGCCAACCTGGAAAAGGACTTGGGCTTGCCGACAGGCTCGACAGAATACCAGACTTCCGTCAGTATTCTCTTCGTTGGGTATGGCGATCTGCGGCGCGGTGACGACGAGACCTGCTGATTTGGGTTCAAGATACTTGTTGATGCAAATCCCCTCCAATCTGTTCCTCAACAAGATTGGAAAGCCTGCGATTTATCTTCCGACATGTGTGAGTCTCAATTCAATACTTCCCTGACGTCATATGCTGAGGAAGGATGGAATGGCAACATTGTGCTGACGCGACGCTAGATGATTGTATGGGGGACGATATCTGCTGCAACTGCTGGAGTGAAAAACTTCGGTGGACTGATAGCCGTTCGATTCTTCTTGGGTTTCGTTGAAGCTGCATACTTTGTAGGGTCCCCCTACCCAAATTTTCGTATGCAACCAAGGTGCTGACATGCTGTAGCCCGGTTGTTTATATTTCCTTAGCTGCTGGTATACTCGCAAAGAGCTTGGCCTCCGCACAGCCATGTTATACTCAGGCGCCCTTATCTCGGGAGCATTTTCAGGTCTCATCTCGGCTGGAATTACGGCCAACATGAACGGAGCCAGAGGCATCGCCGCCTGGAGGTGGTTGTTCATTATCGAAGGTGTTGCTACTATTGGCATCGCGTTCATTGCTTATTTCATCCTGCCCAACTTTCCTCGAACCACCTCATGGCTAAGCGAGGAAGAGAAGGCTCTTGCGATCTGGAGGCTCGAGGAAGATATCGGCGAGGATGATTGGATTGATAGCCAACACCAGACCTTCTGGTCGGGGGCAAAGTCGGCATTTAGTGATGTGAAGACTTATGTTCTGGTAAGTGTGATGTGAACACGGGGACCGTCGGCCGAATCGTGTTAACCTGTGGCAGATGGTTCTCCTCTTCTGCATCGTGGCCAGCGGCACTGTCACCAATTTCTTCCCTACAGTAGTGGCAACTTTGGGATACAATAGCGTCAACTCGTTGCTCCTTACCGCGCCGCCCTATGTGCTCTGCGTCATTACATCATTCGCAAACGCCTGGCAGTAAGCAGAACTTTCCTGATTGGCAGTCTCTATTCTGGGAATATTACCCCCAGCCCCCAACAACTCGATAAGTATGGTTATGAAGGGAAGGAATTGCTGACTCGATATGTTTGTAGTGCCGATCGAACGGGTGAGCGATATTGGCATATTATTCTCCCGCTCATCCTCAACATGGTCGCGAACATCATCGCTGCAACCACGACGTCACTTGCACCGCGTTATTTGTCGATGATGCTCATGGTGCCAGGAGTTTACACTGGCTACGTCGTAGCTTTGGCCTGGATCAGCAACACGCTGCCTCGACCACCTGCCAAACGGGCTGCCGGCTTGGCTTTCATCAACGCAGTCAGCAACACTAGTTCGATCTACGCTTCCTACATGTATCCCAACTCTGCGGGACCCCGATACATTGTCGCCATGTCGGTCAACTGTTGCACATCCTTCGTTGCGATTTGTGCTGCAACGGTTCTGCGGTTTATGCTAGTGAGGCTGAACAAAAAGCTTGACCGGGGAATCCACGTTGAAGGCGCCATTAATGCACTGCCCGGGGAGGCTGCACAGCATGGGTTTAGGTTTAAGATCTGATGGCGCTTGTTTTCGTGGGTGGCTGGATAGATTTAGAGTCTCGAAGAAGATTTTCCAGCACGCGCATCGACAATCTAAGTTGCATTCCTTGGCATACACACATCATCATCCCATCATGTCGTTATTTCAAGGGCTCGGAAGCTAGCTACTGGCGTCCTTTCATAGCTGAAGGTGATAGAGATGCGATATGATGAGAGCCATAGGTTGAGCCTGTCTCATGTGTATCCCCAGTCCTGTAGCGGGCAACCTGTATTAGCATATAAATGGTCTGTCCCCATTGCCCAGTGGTTCTTCACTAGCCCGGAGTGCGTTGCTTGTTGTGGTTGAAGCCTCGGACAGAGCATCACTTCGCTTCTGGCTTGAGGAGCTATGCTGAGGCCGGCGGGTTCGTAGATACGGACTGAGGGCCGTTTCTTCACTAGTCTGATAGCCCCAGTCCTTCTTCCGTGATTCTAGGCCTTTCCCAGTGTCCTCGTCACTAGAACGCGTATTGCTTCAGTGATAATCTAGACCACGTGCTAGTCAGACATCCCGGGCACCACAAATTTGAGTTTCCCTTGAGCATTTACCAATTACATCCACTAATACCCCAGCTCGCTTAGATATTATCGTACCAATCAGGGCGTTCCCGGATTGTTGAACCAATCCGTTTTGCGCTCAATGGGCCGATGGAAGCCCCACCCCAGACTAAGACTTATCTCTTCACCCCGAATCCTTGAGCCAGCAGCACAACTCATAGGAGCCAAGACAGGTCATAATCGGCGCCGGGGCTCGAAGCGTCGCCAGTCCAGCGATGGGGATGATTAGCGACCTGGGACAAGCCGGGGTTCTAGCCTATCACAGTAGCAGCAGCTTTCCACTAACCTTGAGACAAGCATGCCGCCCATGGCTGCAAGTACCGGGGTCTTGGTATCGAGCCTGACGTCTTTGTGCGCTGCAGTCTCGCCGATAAAAAGTACATGCGGTCCCAGGGACGCGCGACGACATGGTTTTTTGTGTCAGCTCTGATTTCCCAACTTCCAGGGTCTTGTTCTGACGCCGCCAAGTCGATCGATATAAGTCTTGACGGCTTCCCCAGAGACCCTGACGACCCTGACGTCCTAGGAAAACCAAGTCGGCCATTAAAAAGCTTGTCTTGTCGAGTTAGCGCAGCCAAGCCATCGTCGAAATGGCCATGGACGAGCCCGTGGTGCACGATCGTGCGACGGAACCGTCGTCGATCAAGCAGCTCAGTGATGCTGATAGAGCTTTGGCCGAGTTGGGCTACAACCCTGTACGTGATTCTTGCCTTTGTTTCAATCTGCGTTCGCCATGTGCCATTTGTTCGGTACTAAATACTATAATACCGCAGGTCTTCAAGCGTGAATTCTCCACCTGGAGTTGCTTTAGTTTCGCCCTGAGCGTCTCCGGTCTTTTCGCCACGGTCGCAACGACGTTTAGTTATCCGCTTTATGCTGGTGGTGGCGCTGCGGCAATTTGGTGTTGGCTGATCGCTGGTATCGGCGCTCTTTGCTTGGCTCTGTCCGTCTCGGAGATCGCATCGGCATACCCAACATCAGGTGGGCTCGAGGCTCTGTCATATGGAGTACGCGCGCGACTGACTCCATATAGGTGCACTATATTTCACGATAAAGTACCTGGCGCCGGAAAAGCATGTTGCCTATATTGCCTGGATTGATGGTATGTCCTGGTTCAGCATTCAGCATCCGCAGGAGGTTAGATTCTGCTCTTGCGTGTTAGGCGTTGGAGGAAAGGATCTATAAGTTTGAGTTGTGGTCTATGGAATGCTGATCAATGGTTCCTAGGGTGGCTCAATCTCATCGGCCAAATTGCCGGTAGTGCTTCCTCCGAGTACGGTGCGGCCCAGATGCTTCTTGCGGCTGTCTCGCTCGGGTCCTTCGATGGCGAAATCTACCATTATACGCCGATACCGTCGCACATCATCGGCACAATGATTGCGCTCGTCATCTTCCATGCTTGTATCAACACTTTGTCCACTGCATGGCTCAACCACCTCACCAAGACCTACGCGATTTTTCACATCGCCGTCTTGTTTAGTGCCTGTGTAGCGCTTCTGGTTCTGCAGAAGGACAAGCACGATGCCTCATATGCCTTCACCTATGTCAGCCCGGAGCCACTATCAGGATGGACACCGCCTGGCTTTTCGTTCCTTTTTGGATTCCTGTCTGTCGCTTGGGTAGGTACTCATAACACACTCTTCCAAGATCACATGAATCAGGGCAATACCTCATTTGTGAACGGAGGCAACTTCGTCTTCAGGAAAATCATGACTCAAAACTAGAGCTCATGCTGATCTTGATTCCTAGACCATGACAGATTACGATGCCACAGCACATATCGCGGAAGAGGCAAAGAACCCGGCTACCACTGTTCCTAAGGCCATCTCGACTGCTCTGACCTTTACCTATGTTGTGGGCTGGTTGTTCAACATCGTGCTCGTCTTCTGCATGGGAGACGTAGCAACAATTCTCGCCAGCCCGATTGGTCAGCCAGTAAGTCTGACGCTTCCTTTTTTCATACATACCCAAAGCTGACTCGGTGGACTAGGTTGTCGAGATATTTTTCCAGGTCATGGGCAAAGGCCCCGCCATCTTTTTCGCAGTGGCCGCCTTTATCATCTTAAACTTTGTTTGCATCACTGCACTGCAGGCGGGGTCTCGCACGATCTGGGCATTCTCGAGAGATCAGATGTTGCCAGGTTCGAGAATCTGGTACAAGATTTGGAAGAAGACCGACACGCCTGTATTGGCTGTCTGGTTCTACTCGACCTTGTGCATCTTGATTAACCTCATCGGCCTTGGAAGCTACACTGCCATCTCGGCGGTCTTCAACATCTGCGCCATCTGCCTAGATTGGTCATATTGTATCCCCATCATCTGCAAGCTGTTCTTCGGCAGGTTTGAGCGTGGACCATGGCATCTTGGAAAGGCGAGCCCATTTGTCAACGCTTGGGCCTGCACATGGACGGCCTTTGTCTCGGTCATCTTCTTGTTCCCCACGTCCATGCCAGTCACACCAGCCAACGTAAGTCATACTTCAGCACACCCGTGGCCTATTAAACGCACGGCAACTAATTTCCGCTCAGATGAACTACGCTATAGTTATTCTGGCTTTCGTATTTTTGCTCGCAATCAGCTACTGGTTCTTGCAGGGACGTCACTACTACATCGGACCTCGCAGCGAGGCTCATGTCGTCAATGGTGGCATCGTCACGGAGCCAAGTTCGGATAAACCACATGACTTTGAGAAGGCCGTCAATGTTGGCGCGCAATAAACGTAAGCGGCGTCGGTCATTGATGATTGATATATGGCGCTTCAATTTCGGCTGAGATACCCCTGGCAGTGTGCTAAAGAGAATCTTGTTGATAATTTATCGGCGTATCATTTCACGTGTCACGTTGGAGGCTGATGGCGACGAAGCATTGGAGACTCTAGTTT
Organism: Seiridium unicorne; assembly: GCA_039778275.1. NCBI lineage: Eukaryota > Fungi > Ascomycota > Sordariomycetes > Amphisphaeriales > Sporocadaceae > Seiridium > Seiridium unicorne. Next base: position 168,535 of record JARVKF010000417.1, read on the forward strand.
GCGTGGCAGCACAGCCTACAGCATATAGGTTTTGGTACGCTATGGTACTGGACGTAGCCTCTGTCCGGTGCCAATAGGGGCAAAATTACACAGAAAATTTAGCTATATGGTGACATTTTCAGCACTGACTCTATATTGCTTGTCATCTTAACAAGGGCTTTTCCCTTCCCTGTGGTCCGGAAGTTCTGGATTCCTTCGATTTTTTCTCGAGTTGAGCTTTGCACTTGCGCGAATACCTACGGTAAACCATATAGCCGCTATCTAGCCCTTTCACTATTGAGTGAAAGTCTACGATACCCGGTCCAAAGTCCTTGATATGAACGATGAGCTGGGATATCGCACCTCCCAGCCAGCTAGAAGCATCCACTACACACTGTGTTCTTATCGCTAGGCAGGGCAAGGCGAATTATCAAGCTTGGTGAGGTGAACACGACTTTCTTGATATTGGCTACCGGGGCGCGGATGGTCATAACGCTGTCGCTCGTGGAAGGTTTTTAACAACGAAGGTCAATATGGCCATTCTGGTTCGGCTTGGTGGATCGTTCCAATCGTATATTTCAGGATTCCCCACGACATCTTCAATTCTCAATTATCAATACCCCCTGAGCCCCCTCCTGACTGTGATAGGTAGCTCGATGAACCGCGCGTCAAATAACCAATTCCGCTTCTTTCTCTCTGTGACTCGGCAGGGCTGGTAGCCCTTCCGAATGTGAGGATATAGTCCAGTTCCTCGGCGATAACATAAACCCCGGAGCAGTCAATATAACTAGACATCATCGAGAACCGGTGGACTAATTGGATTGTTTGAAGCGAACCTAAAGGCCTATTGCTAGACGATCAATATCATAGCTGTCTTGCCGAATCAATAGCATGTGTGACATCCCTATCTCGCCTTCCTCGCACAGACTCCTTTGTAACAGCTTAGATGCTTTCCTAATGCTTGTCTTGGAACCTTTCTGTCCCGAGATGCTCCTGCCGAACTTGGCAATGGGTTCCTCCAGAAACGTCTTGGTGAATTCCCAGCAGTCAGTGATGGCCGACTTGACGATGTTCATAAGAATCTAGAGTTCGAAACGTCGGCTTCACCGCTCCCAGATTATCTGCAACTATCTTTCGGGAGAGAGAGTCGTAGAGTTATACTGTCTTACAAAACAAGAGTGTACCGGCCCGCCTAGGATAGGTAGTCAATAAGCCGATCGGTCAAGATGATATCCTCAAAAGAGAGGCAAGCAAGACTGGCCGACGTCTTTATCAAACGCAACATAATCGTTGAATCATGTTATCCGTACTAGAGTACACTATATATAAACGCCACGTAAGACAGTAATGTAGGCTGGATGGTATACCCACGAGGACATGAGGTAAGATGGCATCCAGGACAGAAAGCCTCCTTCACGTGAACAATCAAGCATACGCGAAAAGGGGAACTAGAAACTAGGCGAGACCGTGCTAAGGACCTTGCATCGGCTGTCGGTACGACTAACCACTCACTTACGCCCCCATGACACAGCTGGCTAGCTGCACATACAGCACATTTATGGAATGTGAAGCCTCGTCTCCGTATTCTGCACATTGAGGGTCTACACTCTCTATGCCATTCGATTGCCCCATGGCGAGTGGCATTCACTCGAGCTCGCTGCAATTCCGGAGGCGCATAGGCTTCGCTGGCGACGCCATTGAAATGGAACATATGAAGTAGATTACCCCGTCACGAGTTGCATGTTCTCCATTCAACTATTGTTGCCTTTTCTTTATTCAGAAGCCCTCGGACTTACGTCTTGATTATGTATACGTTCATTTATTAGCTAGAGGTCTCAAATCGAATAAACGTCATCGCACGAAATGTTAATGAGTGCAGGCAGTGTTAGTGATGGCTCAATGCGTCGACAGAATTACAAGTTGTACGCAAACGTAGAGAGACATGATGGAATCTTCTACATAAAGAACCAGCACGTCAATTACTGGCGGTGGATGAGTTATTGAGTATGAGACGGATTATATAATATGATATAATATCACCGCCCCAAGCCTCTGGTATACTACATTCACGTCTATAGTCAGTATAACGTGGGTTTCTGCATATTACGTCGTAGACAACAGATGAACACCACAACCGATAGGCCTTGTTACCTACATGTTGCATCTTGATTGTGAAGCCGGATGGGTCTTTTCGATTTCTAGCAATGTGTAGATAATCATTTTCGTAGCTGGACCCAGCGCTATAATGGCAGAAACAACAATTCAAGGACATCCAGCCCCCCGCCCCCGGGCACAATAATGGTCAGTCCTGCAAGCTCCGGCTCAAGCTACATTGCCATTAGTAAACAATTATAAGCCTTGCAACGGAAAATCGTTACTTTTTCTTTGGGCATGATTTGCTGGAGCAGCCTCCATCGCAACAATTTGGCCGACCCGACGCCCGACGACGCCGCGAGAATAGACAAGCCTGCATGCGGGGGTGCTAGCGAAAAGTCAATGTCAAAGTGGTAAACTCTAAATTTGTGCAGCATATATGACAATATAGGCAACAGAGATCGGGATACTCTTCACCATGCTTACACGTCATCGTGACCGTTAGAAAGGCGCCAAGACAGAGGGCAGAACTCATATAGGGAAATAGAGTGAAAGGTTAACCTTTACCAAGACTTTCTGTATGGCACCTTTTTGTGCTTTTTTTTTCGTCCTGCAGTAGCTTAATGGATTCTATTTGCATTCAGCCCTGTCGGGAGGCATACACAGGACATGTACAGAAATGTATCGGTACGCAAGTTGTGTAGTGCGCAATAGGTGCACGCCCTGACATGCTTTTGGTGCTGTATTGGGAAACCCGCATTTCGTGCTCCGTTCGGTAGCACAGTTTAAATATGCTATAATTGGATCGTCAACAACTGGTCAGTGCCAGAGACTTGAAGGGCTTCCCGTGGTTACATGGCGCCATGGCTACGTTGTAGAGAGGACAAATTTGATTGCAACTTGAATACATTGATACGGGCTGCTTCAGCACATGCCAACTTTTTTCTTGCCCGAGTATCGTGACACAATATTTGATAACTATAATTAGAAAAAGGGCACCTATAACATGTAAGAAGTGACCTGCCATCACTTGTCGCTGATAGAGGGAGAGGAGAAAAAAAAAGAAAAAAAAAAGACTAGTGCTACTTCGTACTGTACTTGGTCAGGCCCAACGTTAGCGCCTTCCCTGGTTTGGGCTCATTCAGCCTTACTTAGTCTACTTGCTTCCCGCTTACCCCACATGATCCGCACGAGGTGTTCACTCAACACAGTAGCTTCCGTCAAATAGCCTTTTCCACCAGATTGACATGGAGTTCATCTGCGATGCCCAAGTACTCACATCTCCCGACTGACAACCCCACAGCCACCAGCACCGTCAGATGAGCAGCAGCAGCAGCGGCGGCCGCGGCGGAGGCCCGTCCATTCCGCAGACGCTCTGGGACCTGCATATCCCGCTCTACATCACGCACACGTCGCTGCCGAACACGCCCTTTGTGGCCTCGGTCCCGCGCTTCGGCTATCTGGCCCTGCTGCTCCCGCGCCTCGCCTCTTACTTTGGCCTGCCATGCTCCAGCTTCCACCACGAGGGCGTCCTGCTGAGGAATCTGGCCGTCGGCCTGCTCGTTGATCTGTACCAGCCCACCTTGCCCTGGCGCCTGACCGTCGGCGACGGCATGAGCTGGGATATTGGGGACACTTTCCTCAACAGTGCGAAGGAGGTTTGTGATGCTCCACCGTCCCGCCCCCCTTTCTATTCTCGAGATCATGGCGCACAGACAGAGGCGTGATACCCGCTATGCTGTATCTGCCAACTACCAGCAACCAGTTTGGAGGGAAATGCCCTTACGCCGAGTAGAACCGTCCCGACATCGTGGCTGACTGGGATCGCATTGCATAGGCCGACTTTGTGCGTAACGGCAATGCGCAGCAGATCATGTCGCTCTCCAAAGAGCACACGACAGCACTCTGGAACGCCGTGCGAGATAGTACGTGTCAACACATGTGTCAGCGGTCGTGTGTCTATCTAACTTTGGGCGCCCGCTGTCTAGATGACTACCCGGCATTTAACAAGGTGAACTCACGCCTCCTCAACACATCCCGCGAACTTAAGAACGTGCCCATCAGAGTGTACATTCCGCAGTCGGCAGGGCCACAAGGAGACAAGGACGGCCCCGCCGCAGCCGCCGGTGCTTTCAAGGTCGTCCAATCCCTGGTACAGGCCCGTATGAACGAGAGTACGTTCCACCTCGCTTTTCTGCTTGCGGCTATCCTTTCTGTCTATATTGCCGCCGGTGGGTTGGAGACTAACAAAGAATCTTCCACAGGGGCACCACAGACGATTGGTGCCGCACTCAGGGGTCTTTTGCCCAGACTATTTCCCAGTAGCCGTGATCCCGTGCTGGCCAACGTCGTCCTGCATGGGGCTCATGTGCCCTTCTCGGCGCCATTGGAGGAGCTGATGCGCGATGCGGCCTACCCCGATGGCTGGATATGTCTGGTTGTGGTGCCGCTTGACGTCTAACTCCTTACAGCCGTGTCTTGCTTGCACGTAGACGCATGGGGCCTGCAGGCGAATGGACTTGCATTCGCGTGCTTTCGAAATTCCACATGTATGGATTCGGAAAAAACAAGAACAAAAGACGAAAAAGAAATATAACTGGACACTTGCCAACCACATGACAGCCCCATAAATTTTTATCGTAAATAATTTGTGAGATTTTCGCAAGCCTTTACTATATTGGATCGCGGTCGCATAATGGGCCGAACTCAATATTGTTATCACGCTATATATTGACTCATGAACAGCTCAGTATATGCTCCAAGACAATATGCCGTATCGTATTTCAGAGCTATCCACAGCGACATTGAGATGGACCCTGTACTCTCTCGCCCAGCTCAGTGTATCGCGAAAGCCTTTAGTGGAGCCAGCATCCCGCAATGGGGGCGAGTATACAGCACAATTTCGGTCTGGAGATGCCAAGAGTTCGCACAAATGCCGTTCCGGCGAACCAACAGGGGACAAATAACCGCCCCTGTTGCCCTGCAACGGCGGCCGCTACGTCGGGTAGGAGACACGAGAAAAAGCAACTGCAGCCAACTGGGAAGAAGGTAAAGCAAGTACAGCCTGAGGGGTATGCGAACGAGAGGGTTGTCTGCAGCAACACAATAATAGTCCATGCATCCGAAATCATGTTCGGCTGCGGGTTCCAATGGTCTACATGTTGAAATTTTCTTTCATTTCTTCTCCACAACTTGGTGCGTTGGACAAGACTCCATCTCCACGAATGAAGATGTATTGTATCTGCAGAAAACACAGCCCCGATTCGCTACGGGTCTGCCATTTCTTATTTATTTATCCTTTATCTTGTTGAGATGCGTTTTGTTTCTTATTCTCATCAAAATGCGTTGGCAGGTAAAGTGCCGAAAAGGAACACCCCCGGCCGAGTTCTCTTGATCCCAGTCACCATTCATCTGAGGCTTGTCTTGGGGGCGGGGGGTGCATGGCCTGCATGCACTTAAGAATGTTACACAGCATATCACAGCCCAGGGAGAATATGCCTCAAGATAAGGAAAAGAGTGAGAGACAGAACAGACTGTGCTGCTACCCCGTGTCTTCTCGCGGGCACGGTGACGGGCCTCACCTCTCAACGGTCCCGTATGGAAAAGCCAAGTGCGGCTCAATGGGCCCGTGTACAAAGTGCTGAAGCCGGCTTGGTTAAGAGATGTGGACAATACTCAGGCCGTCCGACCCTTGTCTCGCCCCGGCGCCACGCATCGTATAACAATAGTCTTAAAGAGTATGAGGAAGTCAGGGATGATGCAGGATTCCAGGAATCATAGTGGAAACGCGGATCTTGATCTCGGTGTATGCAAGATCTTGATAGGACGAACGGCTGGTCATCTCCGAGATCGTTGTACGACGTATGGCGGATCGCAGATCGTCCGGAAAGACCCACGATCGAATAGTAGCCGCTTTAGAGTTGCATGATGCGGGCATGGGCCATAATATTAAAAAATATAAGCCATGTGAGCATTCGTGTTGGTCGTTGATACTGTCCGCCTCGTCGCCTACGCCCAAGTGTATCATTGTAAAGGTGGCATCTATGATTCGCACAAAGAGAGACGGGGCGGTGCACGTGGACGCGGGTGCTCAAGTGGTGTATTGTATTCCCACGTTGGCATCGAGGCGTACAGAACGCACGTTGCTGCCGGCCAACATGCCGGCACCTTCCTAGTAAGCTACCTATTTGTAAACGATCCCTGATATAGCCTAGAACCCTTGAGCTATCCTCACCCCAAGCCTAGCATACTATGTTCATGTAGTGCTGTTGCCCCCCAGCTGATTCCGAAAAAGAAAATCATTATATGCATAATACAATAAACTGGTAAAACATGGCGTATTTTCGCGTGTGATGGATCGCACTCCGGAAGTGTGTAACGAATATGGTATCTCCTCCTCTCCCGCCTAAGGAAAATGATGCAAAGTCCCCGCCCCTGCCAGATAGAATGATGCTTTCCATGGTGAATGTTGAGAATAAAACACAAATGTGTACCGCCGGGGCTTGCGCCGTAAATCACTATAACCCAATGATAGAAATCACAGTCCGCACCGATGGGTCTAGGACCATAATATGGTCCATCTAAATGTGGTTTTGTATGTGTGTGTATATATATATATCGTTGTTCGCGTTGTGAGTCCTGGAACTTCAGCCCCAAAGAGCCGGCGACTTCTGTGCGTATGAGGGCTGCCAAGTGTTGAGGAATGTCGTCAGGCCACGTGAGCTGGCGGCGGCATGTTTGGCGTCCCTGGGTGATATTTGTCACCGGGAGTTTGTCCCGATACATGCCCAGAGCTGGCCATGCTGGAGAAGCTCGAGCTGACTCCAGTCTCGCCGTTGTTTGAGGAGAGACCGAGTTTCTGGTAAAGTCCACTCAAGATGTTCATGTCCGTCTTCAGAGGACTAGTCGAATGGGAGATGAGCTTGAAAAAATCGACAGTGCGGCTGAAAAGCTCCTGCAACAGCTCCCCGTTGATGAATTGCCGGAGGACCTGGTGGGTGTAACAAGCAGATAGGACGAGTAGATTGCCCCATTGTCTGGCTGTAGTTAGTCTCCATTAAGTTGTCAAGGATTTATGAACTTACGCGTGTGCGGTCGTGAAAACATTGGTGACCAGGATGCGGTGATTCCTGTCAAGGCCATGGAACGCCCGGGTACTTTCAATCAATGCAGTGATACCCAGGCGAGCATAGTTGAGAGCGCGCGGGTCCATACCGGGAGGGGCACGAACATATTGCTGGTCAATGTTATGGACCTCCCAGTCACTCCGGTGAGGTGGTGGACCTCTGTAAGCATGGTCCGGCAAGCGTTGGTCATGAAGGATCATGTCTATGTACTTGCGATAGAGAATGACCTGGGAGCCCCAATATTTGGCGCGAAGCCGAGCCGCAAGAATCTCGGGTGCGGGGGGTTCGTCATCGGAGAACTGGAACTGACGGGGAACCCATATCGATTTGGTCAGCATCGCTTGAAGCTCGTTCATTTTCTTTTCCATCACAGTCATATCATCCGACGAATCAAGACCGTACAGCTTGTTGTGCACTTGGTTGAGCTGTCTCCGAACCCAGAGCTGTGCTTGGTAGCTGATGAGAACCTTTTCGTCGTAGCCGCCGTTGACTTGGGTATCAAGGTTTGGATAGGGCATCGCCTCTTCGTAAGTGAGAATTCCTGAATGTGGCATAGGCAATTCGGCCAATATGTCGCTTGGTTTGTTAGCAGCATATATATTAGGCCCGTCAGTCTCGACGTACCTTTCCAATTGTAGACAAGTCCAAAACGCAAAAGCGAGTTGGTTGTCCCGACCAGACTGGGGTGCTTGGTTATTCCTCTTCATCTCGCTCAATCGCGAAAGGCTCCTACACAATATTAGTGACGTGCGGCGGCTACAGTGCATCATGAACTCACGGTCGAAGTACCACCTGCAGGTTCCTACCTGCGAGCTGGATGTGTGACCAACTTTCGATCACGCGTCCCAACTGCCCATAATACAATCCGAGGAATAATTCGACGTAGACGTGCTTGAGGGTAAACCCGCCGATGTTACCGCCAATAATGTCTTCAGCCAAACCGAGGTAATCCAGACCTGGTACCACGTCGATATTACGCTTCAGATTCTGACCTTTGACAGTGGAATTGGACCCTTGGACTGATGCCCGTCGACTGGAAAGAGACCGGTCGATTTCCTTGGGCGATGGCAGTTGTGAAGTTTGGTTGGGAGTAAAGCCCGGTGGCGATCCTTGTGATGGGGAAGACATGACACCATTGCGGAAAAATGGTGAACTAGAAGCCTGCAGATTGTCATGGTCTGGCACAAGCTCCGGTATCTTGCCTTTGTGAAGACAAATTTTCCCCAGTGCTAAAACCGAAAGCACCAGGGCGCTGTTGATGCTCCTCGCAACTTGAATACCTGCTTTCTGAAATGGCATCGTTGGCGTTTGCTCTTCCACCGCAGGTGATCGCTTTCTCTTAGAACCAGTTTCGGGACCCGGAGGCGCGATACTCGATCCGCCGCTCTGTACAAACTTGGCCGCTATCTTATTCGAAGACTTGGAGGGAGCCTGAGGAAGCGAGTCAAGAAACACCGCGACCATTGCGTCTAGCTGCCTGGGGATGAGAATGGGGTGCATGTTGAGCACATTATCCTTGAAGCTCTGTACATATTGTTTGACAGTAGGGCGGTCGAGTTCCATGTTGATATCCGAGAGCAGCATCCCTCCCTTGTAAACGTCGACGCCCTGCGTTGGAGGGACCCCTACCGTTCCCCACGCCTGACCATCCGTCCAACCCTCACGATCGGAATATGGCGAAGGAGCTTCATTCGGAGAGTCCTCGGTGACGTCGGTCATTATCGGCCCCCCCTTGGTCTCGTGATGTTTGCCAAGCATGTACCCTTCTCCCCTCCCCCAGACTCGTAATACTCCCCGTTGTAGCTCCTGACTGACTGGGAACTCGCTGATATGTTGGATACCTTGATCCCTCAACAGATCACAAACGAGGTGATCTATTGATGGCCATTTAAGAAGCAGTGCAGCTAGTGTCGTGTGATTCGCAGGCAAAGAAGGCTGGCCGGGATTGACTGGCGGTCCTGGATCGATCTCAATCTCATCGTTGTCCATCTGACGGATGATCTCATGAGCTGTCTTGACCTTGTCCGGGTCATCGCTGTCTCTGGGAGACGAAGGATGCTCGTTGCCCGTCTCTTTATGGTCCCCAGCGGGTAGGGCATCGTAATCCTGATGATCGCCCTCCACAGATTCGAGTTTCATGTCGGATGACTGGTCTGCGGGTCTGATGTTATGTTCAATCCTCGACATGCGCTGATCCAACCTCTCGAACTGGCTCGCTATTTGATCCTTAAGAGAGCTCATAAGCTCTAGGATATCCGCGCTGACTTTATCTGGTCTATCGCCCGGTCAATCGATTGTTCACAACCGGTGGGCACCTGTTGGGCACTCACTGTTTTGTGGGCAGGTCTCTATAGACACACGCCAAAGATTTGTCCTTGCAGTTCTTGCAGGGTCGTTGTTCATCGCACTTTGCTTTGAGTTGCCTGCAATTATCGCACGCCTGGTTTTGGAAGACACAGTCAGTCGTGCGTGCTACAAAGGGGAGGAAAATACCTACCTGAGAAGCTCGTTGCGCTTTCCGTTTAGCGCTTGCCACAGGTAGATTCGAATACATATCCGAGATCGATGAGGGCGGGCCATAGCCGGGAGGCGTTGGCTCGTACTGATTATGCTGAGCTATAGGTGTAGGTGGTTGGTGGTAAGGTGTAGGTGGTTGCCGGTATACCTGAGGCGATGGAGGCATCGAGCCCCCATTATCGAAACTTGGTGGTCTCCGGTGACTATCCATATGGGGTCCAGGATACTGGGGCGGTCCTTGTGTAGGTGGTGGTAAGCTCTCGGGCACGGTGCCTGTCGAATTCGGTCGGCGCATATGTGGGAGAGGGGTATCGTCGCCAGACTCCCTCTTCACGATCGACTCTCTGCGGTAGGGGCCGAAGGGTGCATGCGGTGGGTGCGCCGGTGAGGGAGGAGGTCGGTGGTCCTGCATGGGCGGTGGTGGGTGAGGAGGATATGAGTCTGGTTCATGATGGCGGCGCTCGTCGGGGTGGTGGTGGCTCGGGTGAGGTGCGTGCTCCTGGTGCTGGCGAGCATACGGATTATGAGACTGATACGGTGACAGCGAAGGTGGATGGTGTTGTGAAGGCTGAGGTGGGGGTAGCACAGGCCCTGGATGTGATGAAGAAGTCCATGGCGATGTAGGTCCGTTGAGACGAGGGCGTTTGAGTTCAGACTGCCCGGGTTCCATAGTTGGTAGATATATGTGAACAGTCATAGGCTGGCAGGTCAAGCAATGACGGTAGTCGGAAGGGTGGCCATGGAAAATGTCAGAGACGCCAGAGAGCCCAGGAGGGAAGGAGCCGGTCTGGGACTGGCAAGGTACCTTGGGGAGGTAGATCGGGTTGTGGAGGAAGGTGGTGTATACTGGAGCAGTGGTAACTCTGATTGGTGCTTGGTGGTATGCAAAGACCAACAGTCGGTATAGCGGGAGCAGACGTCCAAGTGCTGTGCTCTCTTGAGGCTTGTCACTTTTTTTTTTGGGCGGGCTGAGGCGCGAGGAGACGTGCCGGGTTCCTGGGTGCAAAGGGAGCTCCAAAGCCGCGGCGACGTGCGAGGCCCAAAGGCAAGAGGATCTGCAGTTGGGCAGAGACAAAGGGACTACGTACAGTCGGCAGGAACGCGGCCGGGGGTGTACGGAGGAAAGCAAAGGTGGTAGAGTTTCGGGAGCCGGTCGAAGCTCGAGACAAGCGACAGCGTGCTGCTCTATGACTAGTCTCCTACCGTAATCCGCAGTATGGTATGTGTTTGGTGTAAAAGCGTTTTGGCCTCGAAGACCCGATCGAGGTACTGGATCTGCGGAGCTCTGGCCTGGGTGAAGCTAGCAGAGCAGGGATTATCTAGGGCCGCGACATGGGTCGCGACGACGAGCCAACTCCGACAGGATGGAGCTCCTGGTAGATTGCCAGAGATTGCTTCCCGGCAGCTTGGTGCTCGGCACACCTTGTCCTGCTCGACCACACGGCCGTTCCTGTGTGCGCGTCGCGGTTGGGGTGCCCAGGACCACGATCACGACCACTACCACCCACACGGCGATGCTTGACAGACAGACGGACAGACGGAGGGCGGACAGAAGTGACGGGCAGTACCGCCTACCCTGGCGGTGTGGGTGGAATGAGAGGCGCGAGTCGCTTCTCACGATGGAAAGCAGTTGGTTCAGTGAAGGGGTGGCCCGAAGAGCATGCTTTGTGGAGGCTTTCGCGTGCGTGCGCGGGCCGCTTACTGGTGCGAAAGGTTCTTTCTTATCGCGCGCTGCTGTGACTGGACAATCACCTGATCAATGCGAGCGACTGGGCTAGCTGTTCGCGGCAGTAAATAGCAGAGTATGCATGTAGCAGCAGCCGCCGCAGCAGCAGTAGCAGGAGTAGCTAATGTAGCTGGCGCTGTAGCTGTAGCTGTAGCTGCAGCTGTAGCAGTACGCAGCAAGTACCGTACCTGGGTGGTCCGACGCTTCGGCGAACCCAGAACAGTGGGCGTAAGGCTACAATCGCACAATCCAGGGTCGAGGGCCCTTTTTCTTTTCCTCGTTCTTTCCTTCTTTCTTGTCTGGCGGGTCCAGGGGTTCAACAGCGGTGTACCCGTAGCACGAACCGCTGCGGGTGTGCACTGAATCGCCTGTTGAAGGGGAGTCACAAGACTGGGGACTGGACCTACAAAAGCAACACGGGCGAGGCGGGAGGAGAAGGGGAGAATTGGAGTGTGTGCACGACTCACGCCTCGTGCTAAGGCCCAAAGCGATTCCAGGTCGCGAGGGCCACTGGAGCTAGCCTTTTAGCGACCCCAAAGCTGGCATCGCTTCAGTGTGCTCAAGTGGGGTTATCCTTGACCGACAAGTTACACCCACAACGGTTGACAGCCGCTGGCAAGACTTGGCCTCTTGCGCCCACCCACGCATGCATGTCTCGATTTACATTCAAGTCAAGCTTGAGGCAAGGCGGTGTCAAACAGCCTGCAAAGTTCCGAGGTACAGGATGCAGCTTACACTTGTATATATGCTCTAGACATCCATTCAGCCCTTCACCAAGACAGACTGTTTCTTACTCCAGGTACGTGGATCTCATACATGAGAGCAGATACATAGATAAAGCAAATTGAAAACAGAAACAATGAAAACCCCGCTCCTGACTTTTCTCGTTACGTCAGCTGGAGCCGTGGCATCTTGCAATCTGCGGTTACGAATTATTCAATTGTGGCCTGCGTACTGTAGTAAGAAGTTGGCGCCAAAGGCAAATTGGCTCATTCGGCGAATACAAGATTCTCCAGCACCCACTACACACACTAGCTGCGAGATCCGCGTCCAGAACAAACTTGAGAGTTTCTCGAAAGGACGGAGCTGGGGGGTCTGCAGCCTAGGGTCTATCCTCAGGTACTGTACTGCTTGGTCCATATAGAGCATGGATCCCTGTAATATGCGATGCAATTGTGGACGATGGTACCGCCTAGTACATACATACTCCAGCAACAGGACCCTACTCACACGCCATCCTGTCCCCTGCCTCGTCATATTCGATAGGCGTTCAAGAGCCCGGACGTGTGTCATTAGGGTCGACATTCGTCCTCCACCACTGGTCCGTCTATCACTGGGAGCGTCACTCCGCAAACACATGCCAGATGCGCATTCACTGTAACGAGCCAACAAAAAATGACTGGCACCAATTTTAGCACAGACAATCAAGGAATCTGCTACTACCCAAACCTCCCAATACAGGTAGGATTTTCTAGGGCATAGTCTAACCCGGCTGTCAAGGTATGGGGGAGGTGTGGATAAGACATATCTCCCGGGTGTCGCTCACTGGTTTGGTGTTGATGAGCGGCCCCTCACCGTCTAGCTCGAAAGAACCTCGGTACCCGTGCTATTACGCACTCGAATTTTCCTGGGCATTTGGCTTCTTGTGACGCTCGGCAGCTCGAGCTAGGCCGGTGCGAATAGGAGCAGCTGGAATGACGTCGGAAATTTTCGGTAGTAGCCAATGTCGTGAAACAGGACGAGTGCGAGCGTTCCTGGCGGATTTTTAGCACAGTTGGCTACCAGCGATCACGACGTAAGATCCCCGCAAACTGCTACCTGGTCTGCTCGGCATGGCTGGCCCCGATGAGAGTGCCCTTGCTCACCCAGCCAGGTACACTGGTAGACACGCAATCACACCATTCAGCTCAGCGAAATTGCGGTCAGTGCTTCCGGGTCCCTGGAGTTCGATGCCACCCAAGACTGCTGTGGTGTGTGTTTGTTGGGTACTACATATGGTAGTTCTGCATGTCGGCTCCTCCTGGACAGCTGGAGTGCGCACATTGATCGATGCTGTGGAAAACATCGGCATACTGTAGCGGGCAATGCAGCATGGAGCATGGTTCTCGTTGACTTGCATATCATCCCGCCTCAGGAAAATGCGAATGCAGGGTTTCGCGCAGCTTGAAAGCAAAGACCGTGCCACATTGCTTGGAGGTGGAGAAAAAAGGCTGCATGGTATTTAGTATAGACTGATCACCTCGCTCTGCACTGTCGAACACAGAGAAGCGATCTGATAACACGCGAAAAGACGGCTAATCAAACCCGTGATGCTCGCCTCCTGCAACCCAGTGAAATAGACTGATGATACAGAGGAGATGGCCGGAATCTTCGGGATAGCGGCTGCCGAAGCAGCCTCCAACTGATCTGCATGCTACAATCGGCACGTCCTATTCTGGCGACCCGTCGTACCAAGAAATGCATACTACCAGGTACCACACAAGCTCATCTCCACACACCCCAAATGCAACGATTCTGTAGGAAAACCTGCAAAGATTCGATGGGGTTGGCCTGACCGCTTTGGCGCTCCATTGCGCGCCTCTCCTTCTCGCCCATGGGCGAAGAAGGCCTTCCTCACGTGGGATCTGCCATGTTTGTACATGTTTGTATAAGACACACCCATGTTTCGTATCCGTGCATGAACCCCACGGCCGAGAGTTGCCAGCAGTCAGCAGTTCTGTTGCGTCTTGGCCTGTCTGGTGCAATATGTAGACGCCACGACATTTTTCTAGAAGTCCGAGATTGCCCAGGGTAACATGCAATTTAACGCAGCGACTTCCACGTGGAACCGTGGTCATGCGTGGCCAGGGCCGACGTCCACGCTCGGCCGCCTACTGTACCAGCCTCTAGAGATAATTCATTCGTTGGTAACAGGAATAGAGTGTAATCTTCCCGGAGGATTGTTCAATCCCATCATTTCGAATGTTTCGGCGACGAGGTACACAGTCCATTAGCCTTGTTGGTGCGTTTGGCCTGAACCTTACCCCCCGCGGTCGCGCCACCAAAAAGCTTTTATCACGTGGCTCTTATGGCTACTGTATTTTACCAAATCTCGGCCGGTGGCACCGGTATTGACCAAAATAAAGTAAGAGAGGGGCAGACCACGTGCCCAGGGCCCTGGGAAATTGCACACGATTTCTGCTGGGTAGTCGGCCTTCGTCGCTGACTTCACTCGGGCAATATCGGCAGCCTGACTACCGATACGCCTCACCAATCCCTCACTTGGGCCATCCGTCATCTGGCAGCCTGGTGGATGGGGTGACAGGGATATAAGGTGAGGTGTGCCAAATTGCCAGACAGACTGATACGCCCAATCAGGTAAGATGGCAGAGCCCAATGCTCTGGATCAGATAATGATTTGTTTCACCTCAATCACGACTTAAGCGAGCCTGGAGTCGGAAACACGTCTATTCCCACGTCGAAACCGTCTATTGGAATGCAACGGCCGCTGCTGAAGAACCGAGAGCTGGCACATCTCGAGTTCGCTTCGTGCATACGTCTATATCTAAACAGGTATGAACGTCTGTACTCGCTTATGTTTTTTGTTGTTGGCAAGTCTCATGCGACAATCGACTTCGAATCCGACGGTACTGCAAGGTTCCGATCACTTCGGAGCTACCACCGTAACGGGATACCGGTGAAGGACGGCTTGCGACGGCGGGTAACTTGCAGCCGTGAAGTCGGTTGCTATCCGCAACGAGTCGATTGTTCCATGACTTGGCATGACGTGCAACGTTCAAATCCCGTGCTGACGAGAGTTTGGGTCAACCATGGCTATCAGCACCCAGGAGGTCAAAGCGGGAAACTGCACACTTCTCTAAGCGGTGCTAATTTTGCGAGTATACAACTTGATAACACAACGAAACTAAATTCTTATAAAAATATTGATTTATAAAACATATTATAATCAATTTTAATTTAAGGCTTAAAGATTTTGCGGTTTTTCATTTTATTTCTATTATAAAATTTGTTCAATTCTTACCGAAATATGTGGGGATGTGTGCAGTTTCCCGCTCTAACCTACTGCACCCTTCTATAATGGTGCTGAAAAGAAGAATGCCTGGTGTGGCTATGACCCCAGCATGGATATGCAGCTTCGTCTTCAGGGCTCCATGTGACGGTAGGGCTTCAGCCTTATCATCTGCCACTTGATGAGAGCCTCACATCCTGGTTTCATCTCGCACTCTCTGGTGCAGATCTTCATGCTACTTCTTGAAATTTGGGTGTTTTCATGATCATCTAATTTCAAATCACAATCTTGCTCGACCAGCTTATCTTCATCGTACCGTGGAACCAGTGAGCTAGTACTGGCCGATCAATATCTGAGTTGAGGCTCTGCCATGGTGCATACGTTGGAGTCACAAACTCTACCTGGCAAGTTACTGCTATTAGGCGCGTCGTAACGAGGTCCAATACGCTGACACTGGATCGCGCACGTCGCGACGTCATTCTACCGTGACGAAGAAGCCTCTCGACTCCGACTCCAGAGTCTCGATACAAGCATACAGTGCGAAAATGAGAATGTGGGAATGGAAGTCATCCATCTCCTTTCATCCTATTGACTTTGAACAAGCCCAATTAATCAAAACTTCAGGCGCGTTGGACAATTTGTTTTGAACAACCTGGATTCCTTCAACAATCACCATCTACGGTACATACTCGTTGACAATTCAGTGGCGGCTGAGATCGACGTGGGGGCTCATCTGACCTCAACCCTCGAGTGATCGCCGTCAGGGGTGTCGTCAACCTGGACCGGGAATACCACCACGCCTGAACGCTGATCTCGAGCTATCAAGCACCTGGCACTTCCTTCCCCTGCCAAAACCTGCTTGAGACTTGATTTGAAAACAAGGCGGACCGTGTCGTGCGTCGTTTTGACTCTTTGCCTACCGTTCTTGCCCTGATTCTAACGGCTACAGACAGCCTTTAGTGATGAATTGTGATGTTGCAGAGGGGCGCAATAGAGATTTATTAGAGTTGTCAGATGGAGACGATCAATGCCGGCCCCTGCTTGCGAGGGCCGCTACATAATGAGGCGCGTTCCGTGTTCGGATGCAATCTGCCGGCAGATGTAGTCACGTCCACATGATGTCAACTTGTAACATGTTCTGTCTTGCTACCTATTCCCGTCAATCTCTCCAGCCGACAAATGCAAGTAGATCTTCCTGAACTGGAGTTTCCTATGGGACGAAGTGTGTTGAGGCCCCAAGGCTCACTGCGCCCGACGTCATTATCCTATTGGACCAGCAGACGCCGCACCGCAAGGTAATTGCTGACACCTGAACCAAGGTTATACGTTGCTTGGGTCAGATAAAATGGACGGGCATCTGATTGATCTCCCTTCTGGCCCCTAGAGGTGATATATCATCAGTTGTGTGGCCTAATCATTCGGTTGTGCCAACGGTTTATCCTAAGGGGTATTGGGTTCGTTGTCTCACAGCCTCAATACCAAGATCAACATGGGACCGTCCATGGAGATTACGCGGCAATCGTTGGGATAGGTATCCCAATATGTACTATTAGGCGTTCTATAGCGCCAGAGACATGGGCACTTGTCTCAGAGAACGCCTTGGGCGGCCGCTGATCATCGCTGCAGATACTTGAGCGCCGGTCAGCAGCAATGGCAAGTCATATGATAGCAGACCCTTGACTTGATGTCTGACCTGATTGTTCAACCGGAATGACGGGCCTATAGCCAGGTACAAAGGACGACACGGCCATTCAGGCGTTGACAAACACCAAAAAGGAATAGAGGCAACGCTGGTCAGACGTCTGTCTCGTATCACAATAACGACAGCTTATGCATACGGTGCTACTATGACACCCACGTATCGTTCTGCACCTGGTTGTTTGTTTCATGACCAAGACTCAATCGAATGGCATAGATATGGCGGGCATGCTCCTGTGTCTGCCTCGTGGTGCTCTGACATGAAGGCCGGAGCTTTCGCTATCCTCCCATAGGCACTGCGACACGTTTCGGGGTGCGGCTTACAAGTATAACATGTCACTATTTCCGACGAGCATTATAGTCGTGTGATACCCACTGACCCGACGGTATCTCTGCCCACTTGCATTAAGACTTTCCGATTGAGCAACCGAGGAGAAAAAGAAAACAACCAGGCTGTCAGATCGTGTTTTCAGCCATTCCAACCAATGAAGAGAACCATCTCCAGTGTCGGCAATCTAAGCTCAGCGCTCATGCCCCCACTAACTAGAGTCTCGTGGGGCAATTCGAAGACATTGCCTACAAGTGGAGCGGTTCAAATGCGATGACTGAAATGGGGTCTCACAGCGTGAACGCTTCGGGATTTGACTGCTGGCAGGAAGAGAAAAAGCAGGTGGTCACTCGAAATATTACCCGGTTCTTGGGTCAACGGGCGGTCGCTTCTCTGCGAGGCTGGCTTCAGAAACGCCGAGACTGCAAGCGTGCAAGTGATGAATCATATTGTGAGTGTGCTGGCGGCCGTCTCGCCCCCTGCTTCGCAATCCTCTATGGGCGTATCATGCACGTTCTGTCACATATCGAAAGGGAATGCAAGCGAAGAGAGCATTGTAACAAACTCCATCGGCCAATGGCCGCGGCCAAAGTCACCCCAGATAATATGTACGCAGGCTGGGAGGACCCCTGGTGGTAAGCCACACTCACTGGCCACCCCTAAGGGCTGCGTCTTGGTGAGTTATGCTCCAGGCGGGAAATGGCGTGTTTTTGTATGCGATGGGTTGCAAAAGCCGATCTATGGCCTATTTAGGTTTACCCTAGTTATCTTAGTGAGGCGGTCGTGTTTCTGCCTGCTGAATGGCGAAAGCGAGATGTTGTGGTGGCAGTTTTTTAGACAGCGCTCGGTCGATTGAGGAGGATTCAACAGCGCCCAGATTGCCTGCAGGTATTTGCACGGAAAGGCCCCCAAGTCACTGCACGAGGTCGCCTCGCAGCATGCACCAGCACACAAATGGCAGTGCGTCCTTGCACATGGCCGATGATGACGGGTAGCGACACCGGCCTCTGAAGAAACTGTGGTCGAATCTGTACAGCATGACAACGTTGCGTGGCGTTCAAGATCGATGTGTTTACATGAATGGCCGCCGTGGCTGCAGCTGCATTAAAGGAGATTTTCGCTTCAAGTGGTTTGACCGGGTTAGGCTTGTCAAGAAGGCTTGTCAAGGAGGCTTGTCAAGGAGGCTTGATATGCCGTTCTTTTACATAAGTACTGGTGGTCGTTTCCAATGATTATAGTAATGATTACGAAATCGACTCATTTGCCTGACTCGTGATTCTGGTACCATGTCCTCGTTTCAAGTATTGTCCTACTGGATCAAGATCAAGGAACCCGACAGCGTGGCCGTCTCCGAGACCTGATGGCCCGATATCCACGTCCTCACCTTCCGTAAAAACCAGGTCACCTCGCTTCCCCAGTACCTCACGGCCTGCTTCTTCCAGCAGGATACCAAAGGCAAGAAGCGCTGTCTCGTCCATGCTATGCTCATCGATGCTCCCCTGCCTATTAGTGTCGTCCGTTTCAACTTGGCTGCCAGATCGTGCAAGTGCGGCGTAGAAGTGACTGGAATAGCTATGAATGGCCTTCAGCATATCGCTGTCTGGCAGGACCCCGCGGCCCCCCTCCGGCAGATGTTGGTGCGCGTTGTAGATGTCCTTCTCAGCATATCTGATGGGAGCATTGAGTCGCTGAAACAGCACTTCATCTGGCGCTAGTGTTGAGTCGCGAAGACTTGTGCGATGTTGCCGTTGATAGAAAGTGACCGGATCCGAGCCATGGTCTAAGGCGTGTGTTGTTGTGACGCGGCCTATTCCTGGCAATCAGTCGATGTTGAGAGGCTGTAGACAGGATCAAACGAGCTCACCGGCTACTGCATCGTAGACATTCGCATTTCGCTTTCGCTTTTTGCGTTTCCCGTGCTCCAGTGGCTGGGCCGAGGACGAGGACGAGGACGAGTCGCTCGCTGCAGATGATGGCGGCGCTGGGAAGCTACTCCGCCGCAAATTTGAAGACGCCATGACGATCAGATGCGGATGAGAATTCAGCCAACTTCAGAGCGGGTCATGTGCTGCGAGCAAGAACGCTTCATTAAGCATATTGACAGAGTCGTGGGGAGGCTCTTGGTGCTGCTTTGCCCAGTCTTTTAATTACATAGATGTCTTTGTCCTCTGCACGCCCATTGATGAGATCGATATCTGTCAAGGAACCTTGGAAATGTGGGGAAATCGGCCGCGCCCCAAAATCGCTCCCGCAGTATCATGAGCTTACATACAATGTATTCAGTTACCTACGACTAGCCCACCTCATCTCATAGCGCAGTATTCTTCTATCCTATCCACCATCTGCCCTCCGCCATCTGCCTGGCCCCATCTCCTGTCGTCAAAAACAACCACCAGAGGCATCACTAGTATCCGGATGAATGCATGAATCAGCTTCTGTTTGAGCGGTCCACTGGCCACGTCGGACCCAACGTCTTCGCTAGGCTGCAGACCACGAAACTGCTGAACTCATTCCGAGCCACGCCTCAGTTTCGCTTCGATGGCGGCGAACGCGGCACTGCCATCCATCAAGATGAAGCTGGTGCGACGGGAGGTCCGACTTTGAGCAGTGGTATCTGGGCACACCAGGCAGGAGTCAACGCCTTGGCTATAGAACGGTTTGACGGTCGCATGTGAGTATGCTCTCTACAACAAAGCACAACGGACCTAACTCCTGACATCATCCTCAGCCTTGTGTCCGGCGGATCAGATGCCTCGGTTAAACTATGGGATCTCGAGGCTTGTGGTAACCCCTCTAGAGGTTACACGTACAAGCCCGTGGCCAGCGTGAAACGTGGGGAGAAGGGCCACAAGTTCGGTATCACCTTTATGTCCTTCTATCCCTTTGATGCAGCCGCCTTCTTGTCTACTTCATACGATCAGACATTAAAGTTATGGTCGACTGAGACTGCAAGCGTCTCTGGGTCTTTTGCTCTAGGTTCGAAAGTATATACACATGCCATATCTCCCGTCGCAGACCATCTGCTCGTTGCCTGTGGAACACAGCACCCCGCTGTGAGGTTAGTCGACCTCCGCTCGGGGTCCAGTGTGCAGGCTCTCGCCGGCCATACGAACGCAGTACTTGCAACGGCGTGGTCTCCGCGCCACGAGCATGTTCTTGCGTCCGGTGGCGTAGATGGCACGGTCAGGATCTGGGATATCCGCCGGGCCGGTGGAGCTATCGGCATGCTAGACAAGGAAGACAGTTTGGGCCTCTACTATAACGGGCTCCTTGGAACTGAGGGTCATGTACGCACCCGTCTGTCTGCCAAGGCGCACTCTGGACCAGTGAACAGCCTTACGTGGACGGACGATGGGAATTACATCGTCTCAGCCGCGCACGATCGACGCATCCGCGTCTGGGATGCTGCCACTGGCGCGAATACCCTCGCTAGTTTTGGCCCCAGCATAAAGAACTCTCAGCTCGGCAGCGTAACCATGTTCACGTCTCCTGCGGGTCTTAGGCACCCGAGGAAGGAGTTGCTGTTCTGGCCAAACGAGACGGAGTTGGTCGTCTTCGACCTCCATGACGGGCAAATTGTTACCAAACTACGAGGCATCGGTCCCGCCATGGCTGGCGTGCGGTCTGCCAATGGTTCCGAGAGAACGGTGCAGAACAGGGTTACCGCCATCGCTTGGCGCGGAGCAGGCGGAGGAGGCCAATCCAGTGGTGCAGCCATGGGTGGGAGCAATATGGCTGGGGCTGTTTTCAGCTCCCATCTCGACGGTCAAATCAGGGCTTGGCTCCCGCGGCTCGAAGGTTTAGACGACGAGGACGATGATACGGAATTATCTCGGGCCAATGAAGACAAGGCCAAGAAACGCAAAGCTCTAGACGACGTATTCAAGAACCTAATGGGCAAGCAGATAACGTTTACTTAGTCAGCTGAGTAGACCTTTCATTACAACACGGGTACTTCGGCCACTAAGCGACATTGCACCAGTACCGAGCGACCCATGTCCGTCCTTGATGAATACGATTGATACCAATATGGAGTCTCCGCACATATACCTTCATGATCGCCTCGCCTCATATGATCTACAGGGGGGGATTTGAATCAGTGAGGATGCCATGTTCCTCTCGGCTGAAGCTGCGGTCTTATCTGCTCCGCGAATCTCTTGGTTCCATTTCCCATTCGGTTTATAATATCCCTTCCTTGTCCGGTATCGATGCAGGGTGGGATACGCGGCAGGGATAAAATAAAGTTTGAAAACCACATGGGTTAGGTGCTTGATCTACATAGATGCTATGCGAGCATTTGGCAAGCGGCGATCCAAACCCTCACCTCGCTGAAGCAGATTCTAAATTTGAGGATGGTGGGGTTCTAGCGTTGATGCCCAATGAACCCCTACTCAGCGTCTTCAAACAAACCATGTTGTAGATCAAGGGTTCTATCATGTTGCCATATCGAGCAATTTCATCTGACTCGATCGGCGGCTGGTTGGCCGAGTCAGTGACTTGCCTGCCGGTGCCCTGGATCCCATTCGACCGGCCTGTAGATGGGGCTTCAAGTAGATGATCAGTGCAATTGTGATATATCGTAAATCCGGCATTTCGTGTATATCGACACCTATGAGTGTGAGCTTAGGAAAAGCTTAAGCTCGGCTACTTACTCGTCAGCATTCCCTAAAGGTCGGGCTACCATGCCCGGTCCCTCCGTATTTGCCATTGTGAAGATATCGAGTTGGGGAGGGGGGAAATAGCGCAATCTTCCGACTCCGCTATGCCAACGGCCAAGGCCGCGTTCTTTTCCCGCCTACTTTACTATTGAGCTAGCACTAGGTGATAGCTATTGGCATGGTGACGGTTCTGGCCTTGGGTAACAAAGATCCGTGACGGCGAGCAACGAGCATGCACAAAGTGGGCCGGCCGGCCATGACCAAAAGGCGCAACACGGTGCTGAAACGTCACCTAAATCGCCTACCATCATGTCGTGTCACTCGACTCACTCGCAGGCCAAAAACCTGCCTGGCTCTCCCCTTCATCATCTCGCCTGGTCAGAAAAGCGCCATTTTCGAACTACCGTGGATGGGCTTTGCCTTGACTCGTTCGGTACTTGGTTTGCGAGTCGATCGTCGGACACCACGTTCTGGAAAAAGTTCGAACACGCTCCAATCAGAGAGCCGTGTCCGCATCGACATTTGGCGACAAGTCACGGCGTGCCGCCAGGGGCGCCCGATACATGCCTGCAAAGGGTTTCCTTCGTGGCGCCCGTCTTCCCGGTGGAGCCGCTGCCTCGGGTTTCCTGGCACCCGTCAGATGGTACGGTGCAAGTATTACGTTAGGTTCGAATCCTATTAGTGTTGATCTGATCGGAGGTCGCGGTGCTCTCTCTTTTATCTCCGTCGAGCTGTTGCTCCTGCATTAGCGCACCATCTTCGCATTTCTGTGGCGCTGGTGCTCTCCTGTGGTGGGGACCATTTCTAATAATTGCGATCACAACCCCCAGAAGAAGCTCGCGCTA
This sequence comes from Seiridium unicorne, assembly GCA_039778275.1. NCBI lineage: Eukaryota > Fungi > Ascomycota > Sordariomycetes > Amphisphaeriales > Sporocadaceae > Seiridium > Seiridium unicorne. The sequence goes on from JARVKF010000417.1 coordinate 191,515, forward strand.
TTCTTTGCGTGCATCACCACCCCTGGCGAAGGCTTCCTGCAGCCCGCAGCGTTTACCGAATGCTTGGTACGATAGGGCGTCACGAGCCTTGTTCTGCATGCAAACATGCCTCTTGCGTACGTCAAGTGGCGTCGAGCAGATGCTCGGCAGTTGTAGGCGAGTTTCTAGGCCCCGGACTCGTAGGGATTGACTAGAAGAATCAGCCCACTATGATGGTCTATTCCGTGTGCCAGACTTTGCACTAGCCAACATCGCACATAAGTCGTCGACGAGTCTTTGGTGGAAACGTGCCCGAGAGTTGACCAAGGAATGCAAGTTCAGGTCCGCGGGGACTGCCCTCAGCTCAGCACCTGGTACCCTGCTCTAGCTGGACAGAACTCAATCTCATGTGCACCAACACTCATGGATGACGTCTGTACTCAGGAATGGGACTATCTAGGCAGATCGTCCGTAGTCATCCCAGGTCCGAAAGGCTACATGCCATACGCACAGCCTGCTTTGAGCCCGCAAGAGATCCATACACCCAACTTTCTCGTCCCTCAACATCATCATAGGGTTACAGATGAAGATGGAGTAAATCAAAATAAGATGAGATGACATGGAATAGTAAGGTCAACTTTCATATGACACTAGGAGCTTAAGTTCGTCATAACTTGGGCTATAGTTTACAGTCGGACTGCACTTACAGTCGGCGAAAGGGGGAAAGAGAATCATACCGTCGGTATGACTGTCAAGCCACGTGAACGAGCTTCATCTTCTGGTGGTCTCCAGTTGCTCCCAAATAAGATAGTCGTAAATTGAAACGTTAAATGTTTGAAAATGACTTCGTAATACATGATCTCGTACACACTTTCATTGCCATACACACTCGTTACCGTTCCCTCGCGTCATATGCCGTCAACCCATGATTGTCAAATTCGTCAAATCGTTTATGCAAATATCTTTTTGATCATACCTTTGAAACCTGAAGGCGCCTGCTTCTTCTTGGCCTCTGCGTCCCGAGTCCTTTGCCGTTCTTCCCGACGGTGATGCTTCTCCTCCCGTGACTCCTTCGACTCCCTGATGGGTTTCGAAGCACTGGGAGAGTCCGCCTCAACATTAGTTGCTGACCGCGAAGTGGTCTTGATCTTGTCGGCAGATGAGCGGTCACGGTGCTTGTGATGGTGATGTTCTCGAGAGGACTTGTGCTCCCTGGGCTCATCGTGGTTCCGGGACGATCTGTGCTCCCTGGGTGCATCGTGGTTCCGGGACGATCTGTGCTCCCTGGGCAGGTCATGGTCTCGAGAGGACCTGTGCTCCCTAGGCCGAGTTACATCTCCGGATGTTCGTGACGTCTCTCGCGAGGTGTGCGAGCGCTTGGCAGCATCTGGCCTCGCAGAATCCTTAGCGACACGGGGAACAGCTGAGTCTGAAGCCCGAGAACTAAAGTTCGGCGTCACAGCACTCTGGCCGCCTTTCAAGTCGAAGAATTTCTTGCTGGTCACTGGTGACTCGTTGATTTTCGAACTCCTTTCGGAACGAGAAGAAACACTTTGCTGGCTGTGTCGTTTCGAGCTGCTGTGAGAGTGTCGATCGCTACGTGGAATTTCTGGGTCCTTTCCTTTACTCTCTTGACGCTCTATGTCTCTTAAGGCACGGCGCTCTTCCTTTCGTCTGTCATGCGCCACTTGCTCCTCGGGCGTTCTCGGTGTGCGCTGCCGCTTGGAGCTATGCGAGCTATCAGCTGAGAAGCCGCTATCTGACCTCTTCGGGGTCCTGGGTCCAATGAATAGGTCAGATGTTGCGGACTTGGACGATGCATCGCTCGCCCTTCGGCTCCTGTGGTGGCTGTCTCTTTTCGCATCACTAGACTCGGTTTCACCGGACCTCGAAGAAGAATGGCGATGCCTTCGTCGCCTGTCACTGCTGGATTTCTTGCCTTCGTCTGCTAAAAGGTCAGTCACAGGGTCATCAACGTTTGTTAGATCAACGCCTCGAACTCCTGCCACCCCCGGTGTCATGACGCTTTTATCCCCCCTGTCCAACTCTAGGACGTCTCCTATATTTCGCTCAGCCTGGGGACTACCTAGGCGAGAGCTTGGAGAGGGACTAAGCTCTCTTGCCGCGGCATAGATGATCACAGCAGCAGCAACAGTTTCCTCGTTCCTCTTTATCGTCCTTCGTCGTGATCTCCTCAAACTTCTCGCTCGCCCCAAGGCCTTGACTGTTGGATCTGCTAGATCTGGCAACACAATACCAGGCGTAAACGATCTGGATTCCGTGAATATTGCGGGGCCGTCAAGAGTTGGGCTCGCTGGCAGACTAGACTCGTAGTCGTCTTCTGTTTGAGTGCCAGAACGGGCCAAAGTTGGTCTGGTATCTGAATCTTTGGTAATCCCCACGCGGGCGGTCTGTTGAAGGTCAATAAGTTGTTCACACGAGGACAGATAGGCTGCATTGACCTGACGGTGTTTTTTCAATGAAGCCTTCAGAGGAGGTGACTGACTCATGATACTTGTTGTGCTCGCTCCTGGTGGCACGTGAGATGAACTTGGCGCTCCCAAATTCCCAATAGCGGTACCGTCTTCCTGACCAGATATTGCCAATGTTGGCTGAGAAATTGAAGGCTCTGGACTTAGACTACGTTCTGGTGACTTCATCGGCACATCGGGAGCCGCATCTGAAGATGATAGGTTCTTGGACTGAAGAGCGTCCAGATCAGACCTAAAAGCACTCCTGATAAGGGCATCTTTCGCTGGCTGATGAATCAAGTTGGAACTGCTTGATTTAGACTCTGATGGCTCTTCGAGTTTTTCCGTACTGGGAGAGAGCTTTTGTGCTAAAGCTCCAGCTCCAGCTGTGAGTGCCGCAGCCCCAGCGGCAAAGCCAGCTATCAGGCCACCACGTTTGTCCTCAGCATCATTACTTGATGCTAAGATCTGAGGTTCTTGAGTCATATCATGAGGTCTCTGTGCTTGCGAGGACGATATTTTTTCGTCATGCATAGGTTCAAGCCCCTGAGTCTCGAGTTCTCCTGGTTGGGATGCGGCCACGGGCTTGATCAAAGGCTTTCTCGTTGCAGAGTTCTCTCCAGTAAGAGGATCTTGAGTTGTTCCCTCAAGAGATCCTTGTGCTCGCTCGGGTCTGGATAGCAGGTCCACGGGGACTGGGCTACTATGACCCTTGGCGAGGATCAAGCCCTCATCGGTTTGAGACCCTTCCGCATCCGTAACAGGCAGTATTAATTGAGGGCTCTCGACCTTGCCAACATCGCCAAACTGACTGCTCTGTGGTCTAGGTGTGATGCCATCATCTTCCGCCAGCGAGTGGTTCCCACTTCTTTGTGAACTGGTTGTCAGATTGTATAGCACATCCCGCGTTGTATTAGATTCTGTGGCGTTTTCTGGCAAGGACGTATCCTCAAGGATGGAATCGCGCTCCTCAACAGATGGTGATGAATTGTGCACAGAAGATCCCGGAACTACCAAACGAGATGGCGTTTGAGTGCCTTGGATTTCGCGAAGGTCTGATGAGTCTGTGGAGACACCTGTGGGCAGTGGCTGGGGGTCGGACAGCGTGAGATGGGTGTCTTGTTCGCCTGTCTGTAAATCCGAGCTCCCGTGCGTCATTGGATCTGATACAGATTTGACCTCCTCTTCGATCGATGGCAAAACGTTATGAGCGACGTTGGAACGAAGCTCATTTAGATCTTTCTCTGTTGTGGGCATTTGATGAAGCTCCTCTTTCGACGAGGGACTGAGTTCATGGGTAGCCTCAAAATTAGAACTAGGCTCGTGCGCATTATCCCCGAGCAACTGTCGCCCTGGAAGGTCATCTTCCGTAAGGGTTTCGCCAGTCCCCTGAGGGATGCCGCGGGACTTATTCATGACCACAAAGTCGTCACTGAGGTTTGAGCTAATGAGGATCTCGTTGGATGCTTTGCTTTGAAGGATGGCTTCTGGCAGGGAGTCCCCGTCGTGACCCTGGTTGTAAAGATGCTGATTTCCTTGCTCCTGTGCCAAGGTTTTCTCAACTGGGGAAGCCTCATCAAGAACGTTTTGTTGCGGCACCATGTTAGAAGGTTGGATTCCGATGTCTTGGTACAAACTTTTGGGCAACTGTTGGTTCGGAACGTGAGTTTCCTGTTGGGGTTGTCCGGGAGACTGTTCTTCGACAGTACCTGCAACCCCGCGATGTTTCGTTGCCAATCCGGTTTGTGCCTCTTGTTTTGAATAAAATGACTGCTCGTTGAGGCTCTCGGACGGCATCTGGGTACCACAATCAAACTCATTGGTTGATGACTGCCGTAGATCCTGGTCCAGCCTATTGCTGGCTGGAGGAATTTCTGCAACAATCATTTCATCCTCCCCAGATTCATCGTTCCCCCCGGATTTTGCTTCCTCTAAAACACACTCAGGCCTGCTCCCTCCAAACTCAAGCGCCACGAATCCAGGGGCAACTTTGAGGGGATCAAGATAGGAATTATGCTTACCTTTGATGACTCTTTCGGTCGAGGTCGAGTTCATTGGACCAAGCTTGTCTTTCGCTTCTTCGTCCTCTTGTGACCTGCCGTCTTCCAATTGTACAGGCACTGCCTCATGCTGGGAGTCTTTCTCCTTTTCGATCTGAGGTGCGGCCCCGGACCCGGGCTTTTCGTCAACTTTCCCAGACTCTGGCTCTTCGACAATGGCCTGAGTCGACTCCTCGACCACGGGTTCAGATACGGGCTCAACTACGGGCTCAACTGCGGGCTCAACTACGGGCTCAGGTATCGGCTCAGACTCGAGCTGTTGCTCTGAGACAGAGCCGTCAAGTTTTGGCTCGAGTTCGAGATCCTTGACAGAGACCTTGTCGACGTCAACATCTTCTTTCAGGTCTTGTTGGCCCTCTTCAAGTGTTGATGCTGGCTTCTCAATATCTAGTTCGGGTTCCGCCTCTAGTGGTAAGGCAAGGTCCTCGTCCTCGAAGCTGCCAACGACGACTTCGGAGCCACCTGCTAGTTCCTGCTGCTCAAGAGGTTGAACAACCGCCACAGATTCAGAAACTAGCTCATCAGGTGTAGGAGTTTCGACATTCGAATCTTCTGTCCCTTGAGATTTCTCACTGTGCATGGCCACGTGCTCTGGTTCCTCGGCTGGTAGCTCCTGTTCCCCAGATTCTGCCTCTGGCTGGGACGGCGCAAGCTGTGGATCCTCTGTGGTCCTAACCTGGGGGCTGTGGGTGTCGTCCTCAACGAGATTCGGCTCGCCTGTCATAGGCAGCTCTTTCACGTCGGGCTCATCGTCCCCGGAAACGGCCTCCTTGCTTTCCTCTAGGCTAATCTCTATGGGCTGGCTCTCTGGGACAGCATCGGCGTCAGTGGGTATGGTGTCTTCTGTTTCAACACCTAAATTAGCAGCATCTCCCAATAGTTTGCAGCTCGGAAGGTGCTCCAGAGTTCCCCAAGACTGTTCGAGCTGCACAAAAACACGGTTCGCGCGCAAAAACTCACCGAGTTGAGCTTCACCGTCATTTTCCTTGACCTCGACTTCACTGGCCGGGGCACAGCTTGGTAAAGGGACGCTAACGGACTGTCCTTGAACGTCTTCCGCGTCAACCTGGATGACTTCTTCAGGAGTACTATTGGGGCTTTGACGTCAGCGCTGTTACGGAAACGCGGTGTCTTCAGAAGAATTCTGGTGTGATCTACCTTTCACTTTGAGCTGGAATTTCAGCTTTTAGAGATTCTTCCTGCGGCACGGCGTCGCCAGGTTCCTGGGATGGGCGGCCACCATCATCACTCGTTCCCTGGGCTTCAATGATTTCAGGTTCCTTCGTGGAACCACCCAAATCCTCCGGGTCCTCGGGTACATCTACTTCAAGGTCAGTGAGTTGAAGACAAAGCCATTACGAGTTATAGTCGAAGGCCAACAGATACCAAGCCCGGATTGGAAATGCCGAACCAGGTGTTTGGGAACTACCTATGATAGGGCTGATGTTGACTTACCGGCCGATTGGCCGCCTTCAAGCGCGCCACTTGATTCATCCTCCACGATCTTCTCAAACTCCGTGGCGTTTGCGTTGCCGCTGTCCACAGTGTCGCTGGCGCCGTCGTCAACAGCAGATGTGTCCTATCAGAACGTCATTAGCAATGACTCCCAACTTTCAAACTCGTGTCTCAAGCAATTGGGGCCATTGAAGAAGGGCTTGTCGGGATAAATAGACCAAACTTTTGCACTAGAGATGCATGATAGGGTCGAAATGAGATACGGAAAGACACGGGATAGCGTACCAATGGCGGTTCGTCATCGACGACACTGCCTGCGTCTTCAGCTTCAAGCTCTTGGGGGTTGTTATCGACCTTGTTCTCAACCTCGGCGATCTCTTGTAGGTCGGAGGAAACTACGTTGTCATCGACAGTGGTCGAATCGCCGCCAACCTCGGGCCCGTCGGTGCTAGACTCGTCCTGCGGTTGAACGATCTCTTCATTGGGGCTAGAGGTCTCATCGGGGGCCTCGACTAAGCTTGGAGACGAATCTTCCTGGTTGTCAGGCTCAGTTGCTGTGATTGAGTGTTAGTCCATACTGGTAACAAGGTGTCGCCTCGGGAGGGGGTAAGAGGCTACTGTCGAGCGAGGGGCAGTGAAACGCCAGGGCAACAGATTTTGCCCGATGTAATTAAAAAAACCGGGGGAGGGGGTTGGACCACGTACGTTGCGCGCCATCGGTCTTGACATCACCCTCGATTGCAACGTCTGCTTGATCGTCCGTCGACGAAGCTATAATCAATAATCAGAGTCCGAGTCTACAGTGGACTTGAAGGGGAGATCGTGGGCAATTATATGTATCAGAATAGGATAGGATCAAGCGTCATAAGCCATGGTATGGCAAGGCATACGACACATCACAAATATGTAGTGAGTAAGAACTTACCCTGCTCACCCTCGACCTTTTCACCAGCATCTAAATCGACTTGTGAACTGCTTGCTTCGCCCTCGGACTTTGTAGTTACTGCAACCTAAGTCAGTCTTCGGTGGTACAATCAAAATTGGCGGGTAAATTTAGCCTTCGAGCCGAGCCAAGGCAACCCTAGAGATGGAAGGAAGGATCGTTCGGCACTTACTCTCCTCGGTGCTAGCCTCCGAGACGGATGGCTTTTCGACGGGCAAATCACCGTCTGAAGCTGCGAGGTCAAATGGGCATTAACACTGGTTCGTGAGAATGCGAGAGGAAATTTTGAAAAAGGGCGGGGGAAAGAAAATTGAGAAGGGGCAGGGAAGGAAGGTAGGAAGATCCGTTGTCCATGGTTCTTGCCGCACAATCAAAAATGAAAGCCAAGTACGTACGCTGTTCAACGGTTTCAGTAGTGCTCGTCTCTGTTACAGAGTGCGGCTCAGAAAGCAGCTTCTCGTCCTCGGCCGCTAGTATGAATCGTCAGTAAATACCTCTTGACCATTTCTCATGACAAACGCCCCACGTTATCGGGACGAAAGACGGACACTTACGCTGCTCATCTCCGACGGTACCGGTAGCCTCGTTCTCTGGTTCAGAAGCCTCTATTTCGTCGTGGTCTTGAGGTGCTGCTACCATTCAACGTTAGTGTTTGTTGACACGGTAAGAGATCGCGGTACATGCCTTGCTTGTCGTCCACGTTCTCGTTCAGCTCCTCTGACTCGACAACGGGCTCTGCCACAATCGGGTCGTCTTCTTGAGCACTAGAAATCTCGACATTTCCGACGACTGGAACTTGTACATCAGCATGCTCGACCGAACTGTCTTCCTTGGAGATAGGGTCAATGATGGTCGAATCCTCTCGTGGAGTGCTCAATTCTTCAGTCTTCCCGTCTGTGGAGTCCTGAACTTCGATGGTGCTCTGCTCAGGGTTACCGACACTTTGAGGCGTGCCCTCGTCCGACGATAGCTCTTCACCGGTACTGCCCTCGGCCAAGTCGGCCAAGCTCTTGCTCTCCCCGCCGGTTTTCTCGTCACTCTGGGGCTGGATCTCGCCCGACTGTAATTCCTCCTGGTCTCCCGAACCGGAATCGAGGACTGGCGTATCAAGTTCCGTCACAGTGGGCTCTGGCTCTGTGGCGTCATTGGCATCACTACACAGGCATAGTTAGTCTCTTTACCATCGTCGAGGGACTAAAACCCGAAGCACTTAATTATGCCAGCAATGTAGTTTCCTAGTTGGGAAATCACAACATGAAAGACATTACTCAGAAGGCTTACATATCATTGGAGGCCTCTTGTTCTTTTGCCTCGTCGCCTCCCGTGGAAAGAGTCATAATGGACGGGGTTTTCGACGCTTCGTCAACGGCAACATCTTCCGAGTCGTTTGTAGCTTCCACTAACTCGCTGGAACCTTGGCTCGTGCCATGGATGTCGACGCCGTCGTCATCCTTCAAACTGCTGGAGTCATCCACATTCTCCGATGAGCTTGGGATAGTACCGTCGACGCCGTCGTCGCCGCCAACGTCGTCGTCATTGTTCGAGGTACTAGGGTCATCCACCTTTTCCGATAGGCTTGGGATAGTACCGTTAACGCCGTCGTCATCCTTTAAACTGCTAGAGTCATCCACATTCTCCGATGGGTTTGGGATAATACCGTCGACGCCGTCATCGCCGCCAACGTCGTCGTTATTGTTCGAGGTACTAGGGTCATCCACCTTTTCCGATAGGCTTGGGATAGTACCGTCAACGCCGTCGTCATCCTTCAAACTGCTAGAGTCATCCACATTCTCCGATAGGCTTAGGATAATACCGTCAACGCCGTCGTCGCCGCTAACGTCGTCGTTATTATTCGAGGTACTAGGGTCATCCACCTTTTCCGATAAGCTTGGGATAGTACCGTTAACGCCGTCGTTATCCACCATTTCCGATGGACTTGGGATGGTGCCGTCGACGCCGTCGTCGCCGCCAACGTCGTCGTCATTGTTCAAGGTACTGGGGTCATCCACCTTTTCCGATGGACTTGGGATGGTGCCGTCGACGCCGACGTCATCCTTCGAATTGCTGGAGTCATCCACCATCTCTGAGGGATTAAGGACAATGCCGTCGCCGCCAACGTCTTCGTCATTCTTCGAGGTACTGGAGTCATCTACCTGCTCCAATGGGCTTGGGATAGTACCGTCAACGCCGTCGTCATCCACCATCTCCGATGGACTTGGGATGGTGCCGTCGACGCCGTCGTCGCCGCCAACGTCGTCGTTATTGTTCGAGGTACTGGGGTCATCCACCTTTTCCGATGGACTTGGGACAATGTCGTCGCCGCCGTTGTTGTCAACGTCGTCGTCATTTTTTGAGGTACTAGAGTCATCCACCGCCTCTGATATACCCGACTGTGCGACCGCATCATCGCTTGCCGGCTCGCCTAGCGGCACTGAGTTGCCCTCCACGTTTGTGGGCAGGTCTGGCTGTGGTAACTCCTCCACGGAGACGGAGTTTGTAGGCAGGTCTGGCTGTGGCAACTCCTCCACGGAGGTGGAGTCTGTGGGCGGCAGGTCTGGCTGTGTCGGCTCTTCCACGGAAATGGAGTCTGTGGGCAGGTCTGGCTGTAACGGCTCGTCCACGGAGGTGGAATCTGTGGTCAGGTCTGGCTGTGACGTCTCCTCTACGGAGGTGGAAATGGAATCTATAGGCAGGTCTGGCTGTGACGGCTCCTCGACGGAAACGGAGTCTGTGGGCAGGTCTGACTGTGGCAATTCCTCCACGGAGGTGGAGTCTGTGGGCAGGTCTGGCTGTAGCGGCTCGTCCAGGGAGGTGGAATCTGTGGTCAGGTCTGGCTGTGACGTCTCCTCTACGGAGGTGGAAATAGAATCTATAGGCAGGTCTGGCTGTGACGGCTCTTCCACGGAAATCGAGTCTGTGGACAGGTCTGGCTGTGACGGCTCCTCAACGGAGACGGAGGCTGTGGACAGGTCTGGTGCCGGACTGTCCCCGCTTAAATCTCCTGTTGGGTGGCTTGGCGACGGCGAGGAGCTGTCCTCTTGTTGGTTGTCGCTGGTCGGCTCCGTGGGCTTCTCCCCCGGGGAAGAATCGCTCTGAGGTAACGGCTGGTCGTCACTGCCAAAGTCTCCTGTTGACTCACTGGGCGGCGGCAAGCTCTCTTCTTTTTTCTCACTGCCAATCGACTCCGTAGTGGGCTGGCTGTCGTTGCCGCCGTCATTTGTTGACTCATCTGAGGGCGAAGGAGTCTCTGCTGGCTTCTCCTCGGAACTAGTAGGCTCCTCCGGTTTCAAACTGCTAGACGGCGGCTCCGCGAAGGAGACGGTCTTGTTCTTTTTCCCGTTGGAACCAGGCTTGGATTTCTCGACCTTTTCCTTCTTTTTGCCGTTCTTTTTGGCCTTTTTTGATTTCTTGTTTGGAGATGATTCACCCAAATCGTCACCTCCTGTGCCTTCGTCCGCAGCAGGAGACTCGGAGGGTTTCTGGTCGACAGAAGCGGGCTCACTCATCTGGGGCTCTCCAACCGGTGTGGAACTATCTGCGGCCTTGGACTGGTCCTCCCCGAGATCGCCATCCCATGAGTTTGACTGCTTCTTCTTTTTCTTATCCTTGCGATTCTTCTTCTTGTTGCCAGGGGCCGTCTTGGCCCCAAAGTCAGGGCATTCTTCGTCGCCATCCGGATTTCCGCCTTTGCCCGGGGACTCCGGGACGGCCGGCGGGATCGTGGGCGAATCTGTGGCTGACGCGGAGCCTTCGCCTACATCGTTGGCGCTGTCTCCTTGCTGCTGATTTTCCTCGGCTGATAAGACGTCAACGCTATGATTCCTTGATAGCAGTATCATGGACACCACTTACATTCGCCCTGTTGGGCAGCCTCATCATCGGAATCCACAATTTCCATGTATCGGACCTTGGAGAAGTCGGCGACCTGGACATGTGAGAATGGGTCGTACCGAACGGGGCAAAAGGCAACTCCTTCTGAGTCGTTCATACTGTCTGATCCTCTACCAGTGGTCCGTCGGAGAGTTGCTCGCGCGGGGTGTCCAAAGGGTTGGATTTATTTTCTGCCATTCAGGGTGATTCACTCGGATGACGGCTGGTTGTAAAGACGCCCGAAACGGCGAACGGGTTGATTGGATCCTGTATGATCACGCAGGAGGGTATCTAGAAGAGGCTTTGCTAAGACAATAGCAACGCCAATACGAAGGAACACAGCAGGGTCCTTCCAATGGGGTAAACAGCAATATTCTTGCGCAATTGTGTATAAAAGAGTTGATTGATTAGAATGTCAATGCGGTATGGAGAGAAATTATTCAAGATGGAGAACAAGGGTCTATTCGAGTGACGTCCGGAGTCTCAAGACAGTCTCCACCGTCAAACGTCTACTACACAATGCAGTGAAGGCCATCTACCCGCGGATACCCCACGGCGTGGATAATGTGGCTCAAAGCGTCTGCTCCTCTTGTGATCAATATCGTGCTCGAGCATAATTGGTAGGCATGACAGCACTGGCGCCACGTAGCAATGGGGTTGGGCTAGCAGATGAGCCGAATCGGAGTGTGATGTACAGAAAGGCAACACGACAGTGCTATTGACAGGGGAAACCATTCGATGGCGGCCCAACGGGAGCAAATGCTGCGGGACGACGCCACGGGGTATGTATGCCCATGCGGTCGATTGGCACCAGAGTAGAGAGCAGGTGGTGTTGGGCAACAGCATGCAAAGCTGACGTGACGGGCCGTTCGATACGGCTCAAGGCTGTCCGATGCCGTAGTCGACGACGAAACGGGGCAAGGAAGGCCGAGGGGGTATCCAAGGCCATTGGGCTTCAACCAGCCCTCCTTGCTACGAAACTCTGTCTTGGAGTCCTTCCCCTTCAGAGCCGCTCGGGTGTTCCTGAATTGGCTGCCCGTCGACTAGCCGGCCCAACCCGCGGGAGCATGAAGCTGCATGTCCGAAGCTGTCCACCGTGTGCTACGTGGTCGTGTCTGTTGGGCTTCGCTTCCAGGCGATCCCTGCGTGGCCAACCACCGCTGCATGGCCATGTGGGGCTTCGTTGCGGGAAGGTTAGTTAGTGCTTAATCGAACTGACAGCTGGACCACACTACATTAAGGACGTTGTGCTTTGGACTGTTTGGGAATTCAAGTCCACTGTCTTCATGAGGGAATAACTGCATTGTGCTGGACCGGTTGTCCAATTTTCCTGCTAATGTCCAAGTCTGCATTAGGCACGTGGCAAGCCCTGGAGTCGTTCGTTGAGCTATGAGGATGAACGTGTTTCGAGCCCCATCTCGAGACCCTCTTTGCTTGAGGTGTTCATGCGGGTTGACCCCATCTATCGCAGCTCCAGATCAAACATAGACTACATGTACCAGCCTTGGTAGTTTGCACCTAAAACATTTCTGCCTGGAGCCCATGAAACTTTGTGGTGAGCTGCACAGGCGCCCATAACCTTGAATGTAATCAGGATTGGGTGCAAGCTTGGACCTAGATTAAAAGTAGCTCGTTCATGCATCTGGTATAATAGTCCAGCATTATGTTCCATGTCAGCAACCACTATTCTGCGCTGCTTTGGTTGTACGTAGGCCCAAGCCGGCCATGTGCCCTTATTGTGAAAGTTGACGAGTAAGTCCATTTTGCCTCGCTCTTTAATTAGATGACATGCTCATTTGACTTTTCGTGTCCAATGGTGCACAATAAATAAGGTGTCTCAATACCAGTTAATGCCCCATGCATGATGCACTGTCAGATCTGGTATGGGTTAATCTCGTCTTCCTATATCAAGCTACTTTATATCGCAGTCGACATGCACCATCCCGGCTTGATGTTCCTGTCCATTCTCAAAACATCGCCCTGCCTACTGACCGCATAAACACTTACCAACCCCCGAGCCTCGAGTCATGTTAATCCTCATGAGGAGTCAGTCAGGAATACATGTCAATTGACTCGCTGAAATTTCGAGGGGTTAGCATGAACATCATTTAGCACTACATGTGTATCTGTCTATCTTAGGTCGGCATATCCTAGAGGAGCGGTGTGCTGCGCAGTGTCACCACTCACTCGAGTGGAAGCCACAATCACTTCAGGCTGCTGGCAAATCATATCGACGGGACTTCGTTCACGGGCAGACGATCAATGAAAAAAACAAAAGTTGCCAGCTCGTGGCGAGTTTGTGTTGTCGGTGAGCGGTTGTATGATCTAGACTAGAGCGCCCCGGTAGTACCAAAAAGCAGCGAGTATCCGAGAGTTGTGTACCTTCAAATGCAACAGCAAAAACGTGCCAACTCCTACGCCAAGGACAAAGGGCTGCAAATCACACGGACGGAAATATCATCTGGCAAGCCAGCGCACGCATTCGGACCAGCCATCCCGAGCCACGGACTCGACATGACTTGGTAGCCTCACGGGACAACTACATCCTAATGCCAGTCTCTCCAACAAATTGCCCTCCCAGCCAGCCGCCAACCTGCAATGCCATGAGTGACTAAATGAAAGCAGTAACGAATGGATAGAAGCTTCTACATGGCCATCTCGGCCTGCAACTTTCTGAGCTCGGCCTCTTCGTCGTCCTCCTCGGCCACGGGCGTCTTGCTCTCGACTATGTTGTGTATTAGTCACCAAAGCGATCACTCTTTTCGGTCCTAAGGGGAACTTACTCTTTCCATTTGCAACACTCGGCAACCTGTGGATGGAATCCGAGACGGGGACTGTGCCTGACTTTAACATCTGCTCATCCAGCTGTTCCTGCTGCATAGCTTCCAACTCTTCGTCGAGTTCATCTTCATCAATAGGCTCTCCGATTTGGTTGCTTGTGATGGCGTTGACGATTTCTTCGCTGAGCGCGTTTTGTTCTTGGAGTTGGGCCCTGTCGAAAATATGTCAGCATTCCGTGAGAGCACGTAAAAGGGGGGCCATAGTCATACATGGTCTCGTCCACTTTGTCAGGTGTCAGTTTGCCGTGGATTTGCTTCATGGCCTCGCCAGCCTTTTGCATCGCTGCCAGGGTTTCGCGGTTGATGTTTGCCGACTCGATGGCGTTGATCTGCTGTTCCAACGTTCCTATCTGTGCTGTTGTCTGCTCGAGACTGTGCTCGTGTGTCTTCTTCCGCTTCAGTGCAGCCTTGGCCGCTATCGGCGCATCCAAATCAGCCCAGGCCAGGAGCACATACCATCCTAGAGGACTTACCGTTCTTGTTTGTATTGACATTCTTCCGCGCGATCGTATCTTGTTCCTCCATCTGTGTCATCAAGTGCTTCTGCCGCTTCTGCAGCATGTCGAGCTGTGACCGTAGGCCGAGGATGGCATTTTTGGGGCTGTCCTTCTTCTTTTGGGCCGCTCCACCCCCAAACCAGCCCCAGACTCCGGACATTTTTGATCTGTAGGATGCGTGGAGGCGGATGAAAGAGGTGCGAGATGTGGAAGCTTGGCTGTCGTGGAAAGAGTCGTTATCGGCACGATGCTATCGCGAGGGGCGCCGCCTGAGAAGTAAGAAGGATATTGGTGGCGGGGTAGATTGGCGTCGGACAGGGCGACAAAGAAGTCGTCGCTGTAGACTAGGCTCGAGCTGCTGGGGTTGGCGGTGTAGCCAAGCAGATATTTTGGTGTTCGGTGGTTGTCGTAATCGTTTGCTGGTTTATCGTAGGGAAAGAGTGAAGCCTGGGGAGATAATGGCGTTCGGCTTCCTAGGGTATGATGCAAGACTTCTACGTTCAGTTCGACCGTTCCCGCCTCAGCTGACTGCCAGTATGCACATCAGCTGGCCATTGGTCCGCTGAATATCGGCAGCTGGATGCCAGCTGCCCACACCCAGGCTCCAGGTTTATGTGAACTCCCCAGTCTCCAGATGGGGTAGTCAACAGTCAACACTAAGACGTGTGTCTCCATACTGCACATGATATAGCCCGCTGGCCAAAATCGAGGAAAGGAGGGCACTCTTTATTCCAAGTCAGCCCCTTCGAGCCCGAAACCCGTGTCACCATCCTACACTCGGATGCCTCGTGGCATTGAGCCATGTCCAATGGTCCTCTGCCCTCAAAACGATGCATGCTCTCGGAGCTGCCCGCACGCGCGGTTGGTGACAAAGTGAGGTTTCTGGGATGGTAAGAATCGAACTGCTCTTCTTATTTCGTCATTAATCGGGCAGAACGTGCAATTATAAAATTTATACTGTGCGAGTATTGTCACGCATGTGCGTGCAGGATCGGACTTTGACTCTTTCCATTGATCGCTAGCTAACAGGATTTCAGCGTAGACTCATACGGCACCAGGACTGGCCTCTTGACTTTGAAACATTCATTCCCATCCTCCAGCAATGTGAGGGCATCAGTAGACGTCAAACTTCTTCTGCAGTGCCTCAACACTGGTCAAACTGATGTTGGCCGTTGGGTTCATGTCATGGGCTACGTCACGTCAATCACGAAACCCCGAGATGTCCATCGAAACACATGCGATGGGGCATATGTTGGTGTGCAAGCACTGGTGCTCTGGCCCGCCGACGACCTTGACATTTCAGCCTATGAAGATTCTGTCAGCAAGCCGGTAACATGAAGGGTTCGAGTCAAACACAGCAGCCTGATGCAAGGGGTTGCACAAAAGCACAGTCTACCGGACACGAACGCCAGAATATGGAGATTGCGCGCTATTCAGCTATTCACAATCTCCTTGGAATCAAAGCCAAAACACCGTCCTCTCTAGAGCGTTTCTACAGATTAATCACGACATCTATAACGATCTTGTCAGCCGACCATCAGGTACAAACTTCGATCACTAGGTCCAGACTTATATTTCGTGACTCAGAGGCCAACGGAGAACATACTCTGAAATCAACGACTCGTCATCTCAAGCAACTCTTCAATAACGAGTGAGCGTGGCTAAGCTCTAGCGACACCAGAACTGGATGTTTGTCATGCACGAAAATTAACGAAAAGATGTGGTAAAGCGTCCTTCGGTGTCCCCTCCACCAATAACATATGGTGGAACAATTACACGTCTTCCATCCATGATAGTTTCGGTCGACTATTGCTTGGTCCGAAACACTTTGAGGAGAGGCGTGTTCGATAGGCACTCAACTACCCAACGTTTGTCGCGTTCTGGCTTTGGATCACTTAAGACGAGCAGTCTTGTCTGACGAGAGTCGGCGGATATGTGCCCGCAATTGAGCTGGGTGTTTTCTCAACATCCTACGGCGCTACCAACCAGCATTTGCGACAGGCCGTGCATGGTGGAAAGCTGCATGATAGGCGGGCGCCAGCAGTTGCAAAATGCATTGTGGAAGCCAATTAGGTTTAGGCGCATCCGAAAAATGTTTAGTTGCTATTTCTTTGTGCGAATATTGAGTGCTTGGGTGCACAAACATCGAATCTGCAGCGTATACAGATATTGTCCCCACCGGGTAATCAGCAGTGCCAGATGGCAGTCTCTCGCTGGACAACTCAAAAGCTCATGCAGATCTCGGTCTTGGAATATCCAATCACCACCATTACATTCGCCCGTATTTCCGCACTCGATGTGTATTTCGAAACTCGGACGCTTTCGCCATTCCTCGTCGGGTACTAGGAGCGGCTGTACCACACCTAAACACTGATATGGTTCATGTTTCTTGTCAGGGGTTCTTGTGAATATTGGTCATCTTCGAGACGTGTGGCTGCGGCGCCTGTCATCGTACGGCTTGCGAGGCTCGTTTCTCTTACGATCACTGCTCCGACGTCCAGGACCATCGCCAGAGGATACCAGGACGGGCTGATGAAGCGGTCGTTTTAATTGTTTATCAGGGCTCGATGCTGCTTTGGCTGCAGCCTGCTTGTCCCAAATCTCTTTCGACTTCAAGCAGATGTCGTTGATTTGTTCCTGGGTGGTTTGACATTAGAGGAACCGTCCAAGCATGAGGGCAATGGCGGCGACCCACGTCACTCAAACAGGCACCTGGCGTTGTTATGAGAAACCCATCTTCGCCCTAGGAATGCGTAAGCGTCCTTTTCGTCAGGATTGTGTCGGTGGTCGCGTACTTCTCGAGTGTACGGCCGAACTGTCGCGTCTGGTCCTAGGTAGAACTGGAGTTCCTGAGTAATAACCCTCTTATGAATATCGATATGCGGTATCCAGTATCGATTTAAGAGCTGTGACGACATCATCAAGGTTCTGCAAGCAACCCTGGGCAAAAAGAAGAGATCAACAGAGGATCAACGATGATCATCAAAGTAATTCAGGCAGGAGGTAACAGCGTATTAGTACATACCTGCCAAACCATTGAGGAAGTTATGCTGCCTGCAGCTATCAGGATTCGTTCAGCAGTCACAAGACAGATTCGGCAAGACTTTCACCGCCAGAATGCTCGGCACAACGAGTTTCATGCAATGCACTCCAGCTTAGGTGCGTCTTATGTCCTCGACAGGTGTCCACACAATCGTGCATTGCTCGCCTCACTTAGGCGCCCTGCTTCGGAACAGACGAATAAAAAGCGTGCTTTTCTCCGCAACTCAAAACGCCAATATAGTCACCCCGTGTTCTGTCAGATCACTTAAGCTTTCACGTCGGAAGAGTGTTATTGACGCCACAGACGCGAAAGCTTCGAGAGTGAGGGCCACCAAATTCTTCTTGACGCTGTACATCAACGAAATACTATCTGACGTGCAGTCTTCGATTCGTCCCGGTATAACGTGCAGGCAATATAGCTCAGGTGTAATGACAACCTCCACCATTTTGTGTGACAGAGACTTGTGCGCCATATCATGGCCATCGAAGTGAGGGGCTCTGTTCTCGTTTCAAATTGGTACATCCCTTTCGAAATTTCGAGGGGCATAGCCCAGACAGATACAAGCTCAATGCTTACCCCCTTCAGTGTTATACGACTTTTTGTTGCTCACATATCAGCAATATCTGCACCCGCACGAGTATAGTTCTGGCAATAACGGACCATTGCCAGACCAACCTTAATTCGACCACCGAATGCACTACAGCACCAACCTTGTCAAGAGGCAGGGGGCAATAAGAAAAAAACGTTCGAAGGATCTTTCCATGCCGTTGAAGCAGCTCTAAAATTTGCTTTTCCCAACCGCCTTTTCTGAGTGGACAAGTTGATATTAAGGGACCTCATATACCATAGCGGTAAAGATGTGCCGCCTAAGAGAGGAGAAGGGCTTAACGAAAGGAAAACGACGTAGTGTAAGTCTAATGAAATACAGATCTGAGGACATCCGCCGTACTTGTGCAACCTTAATGGCGCAGATCCAATCATTCGAGCCATGCCACCACTGAAATGTTGAGTGCGTATCCGTACAAGGGAGTCAACTATATTTATCAGCATATTTAGCCGTTAGCAACCTAGTACGGGGTAGACATGCCATAGTTTGGATTCTCAGACCACGACCGCGCGGCCGAGCGACAAAATTGATGTCCCACGCCTATGTATGACGTCTACGATGATCATCAAGCAAAAAACAAAAAACGCAAAACAAATGATCCGAGGCGGGCTCGATCCGCCGACCTTCAGTGAACACATAGGGATACATGTTAGACTGACGTGATAACCAACTACACCATCGGACCCATCACGAGTTGTGTCGTCGCCGACCCAACTACTTGTTGTTGAGAATCTAAGACACTAAAATTACACTTGTGTAAGGTAAATGCTATAAAATGGGTGTTCGTTACAGTCCATGTGATTGATCATTGAAATCACTAAAGCGGGCGCCTGTGCCCTGAGGATGAACACACGCACTACATGTATGGGTGGTACCCTTCAACTAGATGACGGCGAGTTGTAATTCGGTCGCTTCACCAAGTCAAGTGGCTATCAAACCCCTGTATCGGAGGTCTGTCCATGGCGGACTGGGCAAAACTAGCACAGATATGTGCAATGCGGTTAGCCATTTCTTTTTGCCAAATACCAATGGTTGCATCATCCTCTCGAGCAAGTTCATATAGTGGCTTCATCCTATACGCCGATCTCGCCGAATGAGGTGCAACAGAGAAGTGACGACGAATCAACCACTCTCGGTAGAGATCACCGGTCCTCCCACATCGGCGTTGTCTTGAACCTGGTCATTTTTCTGCTGAGGCTTGGTGTCACCCAACCAGATGATGACAACTACAGCTGCTGATGCAGCCCACAAACTCAGAGACCACATTGTCGTCCCCCAACCGGCGCTGTCGTTGACATAACCTGCCCAAAGAGGCCCAACCACACCTCCGGCCGCAAAGGCCATTGTGAACAGCCCATAGCCCATTCCATAGACACCCTTCTCCCCGAAGAGACCTGGGTTCTCCTTGTCCTTCTGCACAATAACGTACGTAATTTCGGCCATCAATGGTGTGTTGGAGAAAGACAGAGCAACCCCCGTGATCGCTAGGAGCACCGTTAGCAGGACCTTGTGTCCAATCGTGTTCTCCGTGACGAAACGGAGGCAAATAACAGTCGGTATGATCACCACGAAACCCGCGAACGAAGGCCATTTGGCCCCGTAGCGATCAGCCAGCCAGCCAACCAGTGGCGAGATAAACCCGGGCAGGAAGACGGCGATGAACATCAATCCAGCCGCGGTGGAGTTCCAGCCAAACGTTGACTGGACAAAGAGGGCAAGAATGGCATCGAAGCCCATCCTGCGCGTGTGAGAAAGATGTCCAACTAGCGGTTGTATCTTGCGAGCACTCACATGATGCCAGCCTGGACGACAATGGCATATAACGCAGCGAGTAATCGCACAGACTTGAGCAATGCCCAGATTGGTCGTTGCTTGCCATGCAACCCATGAGAATTTGGGCCATTTGCCGCAGTTGGATTCTGCGGGTCCATGGGAAGCAAGGCGGAAGCCGTGGGAGCTGCAGTTTCTGTCGCCAGCGGCGGAACATTGCCAGCCCTTCGTGTGCCCTCCTGTCCGCTGGGGTGGGGATTGGCTGCGGCCGTCTTCTCCACGTCATGATCAGGGCCCGGTGTGCTTGGTGTTACGCATTCGATGTTCCATTGATTGGCAACCTTCTTCTCAATCATGACGAGTCGAAGCAAGATGTCAACAAGTACAACACCAAACGCGATGTAGTATACGGCATAATATCCGGCTGCGGCGTAGACGGCACCACCCACTGCCGGAGCTATCAACAATGCAATAGACATTGCTGTAGCCACATAGCCCATGGCCATGCCCACCGCGGATTCCATGGTATCAACCAGAAGTGCGCAGCCAACGCTCCATACGATGGCAGCACTGAAGCCCTGGAGCAGTCTGCCCAGCACCAGGAGCCCAATGCTGCGGCCAAAGCAGAGCAGCAATGTCGACGCAGCCAGTGCCACAAGGCCTAAGAGCAGAGGCCATCTCCTGGACGAAGTGTGATCAGCGTAGATGCCTGCTATGGGGCTACCCACGAACAGAGCAAGACTATAGCACGCCAGTAGAATAGAGGTCCATCGTTGGACTTGATCCTCGGCAAGGCCCACTTGGACGGTCAAGGAAAACGGGACGACGGGGACGATGAGGGCATAGTAGAATATATCGGTGAACAAGGCTAGACAGACGGTCAAGACGATAAAGAATTTCGATGACCGCCAGGAGAGAAGTATTGGGGGCTTGGCTGAGGCATCTTTTCTCGTGCCCGACATGAACTGCCGCAAGCTCTGGACGACGGGCATGTTGGCAGTATTGGGAGCCCGAGACTTTTGGACGACCAGCTTGAGTATAAGAGCGCTTCGTATCCCACGTTATGATCCTGTCAACCAAGACTGCCACCCAAGGATGCAATCACTTAATCGGCTACGGATCAAAGAAGTAAGGCCTGGTCTCCGCCACCCCTGTACCCACATGGGGAAGTAGTCTACTATGTGCATACCTTGTATTCTTTACATGTTGAATTGACTGGATTGAAGTGAAGGGAGAAATCTCGTTCTGGTGTATAAGGGTGCCTATAGAATTGCATTTGAGCTTGTGCCCGCTGAGAGGCTTTGTCGCACGGCCGAAGAGAGACTCATCTGTAAGCCCTTGCTTGGCTTAATGCGTTCACTACTTTAAATCCTGTAGCGTAAAACACAGGAGGCAGAAGGCACGAGCCAACCATTCTATGTCAGCCGGCCGCCGGCGTTGCTTTGGCCGGGTCTCCACTTTAACCTGCACCTGGACTAGATCATTTTTTCTTTAGAGCTCCGATACTTTTCTTTTTTTCTCCCCCTTCGCAGTGCAACTCTTGCAGCCCGCAACGCTGAAGCACAAGTTTGCTCAATGAAGCGTCTCAAGCTTTCGAATCATAGTGACTGTAGTACGTCGCGAAATCATGGCTGAGCAAGCAGGTCAAGAGGACTTTTCCGTCCTGACCATCTCGATCCCACCCCTTCCATCCTACCCCGTGCAGACTGCACATTCCGTCTACCTGCGGAGGAATGCGAAGATCATCACCAAGGACGACATTCGAAGCCTCTTTCTTGTCAACGTTCCCGCAGACAGCACCGAGCCTCATTTCCGAGCCGTCTTTGCCAGCCTGGTGGGCGCTGGCAAGTTTGAGAGCATCACCTTCGAACATGATGCCAAATCTGCCAAGACATCCCACGAGCCTGGACAAGCTGTTCGGCTGGCCGCACTCGGCAAGCGGAAGAGGGAAGAGCAGGAGGCCCAGAACAAGAAAGACGAAGAGACTGCACAGTTGCCCCCCATCTGGTCGCGCCCACTACGTCGAAGCGGCAGCACTGCCGTCGTTCTCCTTGCTGATGAGAGGAGCGTGGACCTTGTCCTCAAGGCCGTGAAGAAGCTTCACAAGACCAAGAAGTTTCCCGTCTGGGGCGAAGGGGTCGGTGACAAGACTCCGCCACTAGGATCGCCATGGCTCAAGGCGCACAACAAGCTCTCTTACCCTGGCAATGATGTCATGCAGGATATGGTTGACGCCTACTTCACTGTCTACAACAGGAAAGAGATGGAGGCCGCCCAACTGGCCAAGGCCTTGCAGAACGAGCCCGATGAAGACGGCTTTATCACTGTCACTAGGGGTGGCCGTACTGCACCTGCCAGGCAGGAAGAAGCCGAGGAGGCCAAGCGCAAGATGTTGGAGAGGCAAGAAAAGAAGAAGGAAGAGATGCAATTCTTCTACCGCTTCCAGCTGCGTGAGAAGAAGAAGGCTGAACAGGCCGAGTTCTTGAAGAAGTTTGAGGAGGACAAGTTCAAGCTTAGAGCCATGAGAGACAAGAGACGCAAGATTCAACCTGATTCATGAGGCTAGATACAGCTCTTCCCATGATGGACCGGCGATACGCTTGTACAGGCCATTTTATCGCCACAGACAGGCAAAACTCTCACACGTGGCTGTTTCCACGGAAGGTAAGCCACATTCCCTTTCCTTGCCCCTAATGCTACAATGATGAGATATGCGGGGGCCAGCGAAGAGTCGGGGATGCCTTGTGCCTCAACGACCAATGCCGAGAAAACCCGCAAACAAACAATCTTCTCAAATATGTCTGAAAGTTTCTATTTTCAGTGTGTTGTGGAATAGCTGGTGAGGAATCACGGCTGACAATTCTGTTTTTAGATTGAGAAGAGGGAAACGTGCCCAAAAGGCATTCGAGCCCAATCTGGTGTTATGAGTGTAGCCTAAAACAACAGTCGTGCAGTCCTATGACTCTCAGCGGCCGCAGACGTTGCGACTGTCTTCCAACCTTGAACGCCCACAGAGAGATGGCTTGATAAAGTCACATTGTCTAGGCGCGAGTTTCCAGCACGAAGGTGTCTGGAGGCATCGGTATGTCCCTGTGCTGAGCAGGTTCAATTGCCCAAAGATCGAAATTCCGAATTGGGATTCAGTCGAGGTCAACCCTCTTCTGGCTGACGTAAAATCAATAGATGAGATACTCGTCTGTTCCGTGCTTCCTTGACATTGAAACAACTTCCAGTGAAAGTTTCCTTTGTATTTCTTTCTTCAACATGCCATTTCACGCTTCGGCGGAACCCAGCATTCGCAACATTACACCATTGATGCGAATGTGTACAATTTGGCAAAGATGAATTTTTCGACCCGTTGCTGGGCGCCCGAATTCAAGACGTCGTTTTGAATGTCTAGGAGAATACGGGAATCAGTAGAGGTCACATTTATAAAGCAACGCAGCCTCTCGGAGCTCGCTCCTTGGCGCACAAGGCTCACTTGCCCTACAATGCAGTCAAACACCCGACTTGTTGGTATAACATTGTATTCAATTATAGTATCAATTTGACCTAGTCTAGTCCACTGATAAACTCATGTACGTGCTCCGCGTGTGAATCAACCACCGTCTATCTATATCCTTCTAGACCCCATCTGAAAGTTTCTGCTCTGAATTAACAGTACCCTAGAACTTGGTATTTCCCATGGTCCAGCCTCTCGCTGCATTAGACAACCACTTCCCTTCAAGTACTCCCAACCCTTACCTTAAACCTGACCATTTGTGTACTTTTTCTCCAATGGAGTGAAACATCTCACAAGGACTCTCTCACGGTCCGTCGAAAGTACCATAGCGCCCTCAAGGACACGAAAACTTGAACCTTGCATCGTTCATGTCCCTCGCCTGACTCGGTCCACGTGCAGCTCCATTTCATCGCACCCATCCACAGCTCTTCGATACTGTGATGGGCAACTATGTACGCTCCAGTCATAGAATCTGTCCTCGCTCTCTCAGCCTTTATGGCTTGGGGTGTGGCTGTTATTTTGGCTAAGGAAATAGTGAATCGAGAAAAGGCATGGAGTACAGCGCCGGTGATAGGGCATTGGCGAGAGTGAGCACACGTATTATGGTAAGGGTGGTTTGCATCGCAAAGGGCATCGCGTTGGGACATAGACACAAACTAAAATTGCCATATAGTATATTCTCCTAAAAAGAAATATTATTTGCATGCATTCCCGTTAAAGTTTTTACTAGTCTAATTAGATATACAATATAACATCATTTCGCTCCAAGTCTATGTAGGTATGCATCAGGGTCCTCAAGCGCAACTTTGACGTTGAAGTCTTCCATAATTCTGGACACTCCAATCGCGTGTCCGAATATTTTCTAGCTTGGGCAACTTTTAAAACCAATGCTGAAGCCCTATACGCATATGCTCCCAGACTCGCATAGGAACCATATTTCCGGATCAGAATGCCGCCTAATAAGCAGAGAAAGGGCACCAACAAGCGGGCCGAGAGGACGCTGATGTCCACAAAGACATCAAAACCCTCTGCCGCCAAACCCTCGCAAGAAAGTCCGACCGCCAAGGAGCCTACGAAACCTGCACCTTCACCACAGGAGCTGGCATCACAGCAGAAAATCCTGGGCACCTTTCAGTCTGCTTTCAGCGAGGTCCTCTCTTCTTCGGATTTCCCTCAGATCCTCCAGGACGTTAAGTCTGCTCTTTACGATCGGGATTTTGGGAGGGCTTTTGGCAGAGAGGACTATCTCGAGGTCTATGCTGCAAGATGGAGTCCTACGAGGGCGCTGGGCTATGCGGCTGTGCTCGAGGGATTGAGAGAGTGGCTCAGCGGTGTCATTTTGGACCAGGACAGCGAGGACGAGAGTCCGAAAACTAGTAGTAGTGCGGGAGCGAATGAAGGCCTAAGCAATACAGTGGAGCGGATAGAAGAGTTGTCTTTGAGCAAGACAGAGTCGTCCTCACAAAGGGTCGAGGATGAAAAAGACGAGGCTACGCCAGGAAGTGAGCACGATCTCGAGGCAGCCGTTGCGCCCAACCAGTCCGCCATTACGCCCGCGGCCAAGACACTCAAGCTGCTCGCCCTTGGGGGCGGCGCAGCCGAGCTCGCGGCTTTCGCCTCGTTCCTCTCCAACACTGACACAAGAGGCGACATCATACTTCTTGACACGGGTCCCTGGGGCGGGGTGGTATCCAAGCTGAATGCTGCCCTCGCCATGCCCCCGCCAATATACAAGTACGCCAGCGCTGCCGCAAAAGCAGCCAATACCCCCATAATCACCCCGTCTCTGTTCCGGCCCACGTTCCTTCAGCAAGACATTCTCGAGTTCTCGCCGGAGAAGTTGAAAAACACATTAGGGTCCAAGCCTCTGCTGGTCACCTTGCTGTTCACACTCAATGAATTGTACACGTCTGGCGGGATCAGCAAGACGACAAGCTTCCTGAGGAGCCTCGGGAAACTCATACCAGCAGGCAGCCTGCTGCTTGTTGTGGACAGTCCAGGGAGCTACTCGGAAGCTCTTGTTGGCAAGGGAGGAGAGGACAAAGAGAAGAAGAAATACCCCATGTCGTGGCTTCTAGATCACACCTTGCTACGCAACGGAGAGCGCGATCGGAAACCGAAGCGACCAGAAAACGAGGCTGCAAATGGTGAGGCGCAGTCAGAACGCAATGAGACGGAGAAGGAGCCGACGGAAGGGTGCAAGTGGGAAAAACTAGAAGAGAACGACTCTGTCTGGTTCAGATTGGCGGATGAATTGCGCTACCCCATTCAATTAGAGAACATGCGGTACCAAATACATCTCTACCGCGCCATAGACATGGAAGACACAGATAAGTAGAAGCGCACAAAGAAAGAAATAAATAAATAAATAAATAAACAGAACATTCAGGCTCCTAGCTTATACTGGGCGTGAAGTTGGATTATATACGTATATATTCAATTTCAGGTTATACGTGTGCTCCTATTTGTAGCTTCTCGCGCCCTCTGATTCAATTCACAAACGACTAGGTTAGCTTGCTTATGGCGGCCTATCAAGCCCAAACCAGCTTCTTTACAGCATGTCCCCATGTCTCTAGGAGTCCAGTGTTCTTCTTTGCCTCAGCCAGGCTGATGATGTCCTCCCGCTCCACGATACTTCTCTTCTCAGCATCGGCCGGTCTGTCATCTAGTGGCTGAGCAATAAACACCTGTCTCTCTATTTCGGATGCTAAGATATCGATCTGCTCCTGCTCGTTTAGTGTACGCCCGCTCCTGCTGGTGACCCCCGTGTTGTTATCGGATGATTGAGCATACAGGGCCTTGAGGGCTAGTTTTTTCTGAGGCCGGGTCTGTTTGTTGGATTTGGAGGGGGACGAGGAGCCGAAAATGGGGGCCAGTATGCCGCCAGACGCGGGCGGGGCTGTGTCTCCCTCCTTCGGGTCGCTGCTACCTGAAGGTGCTGAGCCAGCCGTGCTTGTCAAGCTCCGCGTATTGAAACGCTTCACGTCATCTTTTCCGGGCTCGTAGGTTATCACCAGGCCAACGTTCTTGTTTTCGTCCGCCTGTGTTGACGATACCGTGGAGATGATATATGTTCCAACTTTGATCCCCACGATATTTGCCAGATCTATTCTTTCAAAACTAGCAACCTTGTCGAGCTTCCAGTCGAATCGGCACAAATAAAGCGCCGCGTCCGTGAGCAGCAGAACCACTTCGTCGAAAGGCAAGCTCTTGATGGTATCAGAGTGGTGCGGTGAAAGCACAGTCCAGCCACCTATGAAGTCTTCCGACTCTGGGTTCTCCACGACGATCTTCTGCGATTGCTCGATGGCATTCTCGCGCATCTTGGCCATAGATACAGCAGGGTCCTTGGTCATCATTGTAGCCTCAAACTCTTCGAACACCATAGACGTTACGCTACCCAGGAGGAAGTCGATAGCGGCCTGGGAGAAGTAGTCGTTCACCATTCTGCAGAGGATCAACCATGTGAGCTACAAAAGTATCTCGACCAAGGACATCGTAAAAGGGAGTGTAAGGAGGAGCAGCCGCAGACTTACCCATTATAGAAACGCGTCAGACTCAACCCCAAGTCGTTTACCATGCCTCTGTAATCTCGCTTCCTCGTCCTGGTGTAATCACCTTTCATCGCAGCTGTGCTGGCATACTGCTTGCTGATCGCGTCGCCGTTGTCGGCCCAGAGCGTATTGAACCAGCTTGTCGTCTGGTCGGCTTGGGCACTCATATCGAAACCTTCGCTTTTGAGTTGCGCATCGAGCATGTACTTGGCGAAGCTGCTCTGACAGACATTCGTTCGATCCAGACAGTCCATACAGTTAGTCCGTAGAACACCCTTCTGTGACGAGGTAATATCGCCACTTCTACCATCACCTCTTCCTGCATTTGCACTGTCGCTTGAAGGGTTCTCCACAGTGCTGCCCCAGCTCTCGACTTTCGCGCCCAGAGTGTCGATTAGCAGGCTCACATTCTCAAACTTCATACCCCGGCAAGCAGAGTGGAAATCAAACCACTCAAAGTCGACCTTGTCCGTTTCCTCTTTCTTATCATTATTGTACTCCTCCACATTTCGCTCGAATGCTTCTCCAATGACCGATTCCACACCGTGTTTTTCGACCAGGTTTACCACCTGCACACCACTGTAGCGCTTACGTAGCTGATCAAAGTGCAGACTCAGGGCCTTCAAATTCGCAGTTTCTGAGTGTTGCAGAACTGCAGCTGGCTTCAGACTATATGGAGATTGCGTAAAGAAGAGGGGTATACTGCCACGGACTTGAAGGAAGCTGAAGATCTTGGAGTCCGACCAGGACGGACTAGAGAGCAGCTGCTCCGTCTCGACATTATTGGCGGCATACCCATCATCATCAACACCGCGCCTGAGATAACGCAGGCCCGCTCGTTTTATGCTTCGGCGGGATACTATGGTAATCAAGAATTTCTTCTCGCTCGGTCTTAAATCCGACAAAGCACCGGATTGTCTTTCCGGCGTCGGTGACGTAGTCCCTGAGGCAGACGGAGTGAAGTCATTCATCTCCATAGAGCCAGGTGCTGTATCACTATCGGTTTGTGGCGGATGGCTATCCACGATGAACTCACGCTGTCCAACGAAACCCTGCATCAGGGGCAAGAGGAGGGCGTCCTCGTTCGCGGCCGCAATTGGTTTGAGGAGGTGTCTATTCCAGAAGTATTTCGGGTCAGCGGTCCGATGTAGCGGCGTTTCGCCCATGGTGGAAAGGCCCTTGTTCCCAAGATGTCGCGTAATGTCGATATCGTAGCTAAAATAGAAGCTGTGCGAAGTACCAAACCAGATGTGCGCCATACGCAGCAACTTGGGCAGTAGGCTCTCGCCGGTCGACACAGCGTTGTTCACTTTTTGGCTGGCCGTTTCCGCAACGACCGTGTTTGCAAGCTTCTTGTCGTCCTTCTCCTGCTTCTTGCCTAGTGGGTCAGGAGGCATTTCTGAACTCTGTGGCGAAGCATCACTGATGCCCATGTTACGTCTCTGATCTTGGACCCATCCCCGATGACTGAACCAGCGCTCAGCAAAGCGTCCATAACTTCCTTTGCGCTTTATGACATCCTCGGCTATGGAGCTGCGGCCTTCTCTCTCGCCTCCATCTTCCTCACGCATCTCGTTGTCTGCAGCCGTGGCTCTACCGGAAAGACTCTCACGGTCACTCTGGACTTCGTCCATCTCGTCATGGCCCAGAAGCGAGGCGACATCACCCTCGGTGTCAGAAGCCGAGTTTTCGTCTTCGGTAGCATTCTTGTCATTGGATTGTGCTGCGCGTCGGATCTGTACGCTGGTATGCCTCACAGCGGATTCGGCTTCGGTTTGAGAAGTACACGGTGTCAGGGCCACATCGGTCACGACGTAGACGGGATAGCCACGAATCTGGGCGACTTGTTGACGGCCGGTTATAGTGACGAGGTAGCTCAGGCGAGAGACGGTGAAAAGACCTGAATGTCCACAATATAAAGTAAGTCGACTTGCATCTCGGGGAAAGCCTTCTGCGGGCGACTATGACGTGGACATACCAATGATGCCAAAGGCCTCGAAACTTGAGTTTGGCCTCGAGATGTCGGGAAGCTGATCGCGAGGTTGAGAAGACACTGTAGCGTCGCCATACTTGACTTTCACGGGCTGTGATGCGCGCTGGCCCTTGGGCGCAAGAGGCTGAATGATGAGGCCATCTACAGCGGCACAGATCAGGAGCTTGCGGGCTAATGACGTAGGCATGGTACAAGTGCTGCGCTCTGGAGTCTCACGGTTGGGTCGAGAGAAGGAGAAAAGGCCGTATTGCACTAAATATAAACGCCCATCGCAAGCATGTAGAACGCGACTAGGTGATGGTATTGTTGTTTAGCTTGGTCAGTCGCAGCTTCAATGCGGCTGTCACCTGCGGGATGATGTCTTTGATCTTTGGGTCAATGTTAGTGGGGTGACCCATGGTGGGGGCACCTGTCAATGGCTGCGGTTGCAAGTGTGGTGGGGGAGCACGCATCCATCGATGCAGTGCTACATAGACGTATTCGGCCATATACCAGCCGGTTACTGGCCATTGCAATTTCGGATATCAGATGGGCCAGGACAAGTCCAAGTCCAACACTGGGTCTTCCAACCGTACGATTTTGTGCACCCAAATCATGGTGATGTTGATCCTTTAGAGTTTTATTGATCACTAGGTGCCGCATGTTGCCATATCACGTCTGTCTAGTCTTTTTTTGGAGCATTCCTTTCCCAATCCAGCTCATTGCAGCGCAAGAGTGCCGCAGTCGCCATCGAGGGCGCTGCCATGATACTCTCGTGCTGAAATCCCAGGCTTGCCTCCTCGTTGACTGGGTCCATCCATATCTTAGATCATGAGACGCTCGATCTTGTCCTTGACGCTTCGGATTTGGGTCCTGTACCGTCCGAGTTAGCAAATGTTCCCTCCTCATATTCGTATAATCCGTTGCTTACATTAGATCGGAAGCCTCGTTAGTCTAATCACAAAGAAATGTCAGTCCTCGTTTTGTGCAGAATTACACAGAATTGAATTCTGTACTTACGGTAATGCTGGCAGCAATTACGCTTCGGGAAACACCAGTAGCACGGCCGAGGGCGATCTTGGAGGGGACGAAGACGTAGGGTACGTTCTGTGGTGTTTGGTCAGCACAACGTATTACTTCCATGTTTGATGATTTGCTCACCTTGTCCTCGGCGAGCAGAGGCAGATGGAGGAGAATGGCAAGTGGCTGGGTATCCTATCGTACTGTCAGTTACATCCGTAAAAGGGTGAACTTCGGAATGAGTGCCTACAGCAGCAAGAACGACGATCTCACTGATACCACGGTTCAGGGTCTTGGTCGCTTCGTTACTTCACAACATTAGCCATGTGATATCCGCGGAATCGCTAGGGACAAACGCACGCTCCCTTCTTCAGCTGTCTATAGTGAGAGGCTTGCTGGATTAGGTCTAGGAGTTCTGTTGTCAGAGCTGCGTCTGCAAGGGGCCAGGCGGCGGACTGGTTCTGGTCGGCAGACATGGCGTCGAGAGCGATGAGGGCGTAATGAGATGAGGACGTGATAAGGGCGTGATGAGAGACAATAAGGATGCAAGAAGGATTGCAGGGTTCCTTGCGTGAGCTCGCCCCGTCGTATGAAGTTGGGTGTGCGTGTGGGTGAGTGTGGGTGAGGATATTCCCAATTGCAAGCTCGCAGACGATATAGAGAATAATTTCTGAGCGAGTGCTTATCGATAACGCTAGCAGCAACTTTTCTGCTCCGGTTCCACTATTCTTCCGATCCGCGGCTGACATAATGGACGGTGCAAAATCCGCTTAGCTCCCCAATCAAAGGTCAAAGGCCAAACCTTGGAACTGGCGACCGAAGCAACACCTCTCCCCGTACCTAGCTGCTGCTGCTACTGCCTATTACTGTGCCAGTTCACCTCTTTCGACGTCGTCACCACCATCCCGAAAGCCACATCTCCATCCACGCAAGCTCGACACGCTTCGTCTCTTTTCTCTCTACCCTCCCCAAAGCTTTCCAACCACACACCACAACCGCCAAAATGAGCGACACCGTCGGTTTCACCGAGGCTTGGTACGTAATTGAGAGAAAGCGCCTTTTTGCCCCCGAACTCGAGCTCTTCCATAGCTCCAAACCCCCATCACCTTGGGCTTCTTGCGTCCATGCGATGCTTCATAGCAGCTTCACCTGTTGTTCTGAGCCATGAATGCGACCTCTGCTAACATAATGTTTTCAACAGCCCCGTCTACGCGGTCAGTTCCCATCTCCACCTCACCGAGCCTAGCGTCATAACACTCGAAACCCTCGGCATCATCGACTCGAGTACGCGGTTCCGAAAGGACAACAGCTAACTCTTCACAGCCTTTCTTCGGTGCCATGGGTTGCACAGCCGCTATTGTCTTCACCTGTTTAGGTGCCTCTTACGGTACCGCCAAGTCCGGTGTTGGTATCGCCGCCATGGGTGTCCTCCGACCTGACCTCATCGTCAAGAGTATGCGCTCGGCATTTATCCTTCTTCGGCCTTGTCAGCTAACGTGACCCCAGACATTGTCCCCGTCATTATGGCTGGTATCATTGGTATCTACGGTCTCGTCGTTTCGGTCCTCATCTCCGATGGCCTTACACAACAGCTGGCTCTCTTCACCGGTTTCATCCAGCTCGGTGCTGGTCTTTCTGTTGGTCTTGCCGGTCTTGCCGCTGGTTTCGCCATTGGTATCGTTGGTGACGCCGGTGTGCGCGGAACTGCCCAACAGCCCAGACTTTTCGTCGGTATGATTTTGATTCTCATTTTCGCCGAAGTCTTGGGTCTGTACGGTCTTATCGTTGCCCTTCTCATGAACTCGAAGGCCACGCTCAACGTCAGCTGTTAAGCGCGTCAACTGGCAATCTGGTGAAAACTGGATTCGCTAAAGGTTCACGGACGATTTCGAGGAGGGTCGACAATATGTATCTGCACACCAAAACCAGCACCTCGATATCGAATTTTATCGGCATACATTTGGGCACTGTGTAAGCTTTGGAGGGCTTAGCACGAGTCGAACTATCGTGGCAGGCACCGAGATGGAAGCGGCTACCACATAAAAAACGAGTGGCGACGAATGGGAACCGTGGTAATAAGGGGAGTAAGGCTCATGTACTACTGCTGCTGCATTATGTTACCATACTAGGAACGGTTTCTCATCATAGACGAGCGGGGGAAGGGGTTGTACGCTAGGTTGGTCATTGATTTTTCTCAAATTATACGGCTTTGCTTCCGATTGAACCTCGTGAACCTTGTTACCCGATTCTCTGGTGTGTCAAATATTATCAATGTATGAAATGAAGGATTCTGTGAGAGCTTGATGTTGCCAAAGTAGGTAGTTTGACTCAAATCACTGCTTCCAAATATAATGTACTGTGCTGGGACACGGTTCGGTGGAACATCTTTCATCACGGTCATGACCCTTCGCCCTTTCCCTTCGTACCCATGCTTCAACCCGAATCTCTACTGCGGAGCTTCACTGCAAAGTATAAATACCAAAGCCATGAAGCATTGCTACACTATAGGCATACTTGGAAATACATAGATTTCTGAAGTCATGAAGTAATCGTTACATATTGGCAGCTGGTGGTCTCATCAGCCTACAAGGACGATGATATTGAAACTAGACATCTCAACCCTACGTCGTGGATGGTACACTTTTGCGATCCATTACGACTACCGCCTCTTGTATGCTGACAGCTACGCAAAACTGTGGTCTTGAAAGGTAAGGTGGGAGCCAACGAAGACGAGACGCATGCTTTTGCGTGGGACGGCGGCATTCGCTGATGTGTTGAAGATTACCTAGGTCGAAAACTGAAAGGACAACCCGGGCAGGAGTCCCAGAAGCTGATATTGAGACGAAGACTACCTAGGTAGTATACAGCTTCGGCACGTCTCGAAGACCGCCAGTACGATATTCTACCCATCAACACATCTGCAACATCCTATCGGACACTACACTTAACAGCATCCAAAATCAATATTCATCATATCGACTTCCAGGTTGCCCTGGGACCAGGACTGTCTTGAAACAAAGTTTCTACATAGATGAAGGCACATGGTTATACCAATTGGCTCATACAATTCAGTTAAGCATTCAATACAAGTGCTTATTTCAAACGTTCCTCCCGCAGCCCTCCATTACCATGCATACCATCCTGACACCCGTCCTGGGCTTCGGCTTCGTCGTCATGATCCGTAACGCAAACGCCTCCGGCACCTACGACGTGGACTACGCCCGCTGGTCATCCAATTGCAACGGCGTTGGCCAGTTCCCCAACGAGAACGCAAGCTACTATGGCAACCAGTGCACTACCTTCTGCAGCGACACCGGCGCCGTCAATTCCGCCTGCCGCTACTGCTAGAATTGCCAGTGCAGCCTCCACTGGGACGACGCTCGGCAGCAGGCTAATCCCAAGGTTGATGCCCGGGAGCGGATCCGGAGGGCTCTAGGCAGTGGCTTCGACGAGGATGCGGCCTACCAGTACCAGATTGAGAATGGGACGGTCAAGGGTATCCGAGGTATGGTGGACAAAGAGGAGCAGTAGATGTGACCATAATCAAGGAAAGGCAACGGCAGGCCGCGGGAGGCCCGTGAATGGCTGGCTTGAATGGCTTGGACGACTAGGGTTGACGACAAGCAACTGAAGCGTGTGAACTCCTGGAGGGTACGCCTTATATATATGTATGATTCGATGGATTGACAAGGAATCTTGCGATTATAAGTGCGATCTCAGCTCCTATTTAAAGCAGGTCGCCTCATTTTTTGTTAACATCTGAGTGGCATTCACTTCTTGCAAGTGGAAGCGCGTGCCAGCAGCTTTATAAAATACTACACAATATAAACCTCTGTAAAATCAGAAGATAAAAAATACGATTTGAATACCTGAGCGATATTCGTTTTTCCATTTAAATGGAAGACTCGTGTATGGAGAGAAGAATGAGGAAGGAACGAGTCACGGCTTTTTTCAGGGCTCGGACTTCTGAGCTTGCAACTCCAAGGTGTGAAGCGAAACCGTAGGCTGTCAGTAATACCATTGTGGCACCAGAAAACATGGGGTATTATTATCCTTACCCCGTGATGTTTCACCTGTCCCGGCTTACAGGCTCTTTACTTGCAGTATAATACCTTAATCTTTCATTGGCCTACCAAGAACTATCACATTACCAGATACTCCTCAGGAGACAGGAACACGGATACGATGCATATCCTAATGCCTCTAACCAGCCACCAAGCACAGTGACACAATAACTAAATAAACTCTGTTGCCTATATTCTCAGCGAAACGATCTCGTTTGCTTTTAGCAACTATATCTCTTCGTGGCGACCGTGGGACACTAAGATCTTATCACAAGGCGGGATACGCGGCAGCCAATTGATATAGCCTGAAATGTATACATGAGCCAGCATTGCGTGACCACTATCCAAATAAGCCTTGAATATATATATCTCATGGTATACACGAACCTGTCGTACTATACAAGCCTATAGGCATTAACAAGGATATTCTTAGTAATACCTAAGACTTCTATATCAGGGGTACAAATTAAAACATCCTTCGCAATCAAATATAGCAATGGACTCGCAATGCTATTATTGGTTTATTCGGTCAAATAATATAAGACTTCTGCGGATGGGACGGTTCGTATTTCATAGGTCTTCATTATTAGATTATCGTACACAGTCGGAACCGTTTAATACGTTCCATCATCTACACTTCATGCGGGCACCAGGGCCATTACAGGGACTATTGTTCGAATGTATATACAAGAAAGCGGGCAAATGCCCTAATTGGATAGCGTCTATCTTGTAGAATCAAAGCTGCTAGGGGCGAAAGGATGTAGAACGACGCGCCCAAGCAATTTTAGGGCAACTCTTTCAAGTCTTTAGATGACGTACTGATGCCATGTTAGCTGAGAGAACTTGTTACACTTGTTTTGCGGAATGGAGACTCACGGGAATAAACAAATACGGCACCTGCTTCTCGTACTCCAACCAAGCCTCGCCATACTTCTGCCTGCACCTCTGGATGTCTCTTACTGCACGATGGGTGATCATGCAGCAGAAGAAAACTGGGTAGAACCACGGGAATGGGCTGTTGAACCCGGTGATCAGGCCCCACGAAATGGCAAAGAAAGCGTCACAAGTGTAGTGAATCTTGCGAGCATATCCATACCACCCATCAGCCAAGATACTGTCACCGGTGCTGGTCTTGATGACCTTGGGGTTGTGTACTTCTTGCCAAGGAAGCTGGGGGAACGTCTTGCGCTTGACAAAAGTGCCACGCTCCATCATACGGAATGAGTTCTTCTGACCGTTTGTGGTATCCCAGATATAGTAGGCTCCGAGATATGAGACGAAAAGTACCGCGAGAGCCCACTTGTTCCAGGCATATTCAGAGGGGTGGTGATTGGCGAGGTATAAAGTGCAGTGGCAGTATGAAAGAGGAACACCGGCCATGTTCCAGAAAATCAACATGAAGCCACACTTTTCGTAGTACATGTCCCAAGTCGTAACGATGAGATGTTCACCCTTAGCACACGCGTTGACATAGAGGTAATGAGCCATGACAAGGAACATGACCTCACCAGTAACGTAGCCATAGTTCTCGTACTGCCGGGCAGCAGCAGCACAGCTAATACCGAACAGAATGTACCAGGGGATGCGAACCTCCTGGAACATCTTCAGGTCCAACACACCGAATGCACGAGGGTTGAGCTCAGCACCCATGAAAAAGTCGTAGATGGGATAGCCGGTCATTCGGTGTTGAGCACCTCGGGCGAGGGCCGAGAAGTAAGCTACGAAGCTGACCAGGAATCCCGAGATGATGGCGACAGACATGAGAGGGCCAAATTCGTCCAGGAAGGTGTAGATGGGGAAGAAGCCGGAGAAGTGGAGCGCAGCCATGACGGCGATGGTCACATAGAGACTGATGAAGGCAGAGCAGTGATATTTGAGCTGCTTGCCACCCTCGAAGGGAAGGGGCTTGCCGTAAGCCGTGAAACCAGGTACATAGACGTAGCAAAGAGCCTCAAAGATGTAGAAAACCCAGTAGATGCGCCATGCCCTAAGACTTGGGAAAGCACCAGTGTATACGAGGTCGAGCAGGTGTTTGCCAAACTCAGACCAGGATTGGCCCTCAGCGGGTAAGGGGAGTTTGCCATCATAGTAGGTAGCACCAATCCACATGTAGTACATGAGCGTGGGAAATCCGATCATCAGTGCGAGAGTGCCCCAGCTGCCTCCAAACTCGAAATGTCCCGAATGATCAACCTTGGGGTCCATGCCAGGCTTCCAACCGTCAATCATTTGGTCCTTGGCATGGCCATTAGCGTGCCCATTGGTATGACCGTTGGCATATCCGTTGGTGTGTCCGTTGGTGTGTCCATTGGCATCCCCGTTTTGGGTCGCCAGCTTGGCGTGGCCATTGCCGTTCAGAGCAGTCGAGACCTTTTCTGTAAAGGCGCTGAATTCCTCCTTGACCTTTGAAGTATCCATGTCTTCGTCAAGGTGCTCGGTGAACTTTGGCGTGACACGACGCCGAGTTGCATTCGTCTTGGAAGTGGTTGTCTCGGCAGCAGAGCTCGAATCGCCCTCGTCCGATGCGCCGTCGACAGAAGGGAATCGAGCACTGCGCCGGGACGAACGGCGACCTGGCGTCTCAACCATTCCCTCGAACAGCTCCTTTTTCCTGCAGAAAGTGGCGGTTAGCTATAGGAAGTCGAACATGGTACACACCGCATAGTTTATTAGGGTTGACCATTTTGGAGAGGAACACCAAAAATGTAAAGGGGGAATTGCACTTGCAACTCAAGAAATCATGCCAATTGACGCGGTCGCGGTTGCCCTTCCGACTTTTAACGGCTCGTAGAAGTCGCAAAGGCGGCCAAGACACGTGGAACACTCGGCGTGGTGGGCGGCCGTGTTCAATTATCCCAATGCGTGGAAGTACTTACCGAGGCGTTTGGCGCAAGGAGTACCGGGTCGACATGATGATAAAAGGAGTGGGCTCGAAAGACCACACAACAAAACAGAAGCGAATCTGGATGCAGAGTATCTATCCAAAAGAGGGGATGGCAGGCAACTGAATGTCTACCAATTACAAGATAGGACCCGCGACAAAGCGACTGCGCAAGAAATGCCGGCTGGGAGGTGAGGCGGTTTCTCGAAAGATTTTGCGATCAATGACAACAACCACTCCATCAGGGGCAACACGTTCTTTAGCGCCTCTGCGCCCCAAATTTTGTTGACAGCGCGAATCCGCCAATGAGATTCCTTCTTTCTAATTACCTGTAGCCCCGGCAGCGCAGCTAGTGGGTCACACTACATACCGATCTCCTACAGTAGTTGCCGCTCCAATCTTGAGTTAAAATTGAGCAGCTTCGATCGATGGGTTTGGCCCTAGAAAGGTTGCATGACGTGAATTGACACCTGCTGATGATGTAAGGTTGCCGCAACGGCCCATACTCGACAGATCATAGTCGTCCATGGAATATTTGCATTGCCGTTTACACAGCAAATACCCAGGCATAATAAACGGCCATACTGTATATGTTCCGACTGGAATATTAGTTAGTGGCGGTAACTCCCATCGCGTGTATAACTTCAACGTTAGGCTCAACTCAGCATCTACCTAGGGTCACTGTCATCATTGAGGGATTGACAAAGCCAACAAAGCCATCAAAGCTGGATGCCCGTTGTCGTTCTACCCGCTGCGACATGTAGGCCGCAATACACACGTGACTGCATTTATGATAGTTTATAGTACCCAGCCATTAACTTGCCTTGTGTCCCAGGTCTAATTGATATTGAACCAACACACAGCAGCATACATTCACCCAAATAAGTGTCCCTGGATCATCTGCTAGGCGAGGAAGAGGGTCCTCCCGGGCGCCGCGGCCGTCTTCTTGATCCCTTACCACCGAACGGCGGCGCGGGCCGCCACGGTCCGGGGCTCCCTGATTCTGAAGCTTCTCGCTCTTCCCGGCGAGCTTCCCGGGCCAGATCATGTTGCCCTGGCTCGGACGGCTGTGCTGATTCATCTTGAAGTCGACCCGGAGGTGGATTCCGTCGCCCTGGATGTCGTGTCGTTCCGTCGCCGTTCCCTGGTGGATGCGAATCATCGGTTACACTTGTGTCCGAGCCATATGCATCAGTTGGCCATTCTCCAAATTCTTCAGAAATCAGCGTGCCATTATCCCGAATTCTCGGTGCTACTATAGGCCGTGGCCGTGAACTTGTATCTAGCGGTGATATTTCGCGAACCGATTCCTCCGGGGCTCTTCTCAATCTGTTTCGGTTGCCACCTGAATTTTGTGCAAACCTCACCGAGTGCACCTGTCTTGAGCCGGGCGCTTGGCCCTGTTCCTCAGCAATGTACAGGCGTCCTGTGGCTGTACGCGATGGCTCATGTACTGGAATCTCGCTTGCTGGTCCACGTGGCGGCGGGCGATCAGGCGGTGGTGAGGGTGGTCGCCTTGGTGACGGTGGCAAGGAACCATCCTGACCAGATGGACCCCTCCTCTGTCGTTCTTGCTTTTGTCGTTGGCTGTGTCGAGCCCTCTCCTTGATTCTCTCTACCACTTCATGGACAAACTCCTCGATTTCATGATTGTCGTCGAGAAACATGTTCAGATGCTCAGCCGGTGGCCCAGCAGCATCCGTCTGGAGCTTCTCACGATATACTACCAAATCCTTTTTATATCTTTCCACTCGCTGCTTCGCATTCTTCAACTGGGCTTCAAGCATAGTACTGACAAATTAGCAGGAGCCCATAAACTGTCCGCACAGACTGACGTACATTCTTTTCACGCTTTGCTCATTCCTTTTGCTCTTTTCCACATGCAGCTGGAAGTACAACATCATGAACGAAGCATTGGCCTTGGTGGCATTCATGCAAAGTTGCAGCTCCTTCGTGTCGGGTTTGTTCACCGACCAGCGTATCTGAGCCCAGACTATCTGCAGTCTAGTCGTACTGTTGCCGTAAGTTCGTGTATACGTTTTTACGAACTCTTCCATCTCCCCTGATATAAAGAAGCATTGCCTCTCAATTTTCCAGATCAGTCTGGCTTCTTGCTCACCACAGAGGTGAGCTGCGGCATCTGTAGCGCTATCATGGAAAATACCCATAATGTCCGTAAAGATCGACATCTCGTCGAAGAAGTATGTGGCTTGCTGGGGAGCCTTTGCTGCTGATCTGACACACCGGTGTAGCCGTCTTGTCATCGTCACCATGCCCTCGGTGATGGCAAGAATTGCCGACAAGGCGCCTATAATTGTGAGAGGATCCATTGATTTTTTTGAAAGTTATAAATTTGTGGATGCCAATCGCTGCTGTTCTATTCTACCACATAGTGACGGTGAATATGGCCAGGCGCATTGGGGATGTTCATCATGTTTCCGGGCGGTTGCTGGAATTTTCTCCTTTAACAGTCAGTGATTTTAAAGCCTTGTTGAAGAAGAAGGCTGTGTGCGTCGCATTATGAAATGTTACCGTTTGACAACCGTGCTACGGCTTTCAAATTGAATGCATGGCTGAGTTCGCGGCTGCTCCCGCCCTGGTCTGCCGATGCGTTCTTGCAGCTGACAACATTCCCAATTGGTTTCACTGCATAACTCATCTTATATAGACCCTATGAGCCTCCAAGGCCGTACTCCACCACCGGAAAAGAGGGCGGATTTTGCAGCCGGTCCAATGTCGGAATCATGGGTGTTCACCATTGACACATCGACCCTGTTTCATTGACGACAACCTTCTTGCAAGTGGTTTGCGTACTAATACTAGTTACCGAAGTTATCTATATAGTTCAAGTTCATCGTCTGCGTAACATAATTTAGTCGGAATAGGTGTTATGGCCGGAAGAACCGATGCATTGACACATAACCATAGAAGCGATTGAGAAACTTGGTGTAGGCGCCTCGAATTCTGTCAAGCTGGTCTGCCATAAGGCAACAAGGCTTTCTCAAATTTGGGTCTATGACAAGTTTAGACATGACTGGATTCGGGTACACAGCCTTTTTTCGTAGGCACTGTGATTCAGCCTTGTGACCCTTGTTCGAATATTTTCGAAAATTGACACCACTCCGCGCGCGAATCGGAAGGATTTTTCGGTAAGATTCATTCGGAAGGATTTAGGAAAAATGCTCCAAGCGAGAGCGCGGCAGGCCGGGCCGGAGAGGTACAATACCGAATCACCGCTGCCTTGGCGTTGCTCCCGCTCTTTCACGTCTGCAATGCCTACTACAAGGCCGTCGACCATCAGCCTATCGGTGTCCGTGTGCTGATCCCCAGAGAGCTACCAAACGTCAAGCGACCTTTACTCGTGAGAATCCATGGCGGCGCTTTTAGCGAAGGAACCAGTGACTCCTGGCTCAGGCCATGGTTAGTTATTTCACCAGAGGCCATTTTGAGATCTGTCACTGATGGGATTTCAGGATCCTCGAACTGGCCTTGAAGCACAAGGCCATCCTGGTCACTCCCGACTATCGCCTCAGGCCAGGGGCACAGTTCACAGAGATCATCGACGACATGCGCGACTTCTGGAAGTCGGTAGAGACCTCTCTCCCACAGCTTCCGGGCATCGAAGTCGACATTTCCGACCTTGCTATTGTAGGCGAGAGCGGTGGCGGAACTTTGACCGCACAAGTAAGAACTCAGCGTCGTTTCCCCCTCCTCTATACAATCTATCTTGAAAGGAAAGTTACCTCAACTCAGGCTTTTCGCTCTGGAACATAGCTTTTCTTGACAAATAATCTGTAAAGCGTTGTCAAAGAGAACTTGGTTAACTCCGACTGTTGTATAGACTGCACTACTCGACATGATCCGTCCGATTCGCGTCATCATGTGTAAGTATATTTTTATGTGATTTATAGTATATGAATAGATGCTTCTGTATCTGGTATTTCTCTTTATCCTTCCCCCCTTTCCTTTCTTTTCTTTTCTTCATTTACCTCTAGGACCTGAGCTTTTATTCCCAACAGTTCGCCAAGCATACCTAAGCAGCAACCACTTATTCCAGGCTATGTAGTGCAATATCCACT
Source organism: Seiridium unicorne (assembly GCA_039778275.1). NCBI lineage: Eukaryota > Fungi > Ascomycota > Sordariomycetes > Amphisphaeriales > Sporocadaceae > Seiridium > Seiridium unicorne. The sequence goes on from JARVKF010000417.1 coordinate 232,122, forward strand.
CCTCGACCTGGCGAGTCATCTGGGGTGGCTTGAGTCCACTCCCGAGGCGCAAAAAATCCCTGCTTCGGTATACGACGACCACATAGCGAACTCCATTCCAGGACATATCGTAACTCGCGTCCCCATGGCTCGAGGTTCTCTGTCATCTGTAACATGATGCATAACAGGCGGTTTGCGGATGCCCAAAAACATCCGCATCTGGACCCGATCAAGAATCTGGAAAAGGCTGGTCCTCTACCGCCCGTCTTTTTGTTCCACGGGCGTGGTGATACATCAGTGCGCGTTTCGGACGCTGAGACATGGGCCGACAAGTTGAAGAGACTGCAGCCCGATGTTCCACTGCATTTGGTGTTGAGAGAAGGGGAGCACTGCTTCGACCAGTCCGATACGTTGGCAACGCCATGGCTCAGGGACCCCATCGAGTTCGTAGAACGTTATTGGCCGGCCAAGCCCTACGACATGAGGAGTGTGTTGTCATGCTGAAGATTACAAGCACAAGCACTGTTGAAGCAAAATAGTGGGGCTGGAAACGGCCTTGAGGTCAAGGAATTTTCAAGTCCTTTGTTCATGTAATGTCCTCTATGTGGTGCAATTTCTCCCTCGGCAGCCAGCCACGCATCTACCCAGGGGACCCCACCAGTGGGCCTGGAATAGATGGGCGAGCCCGATATGATACGATACATGATATGTACAAGAAAATGGTACTCTTTTCCACCTCTCCGCAAATGCTGTCCCAGAGAAAAAAAAACCCCCCCTCTCCGATAAAAATCCTGCAGAAAGTCAAGTGTTGCGTTTCGCCAGGTGTCCCAATGTTTCCCATACCCTATAATTTTTCAAACCCAAAGGAGCGTCGTGAAAAAGAAATGTTCCAAAAGTTGAACGATGATTGGCAATTTTCAAAGCCATCTCCCATCATCGCTTAGGTCGGGCAGACGGAGACAGTTGAGACGCTAGCCTCCGTAACGGTGACCGTAGCAGTCTCAACGGCAGCAGTCGAGGTGATAACGGTAGCACCCGCGCCACTTGCAGTAACTGTAACGGTCGAGATACTACCGACGGCGTTGTTATCAGCACTGGCTGTGACAGTGACTGTAGCACCAGCGCCAACCGAAACTGTCGACGCTGCGGCCGAGGCGGTGACGTAAACAGTAGAGGTGGCCGCCTCAACAGCTGCTCCTGAAGCAGTCACGTATACGGTGCTGGCCTCAGCAGCAGGGGCACTAGCGGTGACGTATACAGTGGATGGCTCGGCAACCGCAACGGCGGTCGAGCTGGCGGACGCGGTAACAGCGTCGTTGGAGCTGGTCTCAGTGGCAGGAGTCGATGCCGTCAGGGTCAACTGCGTAGAGAAGAGTCAGTAATTACTCTTTCAAATTAAGATATGAGTTGGGGAGTCATGTCTGAGGAGTGAGTGCTCCAACAAGTCCAACTACGGACTTTGAGCACCTTAGACATTCTGGAAGGGTCGCGGAATAGCCCCCGGACAACTTACCGTGGCGTATTGGTCGTCGCCGCCGGGAATTGTGACGATGACGGTCTGAGGACCGTTAGTAGTAGCCGATGCGGTAGGGGTCGATGTGACTGTGTTAGTCACCACGCTGGCGGTAGCCCCGCTGCCGACGGTAATTGTGATCTCTGAGACAACGGGAGTGGCGGACTCGCTGACAATGGCGACAGGAGTAGGAGTGACAGTCAATGAGCTTGTTAGGACCTGGCTTCCAATCGTCACCGTAATGACGGTCTCAATTGCTGCGGCCGATGTGGATGATGCAGTGACAGCGTCGTTGGAGATGACCGTTGTGCCTTCGCTGCCAGTGACGGTGGAGACGGAGCCGGCAGGCAGGGAACCGGTAGGATATGAGCCTCCGTTGTTGCTACCACCAGTGGGGAAAGGAATGGCCGTGGCCGCCCCACTGCTGGCAGTCACAGTCAAGGTTACGACGGAGCCGGCAGAGTTCGTGTGGGTGAGGGTAGCAGAGCTGCTGACAATGCTGTCAACGATGGACGAGTGGATAGAGCTAGCTGCCGTGACGGGGCAGACAGTAGTGGTGATATCGATCACGCTGGTCACGAGAACAGTCGAGATGGCCTCGGCGGGCAAAGTGGCAAGAGCACTGGACAAAGCAGCGGTGTTGGTAGCAGCCGGGCAGTTGGTGATGGTGGGCGCGCAGGAGATGACGGTGTCAATCGAAGTTATACCGACGGTCAAAGTTGTGACACCTCCAGCTGCGGCAGTGGTAGTGGCATTCGCGAAAGGTGCAATGCTGGTGGCGTTGGTGAAAGGGGGTGCCGCCGATCCAGTTGCCGGAGAGTCGGCAGCGGTCTCGTTGGCTGGGTTCGCTGCCGCCGGAGGAGCAGTTCCAGTGGCAATGGGTGCAGATCCCGGGAAGCTGCCGCTGAATGATGGAGCAGCGGTGCCGCTGGGAATAGGCCGAGAGCTGAAATCAGTACCGTTGGAAGGGTTGGTGACAACCTCGGGGGTACCGGTCTCTTCAGGCTCGCACCCATCCTCGTCGGTGGCGCTGGCTGATGGCAGCAACGAAGAGATCGGCGAAGGGACAACAGAGCCGCTAGCTTGAACAGCTCGGGCGTTGACCGGTCTGTAGTGCAGGCTGCGATGCTTCAGGTTGGCAGCCGTTGCCTCCGAGGAGAGCAAGAAAAGGGCGGCGAAGACGCCAGTCTTGGAGAAACGCATCTTGATGGAAGAGAGAATGGGGGTTTTCTTTTTGAAGCGAAGGTGAAAAAAGAGTGACGAATAGAATAGGCGACCTAGCACCAAGGATTGGATTCAGCTGGCTGAAAGAAAAAGAATGTGGAAGAAGATGAGTTGATGAAGTGAGGATATTGAACCATGAGATGGGCAAGAATCGTCCTCTTAATACTCTCTCGCATGCCTCCCAAAAGATGCGGCCCTTGCTTACTCCTCAATATCGCCTTGCTCGCCCTGATACCTTACGATGCCTATCCATGTCGGTGTTATGGCTGTAGTTTAATCAAGCTGTGTCAAGCAGTCTCCGTTCTCTGCCCAACTAGGTCGAAAGTAGTCCCAACTTGGCTATAGCCCGAGGATCTGGACGGTGGACATACTATGGGGTTTCCCGGGAACCCTGCAGCAGATCCAGGAACCCGCAAAACGACGGGATCTGCGCCTCTCTAGAACCTGGCCCGAGTTATATCTGATGACGAATATGGACCGCATTCGTCACGCATGTAGTCTCCGACCAAACCGGCAGCCTATGCCATGGACTGGCGACAACAATTGGTCATCCCCTGAACTGGTACCCACGCATATGCTCACCAGCAAGCCATGGAGTAAGCCGCGGCTCTGCGGGTGCCTGCATGGGCGGGAAAGCCCAAGGTGACGACAAGTCTGTCGTGCCAATGACTGTCATTACTGATGGCATGCTGGTGGCATGCAGCGGCGCCTCTTACGCGTGAACTTCCCACCTCCAGTTGCCGATTTCCAGAACAGCCTCGAAAGTATCCAATGGCAACCTGAGCATAAAAACCCTGTGCGAGCAGGGTCAGTCGCTGGAGTCTAAATGCCCCTGCCAAGGCGCCCGATTGGAGACGGGAATCTCAGACAGAAACGTTTGCGCCAAAAACATCAGACGAGTGAGCAGGCGAGCCGCCGAGTCGACCCAGCGAAATGAACGAGGAGTGAGGGTTCGTCCAGTGATTCATGCAATGGGGCTCTGGAAGTTCAGAGAACCACAGACTGGGCTTGCTGTGGATATGGGCGACGTTGCCAGAACCCCGGGTAGGGCCCCGTATAGTGGCTTCTGGCCAATCGGGGAATTTAGCCAGCCCTCACCCTTTCCCCTTTCGGCCTCGTGAAGCTCCAAGCCCCCGTCCCAGGCCCCCTGGTCATCAAAGCCGCCCTCTCTACAACGACGCTGACGGTTTCATGTTTCGTGCAGGTCTTGCCGGGAATGCCATTCACTTTGACTCTCGCTCCTTGCCGTCGATTCGCGGGGTGGAAGCGATCTCTGAAAAACCTTGAGGCGATCGCGCACTAACTAGACACTTCCTGGCGTGATCAAAACTGGAGAAAGGTGACGTCTTGGAATTGGGAAAAAAATGCTGTCTTCGGCGTGAAGTAACAAATTCACACAGCATTGAACGAATACATGTATTGACGAATGACGCAGATGCATTGAAGCCAAGAGGGGTTTGTATAATGCATACCCCTGGTGAGAACATGGCCGTTTCTATCAGCTACGTACCTACGCCAAAGTGTGCTCAGGAACAGAGAAGATTCTGCTCGGAATGATGGCTTCCCAAGGGCAGGCAGGCACGCATCAGCTGAAGACTAAATGAGTATGTTGGCTGAATTGGCTTTGAGGCTCGCATCGTGTTTGAGTATGGCCTATAATTTGGAGGACACAGGAATACTTCCTTCATATCACGAAACAGGCCTCGTAGCGGCTGACATTGCAAGGAAGACCGTTTTGGAATATATGGTGTAGATCAGGTCTAGACTGTAAGCACAGATGAGCTGCATAATGATCGGCCGTATACTAGCCAGTTCTATCCCACCAAAAGCGAACAATCCTCAGCCCTATAGCACGATACCAGATTAGCTATACTACAGACTATCAGTGCCGCAGGAGGTGACACCTGAAGAGCCAACATTAAAGTGGCTATCTCGAGTAAAGGTCAGGCTGTCAATGTTTCTGTGGCGCATCGCCAGCACGCACAATATTGTCCGAGGAATCACAATCCACATGGCAATTGGGAACTCCGGTCATGGTCTTCTCAAAGATGCATGACAGAATTTCAGCGCCTTAGATGCCAACGTTTGGGATCTTAATGGTGCATACGGAGCGCCTATACGATATGTTGCCTGTCCTTACAAAGCTACACGCTTTCGCATGTAGAAAAACTCATGCCCTTCGGTGCGGAGTGAAAAGCAGCGTTGGAAAAAATGACGTTGCCAATTTGTTTGATCCCAAGTGAAGCAGCCCATCCTTGCTCCAGCCGAACCCGTCTCCGGGTTTTGGTTGTGGATGCCAGGCTCGGAAATTATCAGTGTTTCATACCCTCCTATGTGGAGAACCCCACGAGGATTCTCCTGTTTCGTTTATACAAACGGCCCGCGATATTTTCTACGAAACGAACGGTTTCTTCCAACGGCGCTAGACAGGTATCGGGTGCTTGCGAGAATCGTGATTCTAGAAATAGGCGCCGTGCATTGCGGTTTTCGGTGCCGGCGCGGTTCGTCGCACGTTCGTCTAAGCTGAACCCGATGGTGCAATGACCATGTTTGCACTCATTGGCTGGCGCAGATTGCAATGCAGCTTATTCATTTGAACTGTTAGCGCACAAGGAAGAAGATACTATCCTTTTCTTCTTCTTGTTGTATCCGCGTCGCCATTAATTCTTATTACTATGATGGCCATTTTTTGCACATGAGTTTGACCCCAGCCTCTAAGCGAATGTCGATCTTTGCATCTGCAGCCATGTGGTCGAGAGACACTCGCATTCTCGTTGCTCGTATTCAAATACCCACAAAACGCTATTTGGGTTGGGCTTCAATGAGGCTCAACTGACGATCTTGTACTACCGTAATGTCCCGGCCAAGAGTCTCGGTACGGATGCTCGCATGTTGCTGCATTTATTACGCAGTGTGACCCATGGATAAGGAAATTGGACCATGCTTGTCTCAGTTCCTACAGAGCCCTCCTTGCGGTCTTGCTGCTGCTGCAAGTATCCGACTGGATCCCGCACTCTTCTCTTCTGCATTCGGCCGAGTCGATGGCACCATCATACTCGAAAATGGTTGCCGCGGACTCATGTGGACGGCAGCATAAACACTATCAACACCATCTCCTCCAGCCAGTGTGCTGTGCAATGTGTACACAGCATACGACACGAAAGCGGTGTAGGGTACTGGATGCTTTCTTGCTGTGGATAATGGCAAGAACCCGCTGATTAATTCTGTGAGCATAAGGCTGGAACCACATCGAACCCTTCGGTGTCAGATGCTACATAAATGCAAGAGCTCACGAGATCTGGATCATTGCAACAAAACTGCGTACAACTCGTGGACCACTGATTCCGCTCATTCCGCTGACGTCAGCCCAGGAGAAAGACCTGAAGGCATCAGTTCTACGCCGATACTCGGGTGAGTTCCGCGATGCGTTGGATGCCATATCAACGTATGAAATTGCCTCGGCCCGCCGCCAGACCCCAAGGACTGTGAGGTGCACGGCATCATGATTTTCGCTTGGTCCCGCAACCCTAGAACAACATGTGATGTCAAGCATGGTTGGGCTCTGGGGTAGCACACGCCTAGGGCATTCGGCAACCTTCGGATGGAGAATTGTATCCCACACGCGACCCTGGCAGAGACGAGTGAAGCTGGAGTGCTCCAGCGATAGGCACACGTCCATTGGACACCCAGTGGCAGCAGTACTTCTGCAAGTCATGTCAGCGGCTCAGGAAGCTCAGGTGAGAATGCGGGGTACATCGTAGGCATGCTAACTATGTACCATAGTAAGATTAGGCCTGTGGGGACGTCATCTGGGGTAGCGCCGGCACTTTTACAACGGCGACATGGTCATCCGAAGAACCATCTGTCATGACTGATTCCAGTAGTGGCCGAGGGCTAGACGATCCATCTAGATTTCCGACATATCCAACGGCGGATGGGAAATGTAACGCTGCGACCTCATGATCTTGCAGAATGTCGTGGCTGGCCTTCCTGTTCCGGCAAATCATCGACAGGACCAAGGCTAACGCACAGTTGGACCATTGAGATCTTGGAACAAGTTTTGTACTCACATGAGTCAAAAGCAGGACAGTAATTTGCGGGATCTGGGAACCAGGCCGCTGGCTCCGCAAGCCTGCAGAACACGTTCCGTTCAGTGTGATCACATTTCGGCCCCGCGTCGACCGACCAAGCTGTATAGCGACCCATAGGTTGGTCACTGGGGAAGCTCTTTGACCACGCAAGGCTCATACTTTCACCCCGGATGTGGCGGCGTGACAAACTTCCTGCGTCCTGCGCTTTCTTTTCGACAGAGGTCTGGGGTATCAAAGGTTGGTCGTAACAGGAGGACATGAACGGCGTTAACAAGCTGCTACAGCACCACAGGCGTACGATGAACGGTCGGACTCGTTCGAGGTCCTCACAGCCGAACACCTGCGTGCTTTTTGACATGAGTTACCTTTGCGGCCTCTGAATTTCTCCGATATGTGATCCGTGTGTTGCCAGCGCAACATGGGAACAGGCTTACAACGTGAGGCTTGCGGCGGCATGATGCTGCAGCCACCGTGGGTTCGGGCTGTTGAGGAATGGTAACATTGCAGATGCAGAAATTTCCCGTTCCTTGTGAGTACTGTTACGTAGCTCGGATTTGTATGCAGGCCCCGTGGACCGAGAGACAGTTGGCAGGATTCCACCCACTTACAGTTGAGCCACCGACACAAGTTTGTCATGTTTAGTATGGAGACAAGAGAGGCTTGAGTCATGCCCCGTGTTGAGTGGATGGATGCGCCCGGCCAAATAGGCCCGGTCGTGGCCGGATATAATGATGCCATGGAGGAGAAAAGCAAGTCTGCGTGAGTACTAGGTAGTATGGTCGAGAGGCGGTGATGATGATCAACCAGGATTCCCCAGACTACGGATTGGCGGCGTGGTTGACCCCTGCCACGCTGGGCGGGTGATTGCTAAGCGAACAAGCCACAGTCGAAGATCCTTTGACAACGCAGATCGCGTGAGCATACAGTCAACGAATGGTCATTGGGTCGAATATTGACTGATCGCATCCACTAAGGGCACTTGAGCTACATGGAGTAAGCACTACAATGGAGTCTGGCGACACGTTCCTGGAGAGCGCTGGACCTGCTAGTCTCGGGGGACTAGGGAATGCAGAGAGGGTGCAAAGGGTCCAGGAAGGGGAGAAAAGAAAAACAGAACAAGATACAATTCCGGGATCGGGAAATTTGATCAAAGGAGAATTTCGTATGCAGGTTGCCGCAATGGGGACGAAGCATTTGTCGTGCATGAGAGATGCTGAAACGGGCTGGCAGACGCGTTGTGATTTGCCTGGCCGTTAAGATTAGGCTCTGTCCAGGCGGGCTCAAGTGGCTCGTGGTGGCGGGCTCCCCCGTCGATAAGATTTCTGACTATAACCAGGGACCTGCATCGTGGCGGCGCCATTGCCTTTGCCGCCCGGAACCCTCAACAATGTGGGCACTTTGACAGCGCACCGACGACGGATGTCTTCTGCCCCAGTGTGACCTGCCGCTCGAATGTTTCGGCAGGCGCACGTTTAGAAGCTTCTTCAGCACAATTGTATCCAGCAACGGCACCCTGATCCGGATCCGGCCTGGGTCTTCGTCCTTGCTCGGCCTTGCTGGCCTTGACCCAAAGGGCCAAAGTCACCCCCTGCCGCATCGCCGAAAAGAACATTCGTAACGTCCCAGACTAGTTATCCAAGGCATTGACCATCAATCCATGGCTTCAGCAAGCGGCCACTGCCCCTTCGTCGCCGCATCAAAACTAAATTTTATGAGAACCCCCTTATTGGCTCTCATCTCATGTTCTGACTGAGGCTCATTACAGCAGGACTCATCATCCTAGTTCTGCTCCAGCCTGTCAGCGGCGGCAACGCCCGTCCTGGATGCCAACTCAACTCCACCCTCAGGCGTAGCCTTTCTTGAATCCGACGTGTCAGTGCATCTTCAGTACTGGGATCATTCCATAGTTCCGCGAATTCTTTTTCCAGCTCACATGAAGCTACTCGATCCAGGGCACAGCCGTTACGGTGGGGCCAGTTACCCCAATGTTTCTCCCCCCGACCATCGAGCCGGCGATGATTTTGGTTTCTCGTGACTGACAGATCTCTTGCCGCATCCAGCCTACAACAACATCGCGGCCTATCACTAGACGGAATGGGAAGCATCTACCATTTCTGACCGCTTCCCGATTCATTGCCCAGAGATCCCCGTCCAACTCGGCCGCTTCCAAGCCTTTCTCTAATGCCCATCACTGCTCCTGGACGCGAGCCACAGCCCAGGCCAAGCGTGATACCATGAGGTCAAAGTCCCCTCGTGCCAGGACGAGATGCACCACCGCCGACTATTGGCCTGTGATCCACCCGAACACCCGCACCATGTACTTCGTCGAGTGTGTTGTGAGCTGGCCCCCGGCTTCTCCCAGAGGCATCATAGGTTGGTTGCATGCGCCCTGGGCATCGTCTCTGTCACGAACAAGCGTTCGTCGCGTGTGGACGGGCCAAGCTTAATTTCTAGTACATGGTGGAGCCCATGCATACAAGTAACGACGCATAACATCAGGCTCGTGATCTCTACTCTGAGCATTGTTGCCAGCACCCACTTAGTGCCCCAGTCCCAGTCCCATGTCCCCAGGGTGAAGTCTGTCAAACCTCGCTCATACAGCTAAGCCAGCTGATCTCGCTGTGCACCCCCTTGAGTGTTGAAAACGTGGGTCTTAGTCCATCGTCGTTTCTTCCCTTCAGTCATATAAAACCACTCCCTCCCACCCGGGTCAGTATTGACGATCTCTTTCTCTCCATACTGAACATCGCTTGTTTGTTCTGTGTCCCTGGGTACTCTTGGCTATAGATAGCCCTCGCTGGCTATAACCCTCCTCCTATTTGTTATCAACCCTCCCGTAACTTCCATATCATGAAGTTCTCATCGACGGTCGCCGCCCTCCTGGGGCTCGCTGTCCAATCAGCCACCGCTGATTCCACTTTCTCGCCCGCAAGACCACCATCAATACCTCTAGCGGTGAAATCTCCCTACCTCAATAGTTGGCTGAATGCGGGAAGTGACGGCGGAAATGGGGGCTACCTGGCTGGGGAATGGGCGACGTTCTGGGAGTATGTCTCCCGTCCATCAATCCAATGTGTCACTCTCGCCGTTGCTAATTATATGCAGTCAGGGAATCACCGGCTGGGTAGGACTTATTCGTGTGGACGGAGTTGCGTACACCTGGATGGGTGCTCCTCCGGACTGGCCGCAGGTGGTAGATCAAACAGACTTCTCGTATACATCTACGCGAAGTACCTTCATCATGAACGTCGGCGGCAAGGTCGGCATGAACATCACATTCTTGTCGCCAGTCACGCCGAGCGATCTCAGAAGGCAATCGTTAACATTCACATATTTGGACGTCGCGGTCGAGTCAATTGACGGCGCTAGCCATGATGTCGAGCTCCATGCCGATGTCTCTGGAGGTAAGCTGCTGCAATACTAGTTTCCACTGGGGTGACTGACCCAATGCCTAGAATGGGCATCCGGTGACCCAACTGCGATCGCTACCTGGGATTTGAGCAGTTCGGATGGTGTCCTATATCATACCTTTGAAAGACAAGATCAGGAAGAACTATCTGAAGTCCGTAACCAGGCTAGCTGGGGTACGTGGTATTGGTCTACCGCTGATACTGATGGTGTAAGTCTAAGCTACCATCATCTCAAGACCGAATTGCTAAACGAGCCGTGCAGATCACCTACCAAAGTGGTATTGATGTCGATGTGCGAAACAACTTTATCCAGAACGGGAAACTATCGGATACCAAAGACACCAATTTCAGAGCCATCAACGACAGCTGGTATATATTGAAGAAACCACTAGTCTAAGAAGAATGTGCACTGATTTTTTTTCACCAGGCCCGTGTTCGCTTTCGCCAAGGATTTTGGATCTGTCGGCTCGGAAAGTGTTTCTACTCTTTTCTCCCTTGGATTGACGCAGGATAATGCTATTTCATTTCTGGGCGAGGGTAGCAGCCTGACACTTGAGCCGTCACTATGGAAGAGCTATTTCTCGAATGGTCTTGATGCCGTAAGCCGTACTCTGTAATGGTTGGGAAGGCGGCTGCTGACTACTCATCACAGATGACATTCTTCTACAACGACTACGGAGATGCAGTTGGACTTGCTACGGATCTTGACAACAAGGTTGCCTCCGACTCGCTGGCTGCTGCTGGTCAGAACTATCTCACCATTACCAGTCTCAGTGTCCGCCAGGCATTTGCAGCTTTGCAATTCACCGGCACCGACGCCGCACCTTTGATTTTCCTCAAGGAGATCAGCTCCAACAGCGACATTCAAACGGTTGATGTGATCTATCCGGCGATTCCCCTGCTTTTGTATGCGAACCCCAAGCTGTTGGCCTACTTGCTGGATCCCCTGTTCATCAACCAAGAGAACGGGCATTATCCCAACAAGAATGCCATTCACGACCTCGGAACGTTCCCTATCGCGAAAGGCTACCCAGACGGTTCCGACGAGCCCATGCCTCTAGAAGAGTGCGGCAACATGATCATCATGGCTCTCGCGTACGCTCAAAAGGCCAGCGATACGGCCTATTTGACAACGCACTACTCCATCCTCAAGCAGTGGGCCGGTTACCTCGTGGATGAAGCCCTTATCCCAGCCAACCAGCTGTCCACCGACGACTTTGCCGGGACGCTTGCAAACCAGACCAACCTGGCACTCAAGGGAATCATCGGGCTACGCGCCATGTCCGAGATTGCCAAGCTGACCGGCAACACGGATGACGAGAAGACGTACGGCGACACGGCGACTTCGTACATTTCGCAATGGCAAGACTTGGGCATCAACAAGGCTGCTGATCCCCCACACACTACACTTTCGTACGGCGATGGAGATTCGCACGGCCTTTTGTACAACCTGTACGCCAACAGCCTGCTTGGATTTGGTTCCGACTTTGTCCCCCAGTCCGTCTATGACATGCAGAGCGACTTCTATCCGACTGTTGCTCTGGAGTACGGCGTTCCCCTCGATACCCGTCATACACAGACCAAGTCAGACTGGGAGATGTTCGTCGCCGCCATCTCCAGCGCCACCACTCGCGATCTGTTCATCTCCAAGCTCGCCAACTGGATCAACGTGACCCCGACCAACCTGCCCTTGACTGATCTGTACGATGCAGGCACGGGCGATTTCCCCGGAATACAGTTCCATGCGCGACCTGTCGTGGGCGGCCACTTTGCCTTGCTGGCTCTGCCATAAATTCAACGGCTAGCGTTCGTTGCCAGGCGATGCCCAGGGTGGAGACCTGAAGTCTATGTTTTTTCTTTCTGTTTAGTTCGCTTCCATTATCCCTCGTTGACTCTTCGCATTTACACATGGAAGCGTTATTATTATTTAGTGTTTATTCTGTAATTTTTGATACCCTCACCTCAACTTAACAACGAGGCGGACTTGCTTTGGTCTGGATCAGGTTTTTTTGTTGCACAGCACAGCACGTCATGGTTTGCATTCATAGCGGTTCGGGAATGCATCGGTACGGTCGCTCGCATGAAATAGGGAAAGGGAAAAGGGGCAACCTTTGAGTTGACGGAAATAGCCGTGGAAGGCATACACGGTGGGGAGTTCTCGTCGGTCGTTGGCATCATGGCTAGTCATGGGTCCTGGTATTTGATGAACAGTCATCTAGACTGTTTTCTATAGGCATGGCAAGTTCTGTACGGCGGCACACTGTCGTACCACCTCAGCAATCAAGTCATGCCTGAACGGCTCAACTTACAAATCCTACTTGTCTGCAAACTAATGTCCATGAAGTGCCGTACTTGATTGATATGCCCTCGCTATAGCGAGACTATGACCAGGGGCAATCAATTTTACAACCTGGCGAACCCTACGTCTATGTGTTCCTCCACATCGATGACTCATTCATTGCCACTCCGACTCAACTCTACTGTGTTGGTCCTCACATAATTAGGTGCCAATAAAACAGAAGGTATAGGCATAAACAAAAATCTCATACAAGGGTATATGCCTATCATCCATACCGCTGAATTTGCGTTGAGGTAACCTAGTCTCTTTATTCGCATCCTATACTGTTGAATCCAGTCATTGACCCATAATGCGTGGCGGATTCTGACCCCGGGACCCAGCGCAAACCCCAAAATGCTATGAACTCTTTCGTACGCCGGGCACCCATGCTGCGTGTTATTCGTGAAAAAAAAAAAAAAAAAAAAAAAAAAAAAAAATATAATATGGATAAATGTTCATGAACCCCTGACCGGAATCGAGACTTCCTCATACCCAATCTTCTTCCAGACTAATGCAAAGAAAGTTTAGGTCCCGACTGCTCTTTTCGACCGTTAGGTTGGTTGGTGTACAGCTTTGTTAATCGTACATGGCTCCTGGCCCAGTTAATGCATCGTACTTCTTAATCAGCGATAGCACTCTCATCAGCCAGAGTGTTTGACTTGGGATGCTCCTCCTTATTTCCCAGCTGGATATTGGCTCGTGTCTTCTCCTGAGCCTCAATGAATCGATCCCACTGCACGGGGTCTTTATCTCGCATTCTTCTGAGGATCTCGTTGCGCTCCTCCTGGAAGGTAGCAATGGCGCCCTTTGCCTCGACCTTTTTCCTGATGTCTTCTGAATCGGCACCAAGATCCTCCAACATATGCTCGATCATCTTCTTGTGATCCGGATCGTGGCCAATCTCCGACTCGGCACCAGTAAGCAAGTTATAGTGTGCCTGGATGAATCCACGCCGGAAATGATGGCCGATACGAAGTGCCCGACCTTCTTCCACAGCCAACTGTTTGGAGGTGTGGGACATGATCGAATTGGACCGAGAGCGAGATGGTGACAACAAATCCGTCTCGATATCCTCGTTGTCTGTGAAGACGGGGTCCACCTCCGCAGATGAAAAGGAGCCGCCTCGCTGGGGAGGCGCTGGTGGTAAATAGTTCGGTGCCATGAGCGGCCCCGGCTGCTGGCGAGTCTCGGGAAACTCGTCCTCAAAACGGCGGATAATCTCCTGAAGAGTCTGATCGAGGAATAGAAGGCGATCTAGTTCTGCGTTAGCTTGGCTCTGACTTGTGACCACCCCAAGTCGCTTACTATAGTTGTTCATGTCTTCCCTCGACGACGCCTTGGCCTGGGCTAGAATAGGTTGCAGCCGCGCCCGAATCTTGCGGGCACTGGCAAGAAGATGTTTCGACATGTCCTTCGCCTTTCCGCCATGTACCTTGGCGGTTGGAACAACTGCGCCGGTCTCAAGATCCCTAATGAATTCGCCGGAATCCCTTCTTACGTTTTGATCCAGATTGTTCAAGCAGCATGTCAACGCCTTAACAACTCCAGTTCCGCCGATGACATAGTCCTCATCAGGAGCGGCATTGACGTCGACATCGTCAAGCTCGACCACAGTCGTGTCTTCTTCGTGGCCAACAATATGCCGTAACACGTCAGGATACTTCATTTTCTCTGGGCCCTGACCACCTGCGCTGTCTCGGATATCAGGGGCCATGCGCAGATTGCGAAGACAATAAGCCAGAACTTGGTTAGCAAGTGCAATCACAATTTCCGAGGAACCAGCACTTGGAGTGTCGATATCGATTTTGACAAGGGTTTGTGAGACTCGAGCAGCTGCCAGCAGGGAGGCATACAGAGCACAAGCTTCTTCCTGGGCCTCTTCGGTCTTTGCATCGGCCAAGCGCACCAACTCCGGGTTTTCAAGCAGGTTGATATGCGCTAGAGTGCTGACCTCGGGCAGGATTTCTGCAACGGCTATAGCTTGCTCGGACGTCATGGCGATATCCGCAAGATGAAGTCGCTTCAGAGAGTCTAGTTTTGGGAGATACCTCCGCAGCAAGCCTATAGCACTTGGTTGTGATTCGCAGAGCTCATGGTTGTGAGAGAGATCAATAAACTTGCAGTTCTTGATCTGAGCAAGCTTTGGGAGGAGTTTGCAGAGCGAGCTCGGGTTGACGTTACCGTTGGCCAGACTGAGGGCCCACAGCGTCTCGTTATCTTCGCTAATCGCATCAGCAATCGTCTGGAGGTGATCCCTCAGGTCATTGCCACCCAAGTCAAGACCTTGGCATTTCCCGCCACGCAGATATCTAGCGACATGCTCAATGCCTTGAGCGTCGATGTCATTATGCGCGAGCCCGAGGCGCGAGATACCGGACTTCAAACAACCATCGATGACAGCACCAAGTTGGGCTGTTGTCAACCCTGTCTCGCCGAGACTCAAGAGTTCCAACTCGGCACCTGCAAGCCTCTCGCCTAGGGCCTTCGATAACAGCAAAGATATATCCAGTTGGGTGACCGGGGCAGCATGAAGGTGGAAATGATGCGACAAGGGCGTTGTCTTGACTGGTTCAGAGGGAGCCGGGAATGCAATGCTGGAGAGGTCAAGACATTTCAACGAACGACACATGTGGATGAAAAGACAGATATGCTTCCACCCATCAACTCCAAGCTTGTTGTTCTTGAGGACAAGTCGCTCAACAACACCTCCTTGATGACACAAGTCGGCCGGCCTGGTAATGCTCTTTCGCTGTTTGGCCTTCTGCTTCTTGGAAGCAAGGAGCCCAGCCAAGACAACACGAATGCCTTCATCTGTCAAGCCACAGTTCTCCAGGACAACTTCTTTGACGGGTACAACAGCAAAGAAGTCGCCAAGTGTAACCAGATCCGGGAGTGACAAGAAATAATCGGTCAGATCAAGTTTCTCAACAACACCATCCGGGTTGGTTGCAGTAGTTTTTGGAAGCTGAGAAGTGATCTTGGTCAGAATATCAGTTTCTCGCAACTGGCAGCATCTGCGATATATCCGACCAGGGTTTGTTGTTGGTGTGTACTTGCTGGGTCGGGGTATCTGTGGTACTGCGACATCTTCAGTCGAGGAATCGCTATCAAGATGGATCTCCATTGGGATGGCACCCTTCTCTAAAGCTTCTTTCCGTTTTTGCTCCTTCTTTGCCTTGCGTTCTGCCTCGCTCTTCTTTTTCTTCTCCTTTTTCCGAGTATTTTCCTTTTCAGGTTTGGGCTCCTCCGTTGAGACAGTGATGCCTGTTTTCGATTCTTCTTTTGAGGCAGCCTCTGTGTTTGTACCCTCTTTCTCAGGCTCCTTTGGTAGCTGCTCACCAGTTGCCTTGATGACACCATTGCTTTCTTTTTCTTCTTCGACAGCTTTGGGACGTTTTAAGGCCTCCCCTTCGCCTTTCTCTGTAATTTTGCGCTTCTGAGTCTTCTCTTCTCCCATGTTTCCCGAGGTTTCGGAATCCGAGTACTTTGGCATGGGCGCAATCTCAACATCCACGCAGAAAGCGACCCGCCGCAGCTTTGCCTGGTTGAGTTCGCTGAGTCGGGGTCTTTCCCTCTGCTTGTCAACATTGAGGACGCGACGCTCTACCAAGCCATGGTTGCCTCTACCCTGGAGTATAGAGCCATTGGAAGACGACTTGCGGCGGAACACTTGAAAGAATCCAGGCTGCCCATTCCTGGGCGGCGCCGGTACATAGGGACCATCGCCCGGTTGTCTTGTTGCATGTGGCAAGACGGCGTTCTTATTTGGATTGATTTTTGGTAGAGGCGCGACATCATCATCGGCATCCGATTGCGACGGGGCGGCCGGGCTTGATTGTTGCGCAGCGCTCGGAGTGGAAGAGAAGGGCGAGGAGATCTTTGAAAACCACGAGCCCCTGCGTTGCGGCGGTGTGCCATTTGGTCCAGGAGACTTTTTCTCGTCAGCCGAGCCGCTCCTAGCTACTCCTGGTCGTTGTGGTATTTGTTTGGCACTTGGCGGGGTCGCGGCTGGAGGAGGTGAAGGTGGTGGTGATATCGGAGCTGTCTTGCCATTGATTTTGCTTGCAGAGGCGGATTCTAATATGTGACCATTTGCGGAATCATGATTCGGCGGGGACGAGGAGACTTGTTTCGTGTTGTTGTGCTTGCTCAGCTTGTCTATTTCATGGGCATTGTCAGCTTGGGGATCGGGTTGGCAGGACTCTGATATCATGAGAAGAGTCGGACCACCATGAGCGAAAGGCTCCCGATTGACATACCTTTCCCATGGTTCATCCAGCTCACATCAATTACTTGCTCCATGTTGATATGGCGCCTCCTGTAAACTTTGGGGACAGCGGGCTAACAGCGCTGGTCGAAGTTGAGTATTTGCAGCAAATAGTGTTACTGCTCAACGGAGTGGGTCCTGGGGAAGATGCGCTCAAGTGAGGCTCTCCTCGTAGTAACAAGTCCGACCGGCGAAAGACGATGGTTTCGCAGTTGTGATGGATGAGATGCGAGCCCCGAAGCTGGCTTCCACGGTGGATATGCTTTCCAGCTGTTGGACCTGGACTCCTTTTGTCGTGGATTAGCAATGCACCCTTATCCCCCAAAAGCGAGGTCTAGATTCTAGCTGCGAGTGTGGGGTTCCGGGCGAGAGCTTATGGGCGTGGCCTAGGACTAAAGATAGCGGTGGCGGTCCATGTTCAATGTATGTGTTAGTATCAAGTCAAACCGAAACAGAGTTCAGAGAGGGCCGGATAGTAGCTTCAGAGCGAGGTATCAAGTGCGACAGGATAGCACAGGGGGGGGGGGGAGAAGAAGAAGAAGAAAAAAGGCCAATCGTATCAGCTAAGAGTGAGGCTTCGGGCGTTGTCTTGCACGGAGGAGCTAATAATACATAAGTAATGAATCCGCTGATGTGAGCCGATGGACGAGATGGCCAGGATAGGCGGTATTACGGGCGCCGAGCGGACAGTACAGTCCCATTGAGCGGCAGGGTCCTGGGTTTTGGTGTCCCGGTTCAGATGCGTCGACGACCAGGAAGCGAAACCTCCACCTTCATCGGCCCAATTGGAATTGCATTGTGGCCATCGTCGGTGGGCAAAATATTGGAGAAAACAGCTCATTCACCATTGCAGTGCACAGGACCCTGCACAAACGACGTCAGTTGCCCGCCCATCCCCGAATGCTCTTAGTGCTGAGGGGCGAGCGGTCTCCGTTCAACAAACTAGCAGTTTCTGGTCCATCTAGGGACACGATGAACATCTCAAGTCCCGACGAACATGGCCAGATGTGCAACTCGCGATACAGTAGATTCATCGTTGGTGCAGCCGCCTTGCATGCAGCTGTTGCAGCAGTAGGAAGCCTATCCTCTGTCGAAACGGGAGCACTGCAGATTGTAGCAACATGCAATAGTGGTCTCATATCTATGCAGCCTGTCGGATCCGTGCCTCAAGGATAATGCAACGCTGCGCTGAAATCCGAACACTCCCAGGAACTGCCATTCTCCAAGGGTCCTCTTACCCCAAGAGATCTACATCAATTTCTGCGAGATGCTGCTCTTTGCCATGTTGCACCTTCCCGCAACACGGCAGCTGATGACGTCTCTCGGTCGGGCAAGATTCGCGTGTCTCCAGCGATCTGCCGCCGATTGCTCTTGATCATATGAACAACATTGGGGTGGCTGTTCTGCAAACATCACGAACGTGCCATATAAGTCGCAGGCCTATAGGTAGCCGCCGATGGCTAGGCCCGACCGAGCACGCGATCAAGCGAATTGCTTGTGGTGCACTGGTGAGGGTCCGCCTTCCGACAATTCCCTCTACCGTCTCCGCTCTTCCCGATCTATGTTGCGTGATTATCAACAGTGAACAACCCCCTCCAGGAAAACTCCGAGGGCTATTCGCGATTGCAAAGAAAAGGCCAACGTTGAACATCAATTTTTGACGTCCTGAGAGCCCACGTGGATTTTTTTCGAATGGAGTTTTTTTCGCTGCTAAACCCAGTTGCTGACATGCGGATCTACTCTGGTCACTTACTACATGAGTCCTCTTGCTTGTGGGGTAACGTTGGATGCACCTTGCAATTATGCCCATGTGCGATGGCTCTGCAACGGTATTTTCAGAGCATCCGAGTTGTAGTTGGTTCATTGCCACTAGGAGATTGGCTGCAGAGTGGTGCACGCTCAGCTCGGTAATACAATGTACTCGTGGCTGGCGATGTTATATCCATGCTGTTTGCTTCCATCCATGTCATGACCATATTTGAACATAAGTTACCCGATACTCTGGATACTCTCCGTCGGTTCGTTGCTTCCGAATCGCGTAACCTTTGTCTCAACGGGCGTGGCTCCATAGTCCCAGAGATACCGACTATTTTGTCAAAGATAAAGAAGCTGTCGAGAACGGATAGTATCCGAGGTTTCGGTGTCCGAAATGCCGGGATAAGCACCTCGTTGCCATGGCCTGAAATTTGGATGCTTGACACAAAATTGGTCCATTTGCTGTTTTTAGTTGAATTGAGGAAAAACGTTAGGAGTGCTTGATACTCGAGATTTGAATTTCAAAGCGAACATTATATTTGCGTGATGTCTCGCTGGCACTCTTAGGAGAAACGGGTTTCGAAGCTAGGCCGGTGCTTTCAACGCTGGTTTGGATCAACCAGCAGCCGACACCTTTGTCTCAACGCCATAAGTGCAAGTCGCCAGAATCCGCCGCCACCGCCTCGGCTCCTGGATGCTTACGCCAGAGCGAATGTATTTGTATCAGTGCTCATGTCGACGGCTCGATCCGCTTCCAGGGAAATCATTGTGCTTTCTACTCTTTCGTTTCCGTACCACGGGTGACGATTATCATGACTTCCTCTGATTGGCGGTAGTGATAACCCTAATTACTGGTTACGGCTAATAGTTCGAATACAGACTTTCCGGACTGCAACCTCAATACCAATGCATATCTGGCTAAATTATCCCATATTACCTTGGTGTGTCCCGGAAGTGGGATAACGACAAGAATCACAATCCAATTGGGAGAAGAATCGTCATCTGTCGTTGCCTCTGGAATTCTCTCTCACAAAATTGTGGCTCTTGTTAGGAACTATCGTTATCCTTAAATTCCTGGGATCTTAGTTCTCAATACAAATGCAAGAAAATCTCTGGGATCATATGTGAATTCTTCAACTCAAGTCCTTGGGATGGTCTTCGCGCCATGTGCTTTTGCTGAATGTTGCATGATGTGTGCGATCATCGAACACTGTCAAGGCCTCGAATATCTATCAATGTTGATGACCAGAAATGGGCTTGAGACCATGGATTCTCTGGGACACATGATTCTCGCTACTTGGCGATGCTGACTTCCTTTCTCGCGGTACAGTGGTTACTATTGTTATTAATTGTGTGAGTGTATACATAAGGGAACATGTTTGTATGAATGGGCAAAGATGCTGAGAAGGTCAGGCCCAATGCATAGCTAACTCACCTAGCCATCGTATCTAGCAATGGTTTATCCCCGTGACCAGCACATTAACAGGAGCATCACAGGCATTGATATCACCGACTCTAGGTGAAAAGTTTTTGTGGTATCAAATCAAATCATTCAGAGCATTTCATGCAATTAACTCCTAAACTACCGGTTGACCAATCGTGCGAGCCGTAAAGAAGTCGATCCCATTTTTTCACAAATCCAGCCCTGTCCCTTATCCGTAGAGCATTGCTTACTCGCCACGGAGCTCGGCAATCTTGGCCTTGACCTTCTCCTCCTTCTCGGACTTGGTGAGCTTCTTCGACCTGAACTTCTTGGACTCGGCCTTCCACTCATCCTTGCTCTTCTTGGGGGCCTCGCTCTCGTGCTTCTTGAAGGGATCCTCACGGATGGCAGCGTGGGCCTCTGTGTAGACATCCTCGAGACCCTCAGCCTCGACATCGTCATCGATGTACTTCTGGAACTGAGACTTGTAGCGCTCCTCATCATCATCGGCGAGGGTCTCCATGTACTCGGCGACGTGGCCACCGAAGATGTACTTCTTGAGAGTCTCGGCGTCGAGCTCCTCGGACTCGATGTCGTAACCGGGGAAGCGGTTCTCGGAGTGGGGGATGAAGATACCACCGTCAGAGGCACCCTTCATGGCACCAAAGACACGGGCCCCGGTGGAGGTACGGGCAAGACCGACATCGAGGAAGGCCTTGAAGGGGCGGCGCTCCTCACCGTCGACCTCAGCGGCCTCGGTCAAGGTGTACTCGCCATCAGCCTCCTCGACACCAGAGAAGTGCTCATCGAGGCCGAGCTTCTTGAGGACACGGCGGGCGAGGAGAAGACCGGTAGCGTAGGCGGCAGCCCAGTTGGTAAGACCGTGCTCAATGCCGTAGGCACGGAGCTCGTGGGCGTAGGCGGAAGCGAAGACCTTGTCACCGCTGATCTCCGAGGTCACGATCTGGGTGATGATGTCGCGGTTGGTGAAGCGAACGACCATTCGGTACTTGGGGGCATTGTACTTGTTCTTGGCCTGGGTGATGAGTCGCTTGCGGGCGTAGTAGTCGGTCTTTCCGGATCTTCTGCGCTTGTACTTGGTCTGGAAGCGACTGAAAACAAGCAGAAGTCAGTACAAGCTCACCGGATTGATAGTCCTCTGTTCGCTTCCGCTGAAAGAATGGCACTCACCTGTAGTACGCGCTGCTCTTTACCATCTTATTGAACGCCTGTTGCGATAGACCTCGAGTCAGCAATTTGCGCTTCAGATTTTTTTTCTTCCTTCACCCGAAGCATCTTGCATTGACTCTCAAACTCAAGCACAGTCTCGCCATTTCTGGCACTGTCTTGATCAGAATGAACTCACCATTGTGACTGATTGGCTGATTGGGGGATGTTCAGCTGGTTGTCGTTGGGCGTGGGAAACGAGGTTGATCAGGTTCAAGATCACGAATTTTGGCTTGTGGGTGAAATTCGCCTACTAGTGTGTGAGGTCTGGAGCTGCACCAGCCCAAAAGCCCTTGCTGTAGAGTGGTGGGGTACGAGCCGCTGGACTTCACTTCGGGGGTGGGTGACGAGTCGGCGGCCGGAGCTTGGGGGTGGGAGGTGACAGGGGTCCCGGGTGGGGGCGCATGGACCAATCCAATCCGCCTGCTAGATACCGAGGCCGAGGCTCCTGCCGGTTCCATAAGTCTGAGGATGATTGAGTGAGTCCAGTCGCTGCTGTTCATCAGAACGACTGGTCATGTCTTTACTGCTCCAGGCGCAAACGGGTTCGCTAAAGTGATTTTATCGCCCTGTCCTTCGATATTTTTGTGTAGATTTCCTTTTGTGGAAGACCACTTCGGCTCAAGTAACTTCTTAGCAACATGTCATCGAACAGTCAGCCGAAGGTTATACTGTTTGACATTGGTGGAGTGGTTGTAAGTTGATCTAAAATGGCTGTAATGGCTGTTTTGAAACAGCCATAAATAACCAGTTCTCACATCTTGTGCTGATCCCCAGCCGCTCCTGATACTGACAACAATCAGGTCGTCTCACCATTTCAAGCTATCCTTGATTATGAGTTGAGCTTAGGAATTCCTCCTGGCTGGATTAACTACTCCATATCCAAGACTTCGCCCAATGGGTTTTGGCACAAACTAGAAAGAGGCGAGATTCCCATGGATGATTCATATTTCGATGGCTTTAGCAAAGATTTGCATGATCCTGTGAGATGGCAAGCATTCTACAAAATCCAACAAGACAAAGATCAAAACCTGCCCAGGGACATTCCTCCTTTACCCACACTGGACGCAAAGTGGTTATTCAACGAAATGATGACAGGCTCAGCTGGACCCGACCCTTGGATGTACCCCGCCCTGAAAAAGCTGAAGGAAAGTGGGAGATACATTGTGGCTGCCGTCAGTAATACGGTCATATTCCCCCCTGGTCATCCACTTCATCAAGAGGACTACTTCAGCGGTCCAGTACGTGGCTTATTTGACGTCTTTGTGTCTTCTGCACATGTTGGACTACGGAAACCGGACCCGGCCATATATAATTACACCTTGAACCAGGTGAATAAACATGCTCTACAACGAGCTCAAGGACAAGCGGGAGAGTTATCAAGCTTGGGCAATGACGTAAGACCTGGAGATGTTGTCTTCTTAGATGATATTGGGGAGAATCTCAAAGCAGCTAGGAAGCTTGGGTTCCGCACTATCAAGGTCAATCTGGGCAGGGCATTCGAGGCTGTTGACGAGCTTGAGAGAGTTACTGGGCTCAAGCTGGCCGGCAACCATCCTAGAATACCTATTAAGCCTAGGATCAGCCATGGTCCTGCAAGAGCCAGGATATAATAAAGGGGGTTTTCTATGGTCTTGTGGGTTGGGTCGTACGACATATTGATAGACAATTTTTCACAATCGTATTGTGCCTCGAATGTTTGCATGGGAGCTTTATTCCAAGTGGGCGCTGATAATTCCCAGCGGGTTAACCAACCGTCTCGTAATCAAGACTTTACCACAACGGTCTATGGCACTGGTAATGTATTATTTCCGTTGAACATATGTTTATCATACATGTTGTAGTACTAAAACAACAACTTGGGTGAAAATGTTGCCTGAAGGCCTATCTTTCTAGCTGAGTGTACACGTCGTGTCACTATGGAATCATAGGGATTTCCTTTCTTGAGGCAGGGGCTGACTCATCCGCAACCTGACTCCTCACATTTTTCATAAGACCGCGCAAATTACAGGGAGAGAATAGCGCAACATCTCCTCACACTGAGTTATATACTTGCCGTTGCAGTGTACCGATAGAATTTCATCCCCAGACCTATTCTTTTTAAGGCATTCGGCCACTTGATTCCGAAGCAAGAAATGGAAACGCAAGCTCAAGCATCCCGGCGCAATGTACGATGCTCGCGCATCCGCATACGAAGATTCATAGCACCCTGATTACTCAAGAAGGATGATGGGACTTGTCGACGTCAAGCCTGGAGATAAAGTCTTGGTCCCATGTTGCGGGACCGGGCTCGAGTCCTTTGTAGCCGCCGCCTCGGTCGGGCCCAATGGCCTCGTTGTAGGTGTCGATGTCAGTCCTGGCATGCTCGCGGAAGCGCGCGCTAGACAGGAGCGGGAGGTGGAAGGGGGGTCCAGAGCGAAGTTCGTACAACACGACGTGACGGCTCTGGACTCTTGTACAGAGCTACATGAGCTAGGATTGAAGGGAAACTTTGATCTCTTGATCTGCAGTAACGCATTTGTGCTTCTCAACAATCCTGCAGAAGCGGTTGCGCATTGGAAGACATGATTAAAGGAAGGGGGGACAATGGCTATTGATATCACCCATGAACGAAACTTCATCCAAGGAATACTTATCGAGAATGTTGCGAAGGAGCTGGGACCTCAATGGCCTTCGAATCGGCAGTGGGTGCAGAGCAAAGACTCGTTTAGCAAGATTTTGGAAGCCGAAGGGATGGTGGTGGAAAGGATCGAGTTGTTGGATAACATGGCTAGCCAGCCAGTGCTCGAGTTCGGCGTTGAGGCAGCGGACCAACAGCTTGAGTTTATCTCCAAGTCGCCATTCGTACTGAACGTGCAGTGGGCTGATGAGGAGTTGGAGCGCGCAAGGCAGCTTTTCAGAAGAGAATGGGAGGGGATTGCGGAGGATGGAAAGGTGAAAATAATTGACGCACTCTATCTGTATCTCGCCAGGAAGGTGTAATAACGTCACAGGAGAGCAGCCTGGTAGCAAGCCCATTCATTTAAAGATGCGGTATCACGAGGCAGATCAATTCGTGCTTTTCATTCATGACGTCGTTACATTTCATCACCGACTAAACAAAATGGGTACATCCATACTACGATGGTCGAATGTTGCCACAACCGGCGTGCCACTCTTTCCAAAGAGTCGCTCTTGAAATCGGACGCCCATCGCCGCCATGGCGTGTGGCGATACGGTCGCTTCCTTCCTAGTCTGCCTCCTGCTGGAGAATTGCTCTGACAGCTTGCTCAGTACCGCCGCCTTGGCCTTTCTCAGCGCCGACCTTCGCATGTCCGGGTCTTCAGCTAGCACACGCTGTGCCTCCTCGGCTTCGATGTCCCTCTGCACCGCACTGATCTCGCTGCAAAGCTCGGCAGTTGGATCATAGATCGTCGGCTGTAGAAGAGTAGGCATAGATGGTTTAGTATCTAGTATGGGAGCCGATATCTCCAGATCCGACTCGAGAATAGGCGTTATTGGCCGGAAATACTCATCCATGGAGCCTGCCTCGCTGATGGGCGAATGACTGAAGCTCAGCTCCGGCTCAATCTCGCCGAAGAGGCGATGACTGGAGGTGGATAGGTTGCTGTCGAGCTCTCCGAACAGCCGCTGGCTAGACGCCGAGTGGATGCTGTTCATCTCTCCAAAGAGCACAGATCGTGAACGGTAGTGAAGAGGGTGCGGAGGCTCGACGGAAGGATAACGAGGCTCCAAATCATATTCGAGGTTGATGGTCTCCTCCGAATTTTGGCGCCGGTGACGAGGACGCGGCGGAGTGTGAGGTGCTTCTTCGTGGTGGTCATCCAGCTCCTCCGGTTGATCATGTCTATGCTTTCTCCTACGACGACGCTTGGTGAGGCGTCGCTGCTTGGATCTGCCTGAAAATAGGCTGGCTTGACGAGCGGACTCGAGATCTGAAGGCAGCTCATCAACATCCTGCTGTTCAGGCTCTTCAGGTCTTTCTAGGTCACCACCAAGATCTAGTGACAGGATTTCCTCTGAGAGGGCATTCACAGCCGCCGAGGGAGACGCCATCTCATCAAAGGATGGCGCCGAGTGAACGCTTTCCACCTCGGTGATAGAGCCAGTGGAATGGCGCGACCAGTGATCACTGCGAGATCGGTCATCCATAAGAGGAGCCAGTGCATCATCCCAGTTGCCGTCGTTGATGAGAATAACGTTCTCAAAGTCAAACTCACGTACGCAGTGCTGGTGATCGGCTACCAGCTCAGCAACTTGCGGCGCATTCATGGTCGCGTTGCGTATTGATAGGCTGCGCAGTTTTCGGAACCTGATTGGCTTCCTCCCGGGCGTTGGAGGCAGCGGTGACATTGGTGAAGTGACCTCGTTGAACAGTTTCTGGGAACTCCTGGGCGGTGCAAACAAAGGGTCTGATGCCAATGATATCGGGCATGGCCCCTTGCGACCCAGCCATGTAAAGGTAAGCTTCTCCAGGCACTCGGAAAAGTTCCTGATGTAGTCATCAATCACCTTCAGATGATCGAGGCCAGGAGATGGGCCGTAGAAGTCCCACGACTCGGCCGAGATGTGCAATTTGCGAATCTGCTTCCACCGGCGTCCGGCTGAAGGCGTACAGCCGAAGCCTGGAACATGGCGCAGGTACGTGAACGCCGAGGGATGTACCGACGACAGGGACAGCTTCATGAGCTTTCGCAGCGGTGCCCTCTCTAGCGAGATACGGAGACTTATCAAAGCGTAATCGACTATATCACGTCTGTATCTCTCCTTAGGGTTTTGCCCCGGGGTCTTTATAGTCATGTGTCTCATATTCGGCAGATGCTTCATAGCGTTGATGAACGAGGGCACATTTGATGCCGCATGAAACAGCGGCGGATACTGCTGTGTCAAGATGTCTCCCAATTCTGTATTGGCAAACTTTGGTCTGGCAAGGACTGATGCCATTGAGGTGTGAGGGGTATATAAAAAGCTTATCTCACGCCCTGTCTCGGGGTGGATGAGCGGTGGTAGAAAGGTCGCATCCGTGTGCGGGAAGTAGAATGTTAAATGCTCAATGTGGTGTCCTATGCGTGAAAGTGCCTGTACTCTGGATTGTCTTGTGAAAGTATTGGCCGTGAAGGTCAGGTTGGTTCGTAGGAAGAGGCGCTTCGTAACGAGATTGCAGCATGCGGAGGATGCGAGTCGCACATTGCAGATATCCTCTTTGTGTAAGAGTTCGAAGAGTTTCTCGCGGACTGCGTCGTCCTGCCACAGGCAAAAGAATGCTTGCGGTACGAGTGCCATTGCTGTCGCATGTCGTAGTGGCGTTGGAGGTTTTGAAGTAGTTGTGCGGTGAGAGCTGACTTGGCCCAGTTTAGAAGGTTAATGTTAAGGTTGCGTGTGAGCGGCCCGTTTCCACTGAACAGAGTTGTGTTGATGACGAGTCTGAATGATAAGAGTATAACAGCAGGTTATATCAGTGTAGAGCCGCACTGCAGCCAGCGGGCACTTGAGCGAAGCTATGAGTTGTCGCTCATGCGAAGCGCCGGACCTGCAGTAGAGCCCTTTGAAAGGAGCAATGCGAACGATACAATTCCATTCATACGTGCTGCCAAAAGTTTTCACAGGAGAGAATTGGTCCGGCGCACACGGCCTTAGATCCAGTTATACCCCATTCATGTTTACATCTGTCTATACACGCCCCGCCTCTCGCGTTTCTCGACCATAGACCCTCCCATATTCGGTCCTCAAGCTCACATCCTCAGAATGGAGCGATGGATACAGTTTGGTTGGTGAGTCATTCTCGAAAAGCCATAGTGCATGTCGGTGTGTACAGCAGAGAAGTCTAGGGCCAGAGCGAATTGGGGACGCGACAGTTGAAATAGAGCGCGATGCACGTGCTGGTTGGCCGCTTTCAAGTCCGCCTGCATGGCCCTTATGCAAGCAGCTGCAGAAGCCTCGTGGATCTTCACTCCCAGCCAGTGGGAAGATGTGAAACGAAGCGGGAGGAGACTGCAGAGGCGCTGGAATGCGGGGCGCAAAGACCACTAACGGGCTCTGGACAGGGCCTTGGAGAATGCGGCCAATAGGGGCTGCAGCGCGCAAAAGGGCAGTGGCTGGGAACGCTTCTCCCGTCGCGGCTGGGTCGATCATCGCGTTTGTTTCGTGCCCAGCTCGCGTCTGCGGGATGAGACAACGGACAATGATATAAAAGCATTAGGCGCTCCCACGGCGACGAGATGCTATTGGAAAGCAGTTCCAGAGTTGGGGGAATCACTCGCATGAAAACTACGTCCTGTCAACGTGGCATTCGATCTCATGTTTCATACTTTCGAACAGCTACGGCGTTGGAAACATGATACTGCGAGTGCTTTGGATCCACCCGGACGCGATCGTTCACTCGGTTCCATCACCTGGTGTTACCGGGCGCGTCTGTTGGAAAATGATCTGGTATGTACATGTAGGTATGCTTGAAAAGCGTGGCACCGCGTCAAAGTCCACAGCCGGTCGATCTGTTTCGAAACATTTCCAGCTCGCGAACCAAGACCCCTGTTGCGTCTAGCTCTGCTCGAAAGGGACCATGGTGGGAAACTCGAAAGCCGATGTTGGCGCTGGCGAATAACACAACATGGAGCATCGCCACTCTTTCCCTGCGGAGGTCCAATAGTATCACCCTTGGATTCGGGATCTAGACTCAACCTCAGGTGTGCAAGGATTTCAGCAGCACAGACTAGATGCCAATCTTTCACTCCAAGTCAGCGCCTTGTTCCACGATGCTCTTCTGCCCACGAGTCGTCTTGCCAAGAATTCAACGATCAGACCGAAGCATCCACCCGTCTCGTCCGGATCGCCCAACATATCGTACCAAATCCAGCGCGCTGCAGTTCCAACACAGCCCCGGGCCACCATTTTCTACTCTTCTATTGCTCGGTCATTGCCGACATGGCATGTCGGCAAGGCTTTGTTCCTCGAAGATCTCTACTAAATCCCGCCTCCTGCGTCCAACGTGATTTGAACCGTGTACGATGTATGCAGCTGCCTCCTCGTCCTTCTCCACGTAGGCCACACAACTCTTGATGCATTACTCTTGTAGATGTAGCCTGGAAATTGAGGGCATTCTCATAGGGATCGTTACAGATAGATAGATATAACAAAAACTCATCAAGTCTGATAAAAACCCATATTGTAGAGAAGCATAGTGAACAAATGCAAACTATGAAAAATGTGCCAATGATATGATGACCATTAGTCTGCTTGAGACGGAGATCTAACTACGTGGTCTCATAGTCCCTTAGGCGTCCGACTATCACAAAACGCGAGAGGTCATGGCGATGAGCGCGATTTTCACACCAGTTGAGTATTGGATTTATAAATCCATGAAATCGGCATGTGCTATTTACAATGTGTAAGCACATCAGCCTGCTCACCAAATGCTGCTCATGTCTGGTAATAAACACATACCCTTTACACTTCTTGATTACCATGAACTCATACCTAGTATTCGATAACGAAGTAATCTTATAAGTCGCTAGGCTACATCGTAATAGGATCGTGCGAGAACCAATGTTTGGCACTTGCAGCTGGCGTGCACAGCCTACAAAATTTAATGGATTCATGTACTAAGTAGCACTAGTGCGTGAAACCGCGCCAAGCTGCAAAAGTTCAATACAGGAGAAGAAACACGCAACAGGTAAGCTCGGTCGAGTAGATCGAGGGTTGCAAGGCTTTATACTCCAGTCTCTTGTATCCACGTGTGTGTGTAGACATATAGATATATATATTCTCCGACATAGTATGGAGATCATCGTCGGTTCTTCGGCCATCGGCCGGCTTGGTCCCCGCCGTAGGCGTTAAACTGATCGATGTTTATATTATCAATGCTGGCCATATCTCATGCGGTAGCCCCCGCAGTCACATAGAAATGGGATGAGGTCGAGCCATCCACTCCCCTTTCCTATCATGGTAGGGTGAACCATGTGCGGGCATGGCTAAGTCACGACGTCGCTGCGAGAGCGGATAGAAGCTGGGTTTGGTGTGCCCACCGTCTTTTGCGAATTCATGCCTTGAAACAAAGGGTCCGCACGGCACTGACCTGGTCCAGGTCATACAACCCGGTCGTCGATTACCCTATTCGACGGTTCTGCATCGGGCTCATGACTAGTCGTGTGATGTGCGACAGGGGTTAACAAGCCTGCCCTTTCGCCATTGGCTGTTGGGTCTGAAGGGACTCCTCCGCCGCTGGCAAGCCTCTCCCTGCAGATTCTACAGCGCATGAATGATCTCCTTTGTCGTCCAATTTATGACTTTCATGCCCGGAAATCCAAGCGAACGTCGACGAACCCGGGGATTTTGGGCTGGGACCATGGCCTCACGAGTCAGAATCTTGGTTGGTAATGGGCAGTCATTCAACAATCCACCTTCGGTTGAGTGAAGATGAGGCACGTCTTCCATGGCCGAGAACACGCTGGGGCGGCATGCTTGATCGCGTTTCGAGCCCTCAATAGATGGAACAACTACATCATAGCTTTTTGCTACACTCAACGAGCGGTGTTTCACTAAAAGCGTGGTATGGAGTTGTCTGGGCGCCAGCAAAGCTCCCGTTGGGAACTCTGCTACGGCGAAGTTGTGGGTGAACTATATGCATGGCATTTGCAATCTGGACCGTATCGGCATTTGCGACGTACAACATGTGTGCGGCCACCTACTAGATGTGGACGAGAAATGCTGTCCTTATTGAGCCCTCTGTTTCTACGAAAGAAAAGAGAGCCGATGGACCAAGCCTCCGTGAGCGGGCTCTGATTGGCTAGCGTGGAATTAAATTTAGGGATACTTTACGGATCCCCGTCATCTTAATGCGTTCTGACAACCCAGTCCCCGGCAACGGTTCGGACTGCAACCATCAATCGGCGCTGGCAGCCTGGGATGGAATGCCGGACCTGGGCGAGGATCAGCCAGAGAGAGATCATGACGGGCTTATCTGCGGGGGGTGGTAGTACCAGTTTCAGAATTCCTCACCCATACAAGAAGAACCGCCAAACCCTGCGCTCGATCTGATTTGATCGGCCTTCCGTCTCTGTTCTTCTTCTGGGCGCCGGGTTGCGACTCTTTGCTGTGGCGTGCTCTCGTGTTGTATTCATTCGCTTCTATCAGTCGTTCGTTAATATTCTGCTTCTCATGAGAAGCTCCTGTACTCCACAACCATGGACGGGGTAATTCCAGCCAGAAATGGGAAATCTGCTTTTAGATATACTTGGGACGAGGATGGTGTTGTGAGGAATATCGAACCGCTAGAAAAGTACACAGCCAAATGCCATGATCCTATTCGCCATGCTAACGCATCGTAGGGTTCGGGCAAGAACAGAAGGTCTATCGTCTCATAGTCGTCATACACCCAAGGACTCGAGGTCAAAGGTCAATTGGCCTTTTCATTATCGCGCAACGTCCGAGGTCCCGTCGACACCAGCTACGAGCCATCTCAGTCACTTCCGAAGGGCAACAGCGCAGACCAAGTCATGGTTCAAGGAAGCGGGAGACTCGGCCAGTATCTTGAGCAGATCGCTAGTGCCGGATTATGTCATACACTACATGAGAGGAGAGACCCCGGAAAGTCTGGCTATGAAAAGGGAACGGATGAATTGGGGAGAAAGAGACGTCGTACTTACACCCGGGCGTGAACGGTTCATGTCGCAACAAGCTTTCTTCGAGGATCCCTTCAGCTCACAGACACATCTTGCCTCTGGTGAATTTGAACAAGACAGTCGAAAACATGGTTTCAGGAGATTGTTAACTGGGTGGAGAGGCGGCGTGGCGTTCAACTCTTTCTCAAGCCTCATAATACTACTTGCCGCCGTAGTATGTTTCGCGGTTGTTGCCTCCAAGTCGCAAGTCGTCGGTGGCGAGTATACCCTTTTTTCTGGATCTTGCTCGACGGCGTCTAACATCAACGTTGGGCTGCATGCTCTGATCAACACTCTGAGCATCATACTTCTTGTCGGTGGCAACTATGTCTTCCAAGTCCTTTCAAGTCCAACGCGGAACGAGCTTACCGCGGCTCATGATAAGAAACGGTGGCTCGATATTGGGGTGCCATCCCTGAGAAACCTTCCACACATATCCGGTTTCCGGGCATCGCTGGCCACGGTTATCCTTTTGGTTGCCGTGGCCACCCAAGTAATGTAAGAAACCCTTCGTAAGCAGAACTGAAATCGGCCTAACAATCCCTAGCTATAATGCAGTAATATTCACTTCTCAGACCGGGGTCGACTACGACATCGTGTTTGTTACCGAACCGTTCTTGAGCGGTTCCTCTTTCAGCAATGATACGGAATCCAATGTCGGCGGTCTATCGAGAGCGGATCTCCTCGATCTCCAAGCTGACGCAGTACAATCAAAACTAGTCAATTTGACTACAGAGAGCTGCGTACAAGCATTTGGTGGTACTTACGAGTCCCAATATGATGCCTTGTTGCTCGTGGTCGAGACTGCTAGCACAACTACTTCTGTAGTACAGACAGCCCGATTGAGCACATCCATCAAGGCGTACAGCGAGGCATCTTCACAGGATGAGTTAGCCCTCGATGGATCTCTGGTTCAATACTGCCTCGCACGAATTGGTTCACCACAGACTTGTGGCGTCACTGTGAGCAGCTCATTGTTGGGCGTTGTTGCTTTGTTACATCTTGCTACTTTCTGTAGCATTGCCACAGTTTTGAGCCGAACCCAATTCGAACCTCTCGCTACCTTGGGAGATGCGATTCGATCTTTTCTCCGATACCCGGACTCGACAACGAAAAGTGCTTGTCTCCTTTCGAAGAAGGACGTTCGAGGAGGTCGGTGGGGCTACAGCGAAGCCAAATATTTTGCTCCAAGCGCCCACTTCTGGATGTTTACACCTTCGTTGCCACGATGGACACTGATGGTCTTTACCTGGACGGCGCTTGCTGTACCGACGGCAGTCGCACTGGGCCTGGTCATGCCTACAGATCCGCAGGGCGTCTCGACACCTTTCGGCATATCCACCCCATATACAACGTTTCTACTCCCGAGCCCTGCCACAGAGTCACAGATGGCACTGCTGGTATGCCTACCACAGCTACTTTTAGCTATCCTCTACATGGTGACCAATTCTCACCTAACTACTTACTACGTTTCTCATGAACTCACCCTTTTCGCTCTGGGTCCGCGACCACTTCGTGTTTCCTCCGATCCCGCCGGTAAACAAACGACCTCCCTCTTTATAACGCTCCCGCGCCCTATCTCTTGGGCATTGCTCGTGCTTTTCGTGGCAATGGGCTTCACACTCTCGCAAGCTGTATTTCCAGCCGTCATTACTCTCTCGCCATCCATTTCCACATCTTCCTCGGATCAAAATCAAATCATCGCGGTAGCCTTCTCAACACAAGCGCTTCTCGTCCTCTTAGCTCTACTGTTTATCCTAATTGTCTTAGTTGTGTCGCTAGGCCTGAGGCGCGCACCAGCAGCTGCTCTAGTCAACGGGCAGGAGAGAGGCAACCCGCTCGTACTCAAGGGCGGAAGTTGCAGCGCGGCGCTAAGCGCCAAATGCCATCCTGCGCCTGGAGAGGTCGAACCCTGGAAACAAGACCTCACATGGGGTGTTGTTGCTGAAGGGGTGGGCATGCGGGAGGGGCGATGTGCGTTCAGCGCCTTGAGCGTGGGGGCTGTTGATGTTGGGCGGACGTATGCATAGTTGGCGCGCTGGTAATCATGGGAGGATTAGAAACTTACACGGAACGGGCGTTTGATAAACCTTTGCGGGCAAACCAAACCACTTTTGATTTTATGCCAGAAGGCCATTTGTTGCAGTTATACCCCCTTTCTAGCGCTGGTTGAGATAAAAAAAAGTTATGGCTTCAGGAAGCCAGTTCTAGTTGTATATATAATGATTATACGCTACGAATACAGAGTTAGCACATCATCGGAACCACCATAAAGTGAAATATAAAAGAAAGGCTTGCGTTCGTAGCGATGACAGATACAGTAGCAGAGTCAGCACGGCTATGGCTGTCATCTTGAAGTTATGAGTTTTTCAACACGACTGGCGGATCGAGGACCCTTTCATGGGACTCTTTGCAACCGTATTCTTAAACTTAGACATGATCACTCTGAGAAAATCGATTACCCCAGCAGACCCAGAAGGCGAATCGTTCATGATGGGTACCACATGGTGCGATTGCGAGCTAATGTTACTCTGGCCTGGTAGTAAGGGCATCGAACTAATGTGAACCGAAAAGTCAAATCCCTCGTACCGATTGAAAGAGAAACCACTGATACAAGGATTTGATGTCGACCTGACTACTAAACGAGTCAAAGTCGGCTGTGTGTTGTATATTATAGAGAGAAGTGGGAGCGCCCGATGACGTAATCAGAACCCCAAGGCAGCAGTTCTGAGAGTGCTCTTCATGGCCCTGGATTATCTCCAACCTCTCAGCTTACATTGGCACTGGCAGCCATAACACCGACTAGCCTAAAATATGATGGCTCCCATCACGACTGGGTTGGCGGCGCTTGGTCTTCTCGTGCTCGTGGGTCTCATTTACAGGATCGTCTCATTTGTTCAACTCTACCTCCGCCCGTCGAACTTGCACAAATATCTGCACTCCACCTCCGGCAAGCCAGCGTGGGCACTCGTAACTGGCGCGTCGGATGGCATAGGGAAAGCTCTCGCAGCCGAGCTCGCAGCATCCGGCTTCAACGTCGTGTTGCACGGGCGCAATGTCGGGAAGCTGGAATCCGTAAAAGCGGCGCTGCAGAAGGCGCACCCAGCTCACGAGTTTCGCATCTTGGTCGTCAACGCATCGACGTGTGACATCGAGGCCGAAGCATGGACCGAGGAGGTTTTGGAACTCACGCGGGACATCAACCTAACGGTGCTGATAAACAACGCCGGTGGCACGTTGCTCCCGACCTATGGCACCCTGGACCAGTCTGATGCAAAGAAGATCCTGGACACCGTGCACCTGAACGCTGCGTTCCCGGCTCTGATGATGTCCACGCTGATCCCCGTGTTGCTGAGAAACAAGCCTGCGCTGATCCTCAACATCGGGTCACTCAGCGACAACGGCCTGCCGTTGATCTCATACTACGCTGCGTCCAAGTCCTTTGGGAACTCGATGAGCTTGGCGGTGGCCCGCGAGATGCAGCTCGAACAGCGAGACATCGAAATTCTCACACTTCGCGTGGGCCTAGTCGTAGGATCGGGGGACAACAAACACTTGCAGCCACACTTCTTTGGACCTACCCCTGATGCGATGGCCAAGGCAATCCTCGCGCGGACGGGCTGTGGAAGAATCTTGGTCGTGCCTTACTGGACGCATGGCCTTCAGCAAGCAATGCTGTCCTTGTTGCCAGCCTCGCTCTGCGATCGAATCAGCATTTCCGTGATGAAAGATCTTAGGGATAACGAAAGGGCAAGAAAGAAGGACTAAGACTCAGTCACTGGATATTGATGAGATCATGTTGATGGAATTAGTCTAGGCCAGTGGTGGTAAGAGGTTCGAGTTTCTAGCGGTGTTTCACGAGAACCAATGTTGGTACTTGGTAATTATAGGTAGGATGCATGGGATTGAATCGCTATAGCGAGTCATACGGTCATTCAATATTGACACAGCTTTCTGTGGGTATTCTCGATTTTGTTTTGGGCATACATGATCCTCGCAGTGATGTTCGACAGGCTTTGCGCGATTATACTGCAACGGTTAACTAGAGAGGGGGTTTAAACATGACTCAAGCGTTTTTGTTTAATTAATACATTGGAAGCGTGACGACTTCCAATTTCGAATCCAGAAGGTCATGGTAAACCGTTAACTGATTAGAATATAAAGTGTATTGAGCCACTACATTGGCCCGATACATGCTCGTCTTTACTCCAATTTTGAACTTGGGCTCTTCACAGTTTACTGGGTAGATTTTCTCTCTTATATCTAAGTGCTTTCATTGACTATAAAATACATTACATTTTATTCAATAAGAAGACGTTGAGAGATTGGTGCGAGTTTAGACTGGTGAAGAACCACACAGGCCGGGTAACGAGAAGAAAAGCAAGATTTCGAGAAATAAAACGAAAGAAAGTTCGCATGAATCGTTATATAGAATAGATTGTAGCTCGTTTCCCGGTAAAATCGTTGCACTTCCTGACCAAAGTAGTGGTGTACCTAAAATTGGAAAGGGATAGCAGGATGCTCGACAAAGAAAAACCCAAGGTTGGTACTTGAGCCTGATCCAGGTCAATAGAAACTATTGGCACCCGGTAGCTTACCATACGTGCGGAAATATGATGACGTGACTGAACAATGTGTGTAGACATAATAATGTTAGTTGTGTAAACTAAAGACTATTCAACCTGAGTCAGGTTTAGTTGTCGATCCATAGCATTAATGAATATGGACTAGGGAGGGTATCCTGTCGCGCTAAGACGGACGCGGTGACATGGCCAAACCAAGCAAACTTTGGTTGTATTAGTCGTTGTCCAAAATCTAGTAGTGCGGACCTCGTAAGCACTAGTTATCATGATCTGATGGTAGAATCTCTTGTGAGCTGGGAGCGCGAGTCCCTACCGCCTCCTCATATTTGAGATGGCACTTATTGGAACCTAGGTGTCTTGTGTGTTTGTTCATAAATAAACCGTGATCCTTCGGCCGTCCCACTTCCTGTTCCAGAAAAGAAAAAAACATATATATATAACATCTTACGATGTCCTCGAGTGAAGTTCTCATCATCGGCGCCGGAGTGGCAGGCATGGTCCTGGCTCAAGGCCTGAAGCACCGCGGCATCCCCTTTCGGCTGTTCGAGCGAGACGAGTCGCTGTCCTCGAAGAGCCAGGGCTACCGCTTCCGTCTGGTGCACGAAGGCCTCGAGGCCCTGGAGCGAACGCTGGCCCCAGACGTCTGGGAGCTTCTGGAGAGAACGCATCCGATGGACAGCCCGGCCGATTTGCTCAAGGTGGATGCCCACACGGGCGAGACAGTCATGGCACTCAGAGCCAAGGGGGACACGGACAGAGAGCGCAGATGCTACCCCATCGACCGCCCATGGTTTCGTGAACTGTTGAGTCTTGGGCTGGAGAAGCATATAGAGTTCGGCAAGGCGTTTGAGAAGTATGCGTTCATCGACGATGGGCATGTGGCAGTGACATTCGCCGACGGGAGTTCAGCGACTGGACGATTGCTTGTAGCAGCGGACGGCGTGCACTCGGGGGTAGCCAAGATGAGATTTCCCGAACTCAAGCACCTCGATGTCGAGCGGACGACTTTGTGGGGAAGGACGCCGCTGACACCCGAGTTTGAGAGACGATTTGATCGCCCCGATGTGCTTCAGAACCACTTCTCGTTCATGTTCGATCCGACGAACCCGGCTCGGACGTGCTTGTTTGCGCCGATAAGGTGGCCTGGAGATATATCGTCCCTTTCAGGCGGCAAGCTGTCAAAAACGTCAGACTATATGTTCTTCGCTTTGAATTTTGAGACACCAACAGAGGATATCAACCGTTCGCCGGAAACGCGGGCGCTGTATTCTCTGGAGGTATCAAAACATTGGCAGTCCAATCTCCGCAGTCTGTTCGAGATGCAAGATGTGGACACGCTCTACGCAGTGAACATAGTCTCGAGCAAGCCTGATCTCCCGTTGTGGGAGGCAGATCCGCGGCTGACCTTTGTTGGAGACGCGATACATACAATGAGCCCCTCTGGCGGTTCTGGTGGGTTGACGACAGTGCAAGACGTGGCGGACTTGTGCGATGCACTAGCCGACGCCAAGTTCGGCGAAGGAGAGCTGGATCGAGTGAAGTTGAAGGATTGCTTGCAGTTGTATGAGGACAAGATGCGTGCCAGGGCCAAGACGGCTATCGAATGGAGTTTCCAAGGAGGAAAGATGGTTTGGGCTGGGCAAGAATGGCATGAATACAGCCATGTTCGGTCATCATGAAAGCAACTATCTACAGCCGGGTCAGTTCTAAAAGCTGAGCTAGACATTCGAGTATTTCCAACTTTGATAAGTAGAGCAAATCATAAGCTCTTTTACATCATTTGCCTTCTTCGCGGCCAACATTATTCTTATAGTACATCGCTCAATATGTACACCTTGATCACATTAAGTCATCTCATCAACTACCTCTCGCACTCAGGCTGGCGAAAGCGTCTGGGCTATGTCGGCCATTATTCCACGCCATTTCCATGCCCAGTGTCATGCTCTCTCGACTTCTCGCACTCCCAAAAGGTACCGAGTTGTTCACCGTCGCGTATGATGCTGCTGGCGGCGATGAACTCCCATTCAAGAAGGGATTCTTGTTCCCTGCTATCGCCATACTTTGCTGTGGGGAAGCCTGTGGCACTGACTGCTGCTGTGGAGCGACAGGTTGATTACTCTGGCTATTTGCCGCGAACTGATCTTGAGGCTGCAGAGGGGTCGGTGCCACAGGTGTATAGCTGTATAGTGCCATGATACCTGCTTTGTCTCGTGGCGGTTGGTATACTTGCTGGGCTTGAGGGGCCGCCTGCTGTTGCTGTTGTGGTTGGAATATCGACTGGTCGAACGGCTGGACAGGTTGGTGGTTGTGATGTTGCTGCTGCTGCTGCTGCTGCTGTTGTATTGGTTGTGACTGGAAGATGGACTGGTCAAAAGGCTGAGCAGGTTGGTACTGCGATGGTTGGATAGGTTGGTACTGTGCCTGTTGTGTCGGCTGATATTGGGACTGTTGAGTAGATTGGTTCGTAGCAAAGAATGGGTTGTTTCCATATGGAGATGTCGGAGTGCCGTAGAAATTCTGCTGGGACTGCTCCGGGATCTGGTTTAGGGGAGATGTCATTCTTGTTGGGGACTTCGCAAAAGGATTGTTGAGCATTCCTTGATTATATAGAGGCGATGTATTGACCGATAAAGGCTGCTGCTGCTGTTGCGCAGGGCTCTGCAGGAATGGATTGTAGCTTTGCTGAGGTTGGTGCTGAGGTGGTGGTTGATAAGCTTGATTACCATTAGAAAGAAATGATGTGAAGTTTTGTGCTTGGGATATTGGTGGCGTCATAGACTGCTGATACACTGGTTGTTCTACAGGCTGAGGAGCTGGCAAACCCCCCGTGTGATGTGGAAATAATTGCTGCGGTTGCGATGGCGCCAAGGAGAGGTTCTGCATAGACTGGTTGAGATTCAGGTCGCTCTGTTGGAATGGAACGCCAAATGGGTTGGTCGAATAGAAGGGATTCTTGTTCGGCATGGTACCTGTCGATTGCGAGGATTGTGGAGGGGCTGGAGAGATGTCCCACGGGTTGTTGGAGGTAGCTGGGCTATTAGCTGTTGACGGGCTCGCTCTTGAGAGGCCTGCTGTCGTTGGCGTCGCAGGCGCAGGACTCAACGATCTCGGAGTGGGTAGTGTGCTCGGTGTCTGGAGAGAGCTCTCCCGGGCTGGTACCAATCCTGACCTTCCTCCCTCGCCAAGCCGTATCAGTGTCTCTATAGTCTTCTCCAGGTTGCCGTTCACACCCTTCAAGACCATCGCATTGCGCTTATCATCCGCGAACCCCATATCCCGGAGCTGGGTCAACTTCCGGGCAGTATCATCGACGCTGTCGTGGTGGACGCTCGCGCCAAAGACTTTGGAAGGCTTGTTTCGGAGATCCCGCGGGTTGTGCTCCTCTTCGGCGTGGTGCGAGTTTTTCTTGGATCGAAATGATAACGGGAACGTCGAGCTTGTCTTTTTCTTGAAAAAGCCACCCGTCTTTGGCGGTGGGGGAGGCGGTACACCTTCGTCAGACTCGGCACTGCGACGCGCGTGCCGTTCTGTGGCACTCGACCCTCCTGCTCGCTGCGTATACTTTGATCTGATGAAGCGTTCCATGGCTGAATCGGCCTCGTCTGCGTCTATGGGAACGGGGGGTCTCTTGTTGTCGGGGTTGTATATCTTATTCGAGGCAGCATTGCCCACACGTTTCATGTTCTGTGCAGGAAGTCAGTTGTAGTTGGAGCCTCAACTGTCACATGGCGTACCTCGACCTGCTCATTCGTCCAACCGTCCATGCTGAGAGACTTGACCTTGGAGATATGCGTGCCCAGCTTGCGATGGATCGCAGCGCAGCGCATACAGAGGAAAATGCCCAACTAGAAATACCCACGTCAGCACTGGTCAGGGGTCGACTGGCTCAAGTGTATGTACGCACACTCCATGATGCCCAAGCTGAGAGAGAGATGCGAGTTAGCCAGAATCCATCCAATACCGCCATGTTGAGCTAGACAAACCTGGGTTCCTCGCGTTACAGTCGGCGCAAACATTGTTCCCTGGTACGTCGTGCACAAGCTCCTGCAGAGCCTTTTCGTTCCGCGCTTGCTGGCGCTTGCTCATCGACGAAGCCATTTTCGTGTGCGGGCAATCGTCAATTGTTCGCAATCGGTTCGTCGCGACTTATAGACAAAAGTGTTCGATGACTGACTGGTCCGATCGATCGCGTGGTGGAGTCTGGGCGAGGAAGAGGAGGGTTTGCCGTCGCGAATATAGGACAGGGTCGAAACCGAGGAATTACATAGGGGTGTCTTCGGAGCCGACAAATCGAACCAAGACCTCGGTGGAGTATATAAATTACAAAGCACGACAACCAAATAGCCAAGGAAGACAGAAGAAAGAGGACAAATGGAATGTCTTGTTGAACAGAGGCGTCACGCTTTTGAAAATTATCGACCAATGTCGCGTCGGCTGGCTGATCACACGTGGGCGCTCCTTCGGGCTTCAGGCTTGACCAGAACGTTGAGGGACGTGTTTTCTCAATGATGGACACGGCAGAGGAAGGAAAAGAGAGGTTATTGGAAGTCTCAAGGAATGACAAGGAATCTAAGACCACAACTCCATTCTAAGGGTCGCCAGAAGATGGCGTCGAGGGAAAAGGGTTGGTCTCGATTCAAATCGATTCCTCGCAAAGCAACCAAGCTGCCCGCCTTCCACCAGTCGGGAAAGGGGCAGCGACGGTCCAGCGCCCAAGCACTGGCAAACCCCCGTCACCCTGGAAGTTCCCACCCCAAGCACGCTGTGGCCCACTGGCCCCGGCTCCTACCCGGGATCCCAGCTCCTAAGATACCCAACCGCTTAAGCCGCTCCAGATCCTGCGAGTCATTGGACGCGGGACACCATGCCCTCGACTCATGGCGGAATCCGCACGACAATGAGACATGCGATCAGAAGTCGCGTGTCAAGGCGATGGCGCAGATTTAGACAGTCGCACGGCCCATGGCAGTTATCCTTCAGGCATGGGGACCGCAACTCAAGCAGCACCTCTGGTTAGTGCTGGTGGGCAGGCCAGCCATTGGGAAGGCTAATGTAGTTCTGCTCGTGGCCTCGCAGGGATTCCACAGACCACAAGGTTCAGCCGCTTCCTGGGGAATTAGCTCCTCCAGCTTTCAATCTTTATTTTCTTTGAAGGGGCCCGAGAGCTTCACTTTGTTGCTGCAACAAGGTGCTTTTCGGATATTCTTTGATTTCATGATATGAGCGGAGTGCGCCATTCCAGCGCCACAGGGCGTAAGTCGCGCTGTCATACATCCCGCCAGGGCGAATGACAGCTAGTTACACCTGCTCCCTCGACGGCCTGGATTTATATTGCTTCTCGCCAACTTTGTGTTTGATCCTCAGTCAGTCTTAATTGGCCATGGAGAGTCGCTTGGTACAATTATTTCACAAACCAAGAAATAGCTAGAAATGAAGACAGTGGATGCCTGCACGTGTTTGTTAGCTGGTGGCTTTCACATAAAGCACGATCTAACTCACCAAAAGGCCGCGCGTTGATAAATAATACTTGTCAGGTAGCTAACGTTGCACTAAATTTGGCACAGAATGATTTGAGAAGCAAGTTTCCGAAACTGGATGGTTCGATCACTCTACCAGGAGCAATAATCTACCAACTATAAACCCGCACGACCGTGAATAGTACAATCAATGTACGCATGGAGATTTTGTCTTGGGGGGGGGGGGGGGGGGGGGCGGGGGGGGGGGGGGGGGGGGGGGGGGGGGGGGGGGGGGGGGGGGGGGGGGGGGG
>JARVKF010000418.1:0-68183 GCA_039778275.1 Seiridium unicorne
CCCCCCCCCCCCCCCCCCCCCCCCCCCCCCCCCCCCCCCCCCCCCCCCCCCCCCCCCCCCCCCCCCCCCCCCCCTAATTGTTCGGCATCCATAAATACAACGGTAGAGAGAAATTCTTTGGCCGCTCACACCACACTCGGTGAACCAATCGATGGTATGACAATCATGGTGGGTGGGTTGATACTTGAATGTCCTGTCACATTGCAGGGCCGAATTGGCGTCGCCTCGTTTTCCCTTTGACCCATACCATTCCAGCACTCACCTGGCCCTTCTATCTCATGGCGAAAGGGATTGTGATTTGAGCGTTCTCGAATCGCGATGCCCAGTTCAGATATCCGGGAACTGATCTCTTACCATCTGACTGCTCCACAGCGGTAATTGTTGTAGGCTGCCTCACTGTTGACTTACTGGCGGTCTCTGCCTTCTCTGTCATGTGTCCACTGGTTCTGTGAATGGTTTTACTTGCGTGCTTTGCAGAGTGCAGTGACTCTGGAGCTGCCAGCGGCGAGATGATGACGCAGGCAGCTGGCTGAGCACGTTTCATACCCAATTTCTCTGCTACGCTGTCCGCGCGCACTGGATTTTTCGGGCGAAAATCCATCCGCATCTTGCACGACTGTCACGATGCTGCGGGCGTGTGTAAAAAGCGAGTGGCCTGTCCAATT
The DNA here is from genome assembly GCA_039778275.1 of Seiridium unicorne. Lineage (NCBI taxonomy): Eukaryota > Fungi > Ascomycota > Sordariomycetes > Amphisphaeriales > Sporocadaceae > Seiridium > Seiridium unicorne. The sequence continues at coordinate 666 of JARVKF010000418.1, forward strand.
GACCCAAACATGCTCATTGGCGAGACTCGACCCAGTGCTCTGGGTTGACGTGTCAGAATAAGCTATAAAATCGTGGCATAGTCCTTGCAAGGTGATAGGTAGTTTTGGCGGTATCGCCACCCTTGGAAGCTAGCAGGTCTTCCGGAACATTACCAGATTGGTTTCTAGGCACTTCGACAGCACGAGGACTTTCAAGATTATTCATCACCCGTTTCGACCTTGCACGTCTCCTGTTGGGTATGCGTCATTTCCTCTTGTCTCCAATTGCTGGGGATTTGACGGGCGCAGTCACATGTCGGCGCTTCGGCGTTACGCGAACCATTTCATCGGTGCAAGCCTGTGCCTTCGGAGTTGAAGCCATTCACGTTGACCCTGATTACCAACAATAGGACTAGAGCCCGCCTAAGCACCTGCCATCCACGGACTTGGGAGCGAACCATCAATCATATCCACGCGAGCTTTGGGCAGTGTTCCTTCGACTCCAATGAGTCATCCTTGCGGCCCTGCAAATAACGATCCACATTTGGCGAAACCCCTGTCTTACTTGCCATATTCACAACTACCTACACAATATCGCCACCATAGGTTCACGATATTTTGGGCAAGGCCACCTACCATGACGACGACGACTTCTTGCTATTAGCCACTGTCTTTGGAATCTTCGCACTAGGCACGGTCTTGTGTTCACATCCGCGATGTTTACCTGTGTTCGTAGTCGACCCCAGCGCTCAATTGTAGGCAGCAATGTCGCATCTCGCCGTGATAAGCCGTCCATGGTGACGCTAGAGTTACACGTCGGCCAATGTGTGCATGTTTATGCCCAGATTCAAACTCTATTGGTAGAACTATGTCCACCATAGCCGCCTCGTCTCCATGAGCTGATCTTACTGGCTAGTTCGCGATGAGCCTGCATACCTGCTATCTCCCCAAACTTCATGATATTGGGGGCAAAATTCATCTTGACCTGATCCAGCACGAACCTCGTCCCCGTTGTGCGTATGCTTCGAGTGTCTTGGGATGACTGAGAGGAGGGCGAAAAGTGCCTGCTATGAACACCCCCGCTAAGAACTAAAGAATAGGTGACTCATTCTTCCGCGCACTGGGCTGGGAAGTATCGTCAAGTACTTTAATCCAAAAATTCTCTCCGTGGTCAGTCCCTAGGCCATAAGTGAGAGTCCTTGCTTCTTGGTTTGTGAAGTGAATCCTTGAGACATTGTTGAAGCCGGCGTGGCTAGGCACACAACAGCAAGAGTAGCTGAAATCATAGCAGTTTCGACCAGCTAGTGAAGTGATTCGAGTCACATGGGATCTCTCTGCTGCGAGTAGAAGTTTTAACTTATAGAAAGTCTGACACACTACTCCATGGTCAATGTACTTGCGAAATTTGTACTGGTCTGGTGCAACTGGTAGAGTACCCTTGAGAATTCATCCATGTGCACTAGTATCTCAATAGCATGGCTTTGGAAGCACTTTGATAACATGGATGGTTCTCTGTGATAGTGGCTGCTTACGGGCGCTCTGAATTCTTCGCTCTATTAAGAGATAGTAGGCAGAAATAGTAATAATAAGGCCACTGGATTTTGCTTGGTCGATCCTTGCGTTTGAGACCTGGCATCTCATCGACTCGGGAGTGTCCAGCAGTTCCCGGTGGTTTACTAAACGTTGTCTTTCCAGAAGTTAGCACACGATACGTGGCTTCTCTGATTACTCCTGCCTGCGAAAATATATCCCTCTTGAGCGATTGTATCCACGATTCGTTACTCTCTTAACGCTATCTGAATATCGGGAGTGTTTGACGACCTGACATTTCAATAACAGTCTTTTCTGTACTTGGACCTCTCGAGATTCATTATGACTTACTCTGGGATATGTTTAGTTTCATCTCGGCTGCTCTCAGCTCCGTAGTATACATATTCTTTTAATCTTTTTTTTTTTTTTTTTTTCCTTTCCTTTTCCCCTACCTGTCGTGAGTTCAAGCTGAGGGCTCTACAGCTGCTTGCCATAGCGTTTGATACGGATCCTTCGGAGATTATTGTTGGGATACTAGTACATTTAACAGGACTATACTGTGCGTCCGTTGTGGGTGTGTATCTCCAAGTCGAATAGCCAGAAGGCGGTAGATTCCAATAGCTCATTCGATACCAGACCACGTTTTCCCTTGAGTAAGGGAACATTCAATCGTTGATCGTGCGGCAGTTGCATCAAGACATTTCGAGCTAATCATCCCTTTGCGTTCTTTTTGTCACAATTTTATGGTGTCTCGGAGCTGCGAGAAGGTTGATGGTTGCGGTGCGTAACGTGTTCTACGGAACATCGTTCAAATCATTATGGAATTATACCCAGATCTGGGCCATCGTTTTATATCACTTTACGATCTGACTTCTAAGTATTGTTCGGTTCCGAGATGAGACTTTTTTATTCACACAAGAACAAAAGTTAGGAATGAAGAAGCGGAGATATTCGTGTAAGTCATCAATGAAATATGTCTAATGATGTTTATTCTAGATCGACGGAGTCTTACCCCATACACTATGAGAAAATTACGCTCTTCGGGCATTGTTTGACTCAGTAGTAGATCCCTTCATCCCTGGCCTAACGGCACCGTCATCTTACGAGATTCAACTCAGCTCATAGGCACTGGGGAATCACAGCCCTACTGAGAACCCCCAGGTACTTACACTCGCTTCAGCTTAATCATTGCGCTCAATGTCATCCAAGAGAAAACATGTCTCCTCTTTGTTTCCGTAAGCTTTGAGATATGCGGCCCAGATTCGAACCGTCAGATCATGCTTCTATCTCCAACTCGGCGATCTTCCACGCCCGCAGCCACAAACTAATGCTCCCCGCCATGAACATGCAGTCAACAAATATCTGTGTCAAAAGGAAGATTCTCGCAGTTGTCTTCCGGCTATCAACAATCTGCATGACGACTGGCTCAGCAAAAGTTGTAGGGAGCACCATGCCGAGGCAGATGACTCCGAATACGCGTGTCATCCTGCTTAGCCTCACTACCTCCACGAGCATCGGCGTGACGGTTGTCCACAATGTACCGCAGATACTGCCTGCGAGCAGAGCAAAAACAGCTAGAAGAGCAAAACCCTGTGCTGTGATCCAGAGAGCAAAGCAATAGATGCCACATAGAGCTGTCATTAAAAGTGCCATATTGATGCGACCGAGCCTGTCGCTGAAGTATCCCAACAGGGGTCTTCCAAGTCCTAGGCCTAGACTCAGAAGCGCATTAGCGACCGAGCCCTGGGTTGACGGTAAGCCGACAGAAGAGGCATAGCTGGGCAGTGAATACAAGAGGGTGATATAGCCTAGTTCTGTGGTAGTGACCCAGAACACGATAAGTAAGACCTCGATTCTTGTGAACTCCCGAGTTCAAAAGCTAACCTCCTGCTTCGACCGATGTTCTCTAGGATGATTGATATCCTTAAGTAGCAGAGCAGACACAAAGTTCGCCACCACTGTGCATAACGCTAGAATACGGTATGCCCACGACATTCCCACGTTCTCAATGGCGGAGTTCGTCGCAAGACTGTACATCATGCCGCCGATACCTGCACCGGCGGTTGATATCCTAACCACCAGGCTCCTCTTTGTTAGAAACCAGGGCTGCAGGGCAGCCGATGCGGTTATGTAGAGAAAACTCATGCCCTAACCAAAGCATAGTCCTTGGCTAAGAAACAAGTGCCATATATTAGTAGCATGCGGTGAAGTGAACAGGGCTATGAATTCCAAGGCAGTGCCTATGAGTAGATTCGATCGTAAACCATAGTTGCGGTAGTACTTGGTGACTAGCGGGGATATCATCAGTGCCTGGGAGATAGACAGGCCGCCAATCAGAGAGCACTCGAGGTGAGTAGACCCTGGAATGTGTTATTGGAGGAATATTGGGCAAGTATAACGGCCCACGACTATCCAGTGATCAGAGAAATGTCGAATTTGCGCCCGGTAATCGGAAGGGATACTCACGCTGTTGACTCCCCAGGCATGTGCATTGGTTAGGAAGACGCTCAGAGTACATATCCATCCATACCCGCCATTTGGAGCAGCATATGCCACAGAATCAACTCCGGGCGACGAACCGGCTTGCTCGGCCGTGTTGGTATAAAACCCTGCGAGCTCGAGAGCCTCTTGGCTGTGATTTGATACCGTCTCCGCTGCGGGCGGTGCCAATTATTGCCATTGTCATTGGAATGGCCTGGGCGATTGCAGTCGGGTGTGCAAGGGAATCGGGACGTTCGGGTACACGACTGAAAATACATATGTTTTTGAAAAATGACATCTCCGCAAACCGTCATCCTGACTCCAAGGATATACTTGCCTCACCGCAGGAAATAAATAGTGGAGATTAGGGCGTCACTTGACACCCTGACAGACCCGGTGCCGGAGGGCCTACTATAGTCCTTCGCACGAACCGGGGATGACATGACTAAATCCGAGCGCTGTGGCTTTTCCACCTCTAATCAAACCAGTTCATTGTGCCAACGACACCAGATGATCATAAGTACGACGCTTAGAAGCCCCTTCTCGATGTGATCGTGGGGGCTTTAGGAAGTATCTCTTTGTGATAAGAGTCCACATGAAAACGGCGAGTCCTATGAGATTTCAAGCATGTGCTATAGGGAGGGAATTGCGGGACACAATCTATCTTCGCTATACAATGGTACCAGAGTGGGCGTGCCATTGTAGTCACGAAGAAAGTAATGGCCAATAACCCAGCGCCCTCTTACGAGTTTCAAAGTCACGGGTGGTGTTGTGTTGAAAGCGCGCAAGGACTTCTATGTCACTGATGGAGGGATACGATGGTGATGACCTTCGAACTTGGTTTCCGCTCATTGTTCGAGCTTCTGGAACGATAGACCTGACCTCTCAGGGGCGTTTGCATATTAGCGTTAGAACGATATGACTTCTTCATCAAGCGGACCAACAATAGAAGACGCTAAAATACAGTAAATGAGACTGTATTGTAAGGACTGAACGCGTACCGGGGTATACTGAACCAACGCCAAATCACACTTTTAACCTGCTCTGATGACATGAATAGCCATCTATGGTTTTGCACCATAAGAAGGGAATATCTATCTCGCCATGCTCTTTTCCAAATCCTTAATCATCCCTGCAGCATCCTTTCGACCCAGTTCGGTCAATTCGTACTGAGATTCTGAATGTTCGGGAACATCATGTAGCTGACGGGAGTCCGTACTCGAGTCATCCAGTCTTGCCCATTCCCGATCTTCACGCGTTCGGGAGCCTCGGCCGGAGTATTGAGGCTTCTGGGTCTGCGAATATACGCTATTTTTCCTTTTACTGCCGCCAATCGTCATCAAATTCGATGGTCCTGTTGTCGTTGCTCGGGCTGTGCTTCCGAGCCAACCTCGAAACAGTCGTCGCAACATAGGCAGGGAGCCAGCGATTAAACCAATTCCGCCTTCAAAGATGGACCAGAGGACGATGTTACCGACTTTGTCTAGAAGAGACCCACGCGTTAGCAGGTACAGAGGCGGCGCAACCAAAGTAGGCACTTACAGAGAAAGTTGTCCGAATCCTGGTAATATCGTAGATATGGTATCCTCACAAACGTTGATAGAGATGCAAGAGAGCCCAAGCCTAGTACGATTCCAACTGACAACTTCACGTTCCTCTTCATCTGGGCTTTCCACAGAATGAATGCGGGAATGACGGCACACGCCCAATCTGTAACGATCGCTCCAGCCGATATGACGTAGTTCAGGGCAATGATGGTGCTTCGAGGCGCGCATGTACCTGTCCCTGCCTCCCATTGTGCGGTGATAGGGCGACAGGAAGTGAGCATGCCAATAAAGCCAACGAGTCCTACTGCCGTGGACAGCCCTATTGTAATGTAGAGCGCCCATCGATGCGCTCTCTTAATGGCAACTCGCAGCAGTGTGATGCAGATGCTGTTCTTAATAAAGACAAGCGACACGATATAGAAGAGCTGCCAAATCATGACGTACTTGGATTGGGTCAGCATAACAAGGATCTTGTATCGCAATGGTTTAGACCAACCTTCAGGCCAATAAGTCTCATCTCCGAGTCGACTTCGTTGTTCGGCGACCCAAGGCCTTCGAATGTGTCATAAGAAGCCAGTCCGGCGGCCACAAGAAACAGCAGCAAGCCCGCAGCCATCAACCCATCGTCCCAACCCAACATGCTCCCACGAGTGCGGATCCATATTCTCAGAGACACCACGGCAAGTGATGCGATGGCAAAGAAGATCGAAAAGGCCAAGATGACGGCGGCCAAGCCCTCGGGTACGATGTAGGGGGATGTTGGTTCGTTGCCAGTATCTGGGATCCCCGGGTCCCGTAAAGGACCATCCCCCCCAGAGGGCGATGTTCCGCCATCCATTGTGCGGTCAGTTTGCCTTTACACAAAGGACTTAAGCTTTGAGTACAAATGAGGATGCAATGCAACATGGACCAGATAGGCTTTTTCGGTTCTACAGTTCTCGAAGGAGGGAGTCCTAGCTCGGCGCGGTTGGTTTAGCTAAGAGATTCGGTAACGCTTCCAAACGAGCGTCTATCCGGGCCATCACGTCCTTGGAAGACGTTGCCTGGATGCTGTGTCAGTTGCCCTGATGCCTGCACCGAAACATTCTCAGCTTCCGCCCAGAAGTTCTAGCTGGCCCGGAAAGGATGCCGAGCTCTTTAAGTCAACGGCCGTCTCAACTACACAAGCCTCGAAAGGCCGCGACCCCTACAGATCTGATGTTTATTAGGCGGTCCCAGGTATATCGGCATAGTGCTTACGTTCCACCAATCCAGCCGGCGGCGATTGAAATCGAGGCTCAGCTGTGCAGCAGCAATGCATGGCATCGAACGGAATATGCCATCACTATACTCCATTTGGCGACAAGTCCTATGCATAACCATCTTTCTGGGATTCTGGTGCTGCATTATATCCGCAATTCTGACGACGCCGACCACGCGTCGCCAAGGGTCCCACGCAGCGAGGCCCCTCCAACTGCGGAAGAGGGCCTGGGAGTCGGCCGCGATGCCGCGAGATTTTTATTGCAAGGGGGACCGTAGGGGACGGATTGGAAACAAGCCCGCCCAGGAAAAAGCGGGACAAGATTGGAGGAAATAACTCTAATAATAGTCTTGACCGATCCGATCGTTAGGCCGGGCACCGAACTAGGTCCGATGGCTCTCTTTCTCCGCATCGTCGGAAAGATCTGCCCAGCCTGGGATGAAGGACGAGAGGCGGAATATCCGGTCTGTTTCGTACGCGACCCTGTAACGTCAGCTGGTGGCTTTCGTCCGCCAAGATTTTTTTTCGATGATGGCATGGCCGGTTCTCGACCACTGCACTTCGGCCTTTCTTTCCTGATCTCGTGTGGGCACCCGATGTGATGTGATGCGATACGATGCGAACCCTCTTTTCCGGATAGTTCCATCGTTATGGTGCAGCTGGATTGCTCCACGACCAGCTACAAGCTTTGTCATCTTTGGCTCACCGGCGTGCCTGGGGCGACCGGTCTCAGAAACTGAACGTACAACGCCTGGAACAGATTGTCGTGGGTTGTCGTCGTGGTTCGCTCAGCTGCGAAGATGGCTGCGTTATACCAAGCACGCCATTGGGAATATCATGGTTTACCGCGTTTGCCGACCAGCACGAGCTAGGCTTGTCAAGATGCGCAAAGACTTCCTCCCAGCCAGGTGGAAAGCGGCTCCGCATTTCGAGATGATCTGGGAGACGCAGGGGCTCGGCCAGTATCCGACGACCCGCAGTACAGACCAACACTGCATGGTTCCCGTCAGCACGATCGTAGAATCCAAAGTGGCCAATGGCACCATGTCTCTCATTAGGAATCCTTGAGGGTTCGGCCTTGCTATTGATAATCGCAGATTGCAAAGAAAGCTTGGCTGCCATCAGTTTTGGCTTTTTTTCTATCAGCAACGCCTTGATCCTTGATCGACACGTGAAAGTGCGTATTGGAACCTGCTCTGGCCCTCTGAAATTGAAGCGAATCATCTCCAAAGTGCTTGCCGAGTGGTTCGCCTCGGCATTCTTGGCAGCGTCGATGAGTAGATTCCGCGAGATTCTCTCTGCTCGGATGTCAAAGATAGCAGGCTGTTCCTCGTTCCTCCCTCGACTAGTGTTGCAAGTCGATGGAAAACTTGTTTGGAAGGCTCAAGTTATCTGTAGTTCCCGATGTTCTGTTCATCAAAGGAACAATTAAAATAGGTACATAAGAACGAGAGGTATTTTCTTCTGCAGAAGCGACGAGGAATCGGTAAAGTTGAGTAAGGGATAATCTTTTCCCGGATTATGATGGTATTATGCAAGCTGAGCACAACGAAGACATATTTATTACGCGAGGTAAGCTACCTCTCTTCATATTATCCGACAACTACTCTGGGAATAAATTTTCCAATTGACTGAATTGTGTGGCTCGTTATTGCTACGAGCCAAGCAGACTCAGCTGTGCCGTTCATTCTCTCTAAGACATATACATGGTTTGGCAAAAATGCTTTATTACAAGCACTTGATCTGATGCGCGACGGCATGCCGCTTGATTGAAGTGTGGGATGCACTCGCTGCAAGCCTCCGTGTATATGATTCCGACTAGTTGACGGCCACGAGCTGGATAAGAGTTACTTCAACGATTTGCACCAATGAGCTCTAGAAATAAGTCTTTACACGGCCCTCTCTTGCTATAGAGCGCTGTGTAGCAATTGTTATCACTCACAAAATACTTGCCTTGGAAGAGCCGGACAAAACCACTGTCGAGTCAGCTCCTCGCGCGACAGCATAAGGTGGAGGTGAATTTGACATAACGTTGAGAGACGTATTCTCTACTTTTGAGACAAATATACAAAGTAGTTGCAATTGTGTCCAATACCACAATATCGACAATGCAAGATGACATAAAGAAGATTAGCACTTGGGCTTGACTTTTGCATTCTTTTTGCTGCAATGGGTGTAATGCAGATGATCTTCAGGCAACACTCGAGCTGACTAATGCGTAATCCATATCACCTTCTAAGTTGCACACTCTCTAACCTCGTGACTAGATGGTAACAACTGATACCAACATAAGCAGCAGAAAATCAATTTTAAGGCAGACCATGGAAACCAACATGCCTCCTCACATCATAGAGAGCCGGGAGGAAACGCGACGCACAAGACAGGCGGCTGATAATGCCAAAGTACGCGTGACCCGCTTTTCTAGATTACAAATAAGGCTGACCATGAGGTTTATCGAAGACCCGTAGGGAGAGAGGGAAACTAGCGCAGCGGGCATTCCGCCAAAAGCAGATCGATACCATTGGTGACCTGAGAGAGGAGAACAAACGCCTTCGGGATGCGATTGTATCGATATGTCGTGCAGCTGCGGCAGACGAGACGACCCTAGGCTTGGCCATCAGGGATGCCCGAAAGGTGGCTCATATCGAGGACAGTGAGGAGGCTCTTGGCGCACTGGCACAACCGAGTGAGGACCATGAAGCACGTCACTCGGGTTTGCTTGTGGGAGGGGCACATGGATTCGGGTTTTATGACCCATATCACCACCTTCACCCTGTCGTACAAGCTCAACCGAAACGACACAACCTGCCCAACATGGGCAATATTTCCTCGTTCGACGCCGACCGCTATTTGAATATAACTAGCGCTCCAGAAGACATCGCTCCATTCCTCGGCTCGGCCGCCTATTCCGTGGCCGGGCAAATACATTGGGTGACCTTAGCGTACAGTTATTCAGTCATCAAGGCCCTGAGAACTGCGACGCCATCCTCCGATGCTTGCAGATTTGCATCCAGGATATTTGGGCGCGTGCTACGGCAGATCTCTTTGGAAGGGCTCCTGGCCATCCTTCACGCCCGCCTGGTCTATCGCAAGGAGGGACTAATGACTGGGGATGACCATCCGGCGAGAAACCCACGTCTGGCCAAAGCGCTTATGCTATCGATTGTTGACATGTGTGCGCCAGAGCCTAAACAGTCTTTTCTCTCAGCCTTTGATGTGGCGGACCGATTACGCGAGGAGCTAGGGGCTGAATTTCCGGTATTTGAGGCTGTCTTGTGCGGCAAGGTCACGGATTACCGATCCGCCATTATGCGAGATATTATGAGAGAGTTGGCATCCAAGGCGATATGCTATGGCGATGGGCCTAGATGGAACGCAGATGACGTTATTTCCGTTTCTCGACGATGGTTTTCAGAATCAAATGATCTGGATCAATCGATATAGAAAGAACTTTGCCCGTGGTCGTCGGATGGACAGCACTCGCAGATGATTAAACGGCCCTATAACTGTTACTTTAAGGAATGTATTTAAGTATAGGTGCTCAGTATTATCGGATCTAAAACGCCAGCACCGGAATCCAAGAGCACAAATTATGTTCTTCAAGGATGAGTGATGGAGATGATGGGCAACATTTTCTTGATGTTGGCATTAGCCGGCACCTGTAAACCAACGATTCCGGCGAACATGATTCACTGGCAGTGGGCTTGTGGCTCAATAATTTGGGTTGTAAGCGCTGGAAAATGGCGGCCTTGACGGGTCCTGCTCGACATTGAATGAAGGATTGCTCAGATTGGGCCGATGGGCGCAAACAATATCATGGCTCTGGGGATGCAGTCAAGCTGTCACCGTTGTAGTTAGCAATACTTTTATTTATGTGACTCTGAGAGCGACCCCTCAGAAGGCAATATAATTTCAAATTCATAGACATAGCAGTATAATAGCCAATATCAAGGTATATGTGGTATATCTATCAGAATCAAATTTGCAAAACCAAAAAGACGTCTAATGCATATCATGATCCAAGTTTCTCTAGTCTCCTCGCGTCAGAATTTGAAAAAAGTATTTAGATGTTTAAATCAAATACACATAAAAAAATCAGTCGAATCCTTTCCAAACCACTCTTCCATCTTGCATATCTAGGGAAAATTCTCGTTACGTAAAGCCCGTGTAACGATTAGAAGCGCCCACCCTGCTCGAGCCTTCTTCCCTCACCTGTATGATGCCTGGATACTTTGGCTCTAGCATCCGAATATAAAATTGTTACTGTCCATCAACCTCGATTACCATTGACGGTTGCCGCGCTAGCTTTGGAGATTTTGGTCGTACCCCCTCGGGCTTCAACATTACGTTTGGCACGATCCCTTTGCCCTTGTCAGCATCCTCACCTAGGAACGGGAGTTCTTTCGGTTTGCCCCAGACATCACTCGGGAGGAATCTCCAAGCTCCAGCGTGAGTCTTCGACAGCCTGTCAGCTATGGTGTGCACAGCGACGAGTGATAATCCGGGCCAATTATTACCGCCTTCGAAGGTAGTGTCGCGCATCCGAACTAACATTGGTGGTACGATTTTCTGATCCATAGCGTCGTTGGCTTCCTTGTCGAGCTGACGATAAATTTGCGAGATTTTCCCGGCCTTGGATTGAGCTTCTGGGGATTCCAACTCGCCACAAACCCGTGGTAAATCTGTTACAATGGATATTAGAGTAGCTAGATGTTCTTGAAGAATCAGGCCGAGTTCTTTGATGAGCTCTCGGAATAGGATTGGATCATAAGTTTCGACCATAGGATGTGTCTGCTGAACATATTGCAAAAGACGTGTCAGAGATGGGGCAAAGTCGAGATTACCCCCCAGCTGAGACAAGATACAGCCGGGCCTTTTTAAGGTCTCTTCAAATTTTGGAAACATGCGGGTTCGTCGGAAGTGGTCATAGTACTGCACCCAGAGGCCCCAACATTGAGTCAGGAACAAAAGGTCTGTGATATCCTGGAAATCGGTGACATGAGGGGCCTGCAGAAAGATTGCGTTGAGTCCACGGAGGGCCGCATTATGCTGATGTGTCATCTCATTGGCAACGTATATAGCCGGGTGCCTCATCTACACGAACAAGGTGAGTATAACTATCCACACACTGCGGCAACGTCTGATGTTTGCTTCTGGCTACGTACATCGTGAGTTTGTGACGGGCTTGCAATAAGAGGTAGAGGCCCGTTTGCCCATGGTCCGCGGACCGCATTGGCCTGTCTCTTTACTGCCGCTGGCGATGATGGAGCTATGCCTGACCGCGATGACGCCTTTGTGGATATGCTTCCGGATGAATTGACAGTGCCGTCCCGCGATATTGACGATCCTTTGGATGAGTTGCTTCGTAAAGACATATTACCGTTCCTTCTTTCCGCTTACTGGAAATGGCGTGATAATCGACAACAGCAGTGGGAATGTGAATATGTAAGGTCAAACTCAGAATATTCATGATTCTTATGCGTGGTAAATCCAAGTCGCTGGGCTGCAGCTACAGCAGACATGTCTCTCCGAGTACGCAAGGGCGTTCTATTTAAGGTGTGATTAGTATCGGCATCGCGGCTGTACAATCCTAATCTTGATCAGCCGCTGCCATTAGTCAACCTAACTTTTAGACCGTCTCATCTTTAGCTCGTAGAGTCACGGCTATCCATAGTAGCCGGCTGTTTTGCGTCCGTTTCTAGTACATTGAATTGACACCATGTCTAGCCATCAATTTCTGCGTGTCTCAACCTAGACTCGCATTGTGTGAACCTAGATGGTCACGAAGGTCAAGGCCAACACGATCGAGTGTGATCTCAGCATAGTAGCCGCTGTCGCAGCACGGACGTGTGAGCGGAGCTGAAATCCGACTAGTAGAGTCTCATGTCATTTATTTCAGGTCTAAACAATCAGTAGCTTTCAAGCTCGAGGTATCGCCATGCCCGCGGCACGGAGTCCGCACAACCAACAGCCACTTCACTTTGAGCTAATATAATGTTGTAATCGTTCTGGCTAGGTCGTAGTTCAGCATCTCTACATCTACATTACCTTCATCAACATCTGCAAGATAGCCATCGACACCAGTGCTCTACCGGTTGCTGGTCAACTAAATCATTCGTGATTGTGCCTCGCGAGGCATGAATACATGTGGGAGACTGCAAAGTCTATTCCAGTTTGACAAGCAGGATCTTTTTCTACTTGATGGGCAACATGGACAGCGTTGCAACAGCGACGGTTAAACAGAGGCTATTTATTTCCTTACCTTCTTTGCTCATCTCATAAAACCAATGACCGTCCTCAGTTGTTTGTCAAACTTCTCTTTCGCTCGAAGATAGATTTCTGCTGCATTAGCCACCAGACTCAAGCCCTCAGCGGACCGATTTGCGCTAACATCATGCAACACTGCAGCGTGAATCATTAGGTCCTCGAAGATCGTATTCAGCTGCTCCATTTCGTAGAATAGGAGGCCATAGTCATCCAATTCTAAGTCTGGTCCGTAGAATGGGTCCCAAAATTCTTGAAAATCGAATTCCTCGAGCGCTCTCCATTTCGCTTCCGGCCCGACGTTGCATGCCGCACGCACGCATGTACGTCCATTGCAGAGTCCTCCCAGGCACCAGCTTTCAATTTTCACATGGCGGTGCTCCAGAGTATAGTTGTAGCACGTCTCGGGATTGAAGTCTTCGTCTTCCTCGTGGTCTGAGTCCCACATCAGATGCTCTGCTTCCCATATCTTTTCCTCAGCGCATTCGCAATGGATGATCTCCTCCGATGGAACGCAGCAACTATGATACTCACATCCATGAACCGGTAGATTGAGAAGCCACGTGTGGGCATGGGCCTTGATGCTCAACTCACAGCGATGGTGACTTGTTTGGAATGGGTTCGCGTAGATAACTCCTCGGCTGCCCTCGATATCTTGCGGCATCATCATCGGCTTTCGAACATCGTGATGCATCCGATGAGTAAGAATTCGGCGGCACATTTTATCCTCTTTCCTTGGACCTACACGGCGCAATATATTAGATACTTACACCAACACTCAGGTCTCTGTAGTCACAGCTTGTGGCCCGTTCAATTAAGGACCACGTCCAAATTGTGCTAGAAAAGATGAGCCGCCTATTATAAGAGCAGCCAACGGAACCTTGTAAATTCAGAGAGACAATCCTGTGCGTTGATTCTGATGGTTGCAACTGGAAGTTACCGCTAATTCCCGGCGATTTGAGTCTCTTATGCTACCACTCATACCCAATGAGCCTCAATGGCTTTGTACCGGTATGAATTTCCCCTTTTGACCTCATAATTTCAAAGAACAATCGTAAGGCATGGACCCCACTTCCTGTCCTGCACAATGGTATGTAACAATGGATGGACAGATATGCCTTGTCCCATGGGGAGGGGGCGTCTCAAATATCGCGAAAAGTCTGTATCAAGGGCCAGTGGAAGGCGTGCAGCCTGAAAGTGTGGAAAAATGAAGACTGGGAATCCGTTTTTGGACCAGAACAACGTGTGGGGGCTTTGAGGTTCAGGAAGAAGAAGCATATGATACGGCGAAAGGAAAATTCTCAGCCAGATGATTTACCATTTGATCATTGGTTCTGTGAGAGATACGCCATCGTTAGTCTTTACTGAAACTAGCTGGAGGCCAAGTGAGCCAAGTCCTGTAGACGAAGTTCATAGAGCCTATCATATCATTTTTGGTTTCCTGCTAGAAACATCGTGCCACGAACACTATGACAGCTAGCACTAGACCTTGTCTTTCTAGAGTTGGCTTCACGACTTATTCGCATTGTCACCACGATGAGAAATGATGTCCTCACTCGTCGGCCTAATCTTCAAAGATACACCTGATTGAGAACCTGAGAGCATCATAGTGGGACTGATCTGCAAATCATGCACCTGTAGGCATGATAGTGCTTCGAAACGCCAAGGCTTGACGCTCGAATGTCCAGTGCAAAATTTCCAATCGTGCTTGGTTACAACAACATGAGACCAAAGTTCCAAGTGAATCTAGAGCCCTGCTGAGTACACGTGCATTGACCTGCTCACTTGCCTCAATGCATCTAGTTCTAGTTCTAGTTCTAGTTATTTATTTATGAGATGCCACTCATAGGTAAGACACTGAAGTCTAGGCCTCACGTCCGACCTTCCATTCGACAGGGAGCTCATGATGGGTAATGTTCTCGACGTGTCGATTAAATGTGAATAACGATCAGCTACCGTCATCTTTCTGGTTGGTTGCTCCTTGCGGTCCTCCAAAATATAAACAGCTGTTCTGGGAACTTTATATATATATTTTTCTCCTTCGCCCACCAATTCCAATTGCCGAACCGACTGTTATTGTACCCAAGAACTCCTGATGTACCCTACGAAGCACGATGAAGATTGCCTATGTGCTAGCCTCCATGGCCACGATAGCTCTTGCTGCTAAGGAATCGCGAACCTTCGCTGTTTTGCATTTCAATAATGAGCCGGGCAGGTTCTCAACTGAAGGCCGCATGGACCCCATCGTCAACCCTGGCACAGCTGCTTTTCATGCTCGTCAGTATCTACTGGGATACATTCTTACTCCTGGGATTAACTGACGTCGATGCTTAGATGGTATCATGGGCGGCAGCAACTTTGACTTGATTGTCGAGGGAGACCAGTTGCTGGACTCGAATTGCACCAATGCCGTGATCAAGAACGATAATTCCAATTACTGGGTTCCCACTCTCTGGTTCCAGTCTCCAAAGAACAGTACCTTCAAGAAGGTACCCCTCTTCTATATGAATATCTACTACTTGTGAGCTATCTCAAATATTGTATGATATGAAAGGGAACTGATTTACAGTTTAGCTTCGATGCCACCGACGATGAGATCATGTCATTCCCACCTGGCCTCAAAATGGTCATCGGCGACCCCTCTAAGCGCAACCCCCCTGCTACCGGTGCTCTTCAACTTGACCCTACAAAGGGCGTGATCCAACCGGTCCAATGGACTTGCCCTGCCAACGGTGATCCTGATCGTTACCCCCCGAATAGCGGCGGCACCCATGCGGGTAGTAAGTCATTCTCAGTGTCGTTTCATTTGCCATCTCTCGCGTGTTTCAAGAGTGAACACCTCCTGCTTCGGTATTTGTGCTTTTGAGACACGAGCTTCGACTCTCGATAAACCGTTGAGCACGCTTGACGAGGCAATCACTAATCTTACGCGCTGCAGTCCAAGACCCAGGCAATAGAGGCTCCGGAGCAGGTTTCCCCGTTATCAACTGCGATGCCCTGGGCGCTCCTCTGCGCCAGGACATCCACTTTCCATCATGCTACAATCCTGCTGCTGGTATCGAGGACCACAAAAGCAATATGGTTTTTCCTACTCCTACTGGGTCCAATTTGAACTGCCCCCAGGGATACACACATGTGCCGCACATGTTCTACGAAGTCTATTATGACACGCCTCAGTTCGCGAAGGACTGGACACCAGATGGCCTCCACCAACCAT
Source organism: Seiridium unicorne (assembly GCA_039778275.1). NCBI lineage: Eukaryota > Fungi > Ascomycota > Sordariomycetes > Amphisphaeriales > Sporocadaceae > Seiridium > Seiridium unicorne. Next base: position 16,924 of record JARVKF010000418.1, read on the forward strand.
TTGTACTGGCCAATGGAGACCGAACCGGGTACAGCTCGCACGGGGACATGATATCTGGCGTAAGCAAACCTTGACGAGTTATTTAATTTCCTAATCGTCCATTTCACAAAGCGCTTCCTGCTCGGACGATTCTGCATTTGAAGCATAAGCCTCAATCTTCCATAACTCGCCAGGCACACTCGAAGAATGAATCGCTGACCCCAAGTGTTGAAGTGGAACGTCGACACTCTGCAGGCTATCATTGACAGCTGCGATGCCGGGGTTGGAGGCATGGATCATTGCCCTGATGTCATCGGCGGTGTAAATACGAGTGACAGATGTCCGATAGACGCAGACTTCCCTGACCCAGCGGACGAGTGGCTTACCGCGCTGCCTGGCAACAACCCTGTGACAGGATGGGAGTAGAGTGGTTTCAGGTGTTGCCATCATTCTCGCTCTTAGCAAGTCCTTTCCACAGGTGGTGGAACTCCCAAGTTCGCGATGTTCATGAATAATATGTGTTATAGATTAATAGAGATTCATGCCGTGTTCTACCTTATAACTCGTGGATCAGATAACAAGCTTCTGAATGGAGTGTATATTTTACGTGGGAGATATTCCTGTTTCTTGATATCTCACGACGTCTATTCTGGACTCTACTTTGACGTATGTACTTTACGTGACCAATAACGTATTTAAAGCAGCGGGCTGGTAACACCATTGGACGACGAGAAAATGGCATGCAAGACGCCGGCCGCGTCCGTGTTACACCGTATCGACTTCGAGGCGAAATACTTGACGAGGCTTGTTTGATAGTTGACAAAATAGACAGTAAACTATCATGTACCGCAGCAGACTTTAGACTCTTGAACCATTATTTATCTTATTGCAGTTCTACCAAGATCCAATCTAAAGAGTTTCCTGGCTGCATCAAGAGTGTCAAGTTCTAGTACATGTTTTATGCACAAGTACGAAGAGAAACTTCAATTGACATACCTCAGCGATTGCCTCGACCGCAATCGCATAGATCAAGCCTTTTGCTGGTTAAAGCCGCTCTTAGGCTACTTCTGGCGTATGGTCTTTGGTTTGCGCTTTTTGAACACCACAGCCGGTGCCTCGATATTACCTTCAGATATCTGTTCTGCCTTTACAGTGCGTGTCTCGTCGCTTTCAGCTTCGAGCTTCAACGAACTAGAAATACCCTGGTCATCCTCGGGCGGTTCCTCTTTTAGCGGCGGACTCTGTTGTTCTTCCTTCACTTCATGGTCGGCAGATTCTTCAATCTTCTCTTTCTTGGTGGGGACCAGAGTGCCGCTAAGGAGGGCATCCAGATCGACATCGTCCTCGGATGCTTGCTTGTTGTCGCGGCCCCATTTCCTCGGCTTTTTGAACAGGCTCTGCAGTGCCTCCTCTTCCTCCTCTTCTCCCTCGCGCTTCACACGTTTCCGTACTCCAGTAGCCACTGCTTCGACCTTGGCGTTCCCGTGCTCGTCCGTCTTCGGGGTATCGTCTATTACTCTAGTATTCGTGACTTGCCACTCGCTAGCCATGGCCATATTGCCTCTAAGTTCCGTGGGAACATCGATGCCCATTTCGGCCAGTTGCTCCCATTGCTTCTGCCTCTGGGCCTCGACGCCTCGCCCGGAAGCCTGTGATGACGAGCTTGGTGGACCTGGCGCCGTGCTGGAGCTGGGGCCAGCGCTGCTGGTGCTTGATCCCACAACGCCATTGAGTCGTTCAATCTCGCGCTTTGCTCGATCTTTCTCTCGCTCTTCCTTGTCGTGGCCTCGGTGCAAGTCTCGTAGGAAGCGTTTTAATGCGCCTTGATGCTTCGCTGTTGCTTCATGGTTGCTTCGCTCGAGCTTGGTGTCGCGGACATAGACAGTGCAGTGCTTGCACCAATATTTTGGCGTGGACTTCCAGTATTCCGACATGACGCTGAGTTAGCCTGAATCTCGGGGGAGGTGGCGCCGGACGAAAAAGGGGTGGACAATGATGGAGGCAGGATAATAAGAAGTAATAATGCAGCTCTCAGTAGCCACACAGCAGAGCGTCAATGTTGCAGTTGTGACTAACCTAACCTTACTTACATTGGACGGGTAACGGGTCATGTGGCGTGGACCGCGAACCGTGAATCTTTGTGACGCGTTAGGCGCCCAGCAGCCACAGCCAGCACCAGCGCCTCAGCGCCTTTGAAATTGCCCCTCACGAGTAGTGGGGTTAAATTATGGGCGCGCTAGGCTTATCAAGGGCTTATCGACGAGGACCCCGAAATTTGTCTACTGAAAATTTCTGCTATTAAGAGAAATTTGGGGAGATTGGGCAGACACAAAACACTGGCTCGCTTTTTTCCCTCTTAAATGCGAGGCTGCCTCCAACCTTTCCTTGATTTCTCACGAGATCGAGGATCGTTCTTGCTCCGTCCCTCCTTTGTATTGTTGTAGCTTCCCTCTTCAGGCTCAAGTCGCAGCGATGGATCAGTCCAAGTTGGTCGAGCTGCTTCAGGCGTCGACCATTCGTGAGTTCCTCTTCCCCTCCTTTGTTGCACTTTCCTGTCCCAGCCAGGGACGTGAGCGAGAACAAGACTGCTGACATTACGTCTTCTTCTAGCCGACACCCTCAAGGTCAAGACTGCTACGGCCGAGCTCAAGAAGAACTACTACCCTCATCCTGAGGCTCTTCTTGGCCTTCTCCACGTTGTCGTTTCTCATGATGACGCGACAGTCCGACAGCTCGCTGCCGTCCAGTCTCTGCGCCTAGTGCCCAAACACTGGAAGAAGATCGGCTCCGAGCAGAAGACTGGGGTTCGCAATGAGGTCGTACAGGCAGCCATTCGCGAACAACACCCCAAGGTCCGCCATGGCATCTCCCGTGTCATCGCCGGCATCGCTTCCATCGACTTTGAGAACAAGGAATGGCCCGACCTGCTTCCTGCTGTTCTGCAGCTAACTACCTCTGACAATGTCGCTCATCGCGAGATCGGCTCCTACATTATTTACAGCCTGCTGGAGGCCGATCCCACTACATTCTCCGAACATCTGTCCCAGATGTTCGAGCTCTTCGGCAAGACCATCCGGGACCCCCAAAGTCGCGATGTCCGCATCAACACTATGCTTTCCATCAGCTCTTTGCTCCTCTTGATCCAGGCTGATGAGGATGAGGAGTCTGTTGCCACTGTTCAAGAGTTCATCCCTGCCATGGTTGATGTCCTCAAGGATACCATCGATAATGGCGATGACGAGCACACACAACAAGCCTTTGAGGTCTTTCAGACTTTCCTCGGCTATGAGTCTGCCCTCATCTCCAAGTACTTCAAAGATCTTGTCCATTTCATGCTCGAGTTGGGCGTCAACACCAACGCGGACGACGAAGTCAGAAACCAGGCTTTGGCTTTCCTTACCCAGTGTGCTCATTATCGCCGTATGAAGCTCCAGGCCATCCCTGACCTGGCTACTCAGCTCACCAGAAAGAGTATGCAAATCTTGGCCGAATTGGAAGAGGATGACGATGAAGACGACATGACGCCTCCTCGCTCTGCCCTGGCACTCATTGATCAGCTCTCCACCGACCTGCCTCCCAGGCAGGTCATTGTCCCTGTTCTTGAGGACCTCAAGAAGTATGCTGCTGCCGAGAGTGTTGGAGCTCGACGGGCAGCCATGATTGCCTTGGGCACATGTGCAGAGGGAGCGCCCGACTTTGTTGCTACCCAGGTCGAGAGTCTCATGCCCATCATTCTTCAGCTCCTGAACGACCCTAACAGATCTGTACGTCATGACGCCTTAGTCTGTCTCATGCGCATGGGCGAGGATCTGGCAGAGTTCATGAAGGGCCACCACGAGACTATCATGACAGCCCTTGTCAAGAACTTGGAGGCTGCCTCTGAGAACGAGAATGACGATAAGAACGTCGAGATTATCCGCTCGGTGTGTGGATCCATCGACACCATGGCTGAGGGTCTTGGCGGTGAAGTTATGCAAAAATACGCTCAAGGTCTCATCAGCCGTGTCGGAAGATTCCTCAGCCACTCTGATGTCAAGGTCAAATCCGCAGCTGCTGGTGCAATTGGTGCCATTGCTCTGGCTATCGAGGATGCCTTCAAGCCGTTCCTTAAAGAGACCATGGAGGCCATGTCACCCTTTGTTGTAGCTGAAGATGGCGAGGACGAGCTTTCGTTGCGGAGCTCCGTCGTTGATGCCATGGGCCGTATCGCCGTTGGTGTCGGCGCCGAGGACTTCCAGCCTTACGTCATGCCCTTGCTTTTGTCCAGTGAAAAGGCTCTGGATCTCGGCAACGCTAGGCTGCGTGAGACTACGTTCATCCTTTGGAGTCAACTTTCCAAGGTCTACGAGGGCAATCTGGGCGACTCCCTGCAAGGCATCTTCAAGGGTCTCTTTGATAGCATTGAGCTCGAGGAAGAGGACATTGAGCTCGATGAGGAGATCGCCGGATTAGTAGAGGGTCAAATTGTCACTGATGGCAAGAAGATCAAGGTCAAGTCTGTCGAAGAAGACGATGAGGAAGAAGATGAGATGGACGACGACGACGATGATGACTCTGACTGGGATGATATTATGGGTATCTCTCAGGCTGCCATGGAGAAGGAGGTTGCCGTGGAAGTGCTTGGCGATGTTATCAGTCACGCCAAGGACAAGAGCGTCCCCTACCTCGAGAAAGCCATCGAGCTCATCACGCCGCTGGTCGAGCACACCTACGAAGGATGCAGAAAGGCTGCCATCTCAACCTTGTGGCGCACATACGCCTGCGTCTGGCAGATTATGGAGGAGCAGACTGGCCAGAAGTGGAAGCCCGGTCTACCTCTCAACTTCGAAACCCCTGCCAACCTAGCCAAGCTTGGTGAAGTTGTTGCAACTGCCACGATGCAATTATGGCTCGAAGAGTCCGATCGGTATGTTTTGGTCCCATCTAGGCGTTCACGCGAGGCATTTCCTCCTTCCAAATGATGAGTACATTACGTTACACCCAGCTCACTCATACGCAAATTGCGGTTGCTGAGAACACGTTACATCAACTCCTGATGGAAATAACCCTTTCTTCTGTCATACTTGCCGCGAAGTTTTCTTTCATTGGAAAGGCTGCTGACTATTCATAGTGACGTTGTGACGGAGATCAACCGTAATGTCGCTGCGACTTTGAAGCTCTGCGGGCCGGCCATTCTCGCACAGAAGAACCTGACCGAACAGAGCATTACTGTTTTGGGCACGTTGATTACACGCTCCCACCCTTGCCAGCAGGATCTGGGTGACGAGGAAGACAACCAAGCAGCCGAGGGCACATCAGAGTGGGACTGGCTAGTCATTGACACCGCTTTAGATGTTGTCATTGGTGTCGCGGCAGCCTTCGGCAGTCAATTTGCCGAAGTCTGGAAGATCTTCGAGAAGCCCATTGTCAAGCTCATTAGCTCCCAAGAGGCCATCGAGCGGTCAACTGCCGTCGGTGTGATTGCTGAGTGCACGGCGTATATGGGATCTGCCGTGTCTCCGTACACCAAGACATTGCTGCCGCCACTGCTGCACCGCCTCTCGGACGAGGACAAGGAGACCAAGTCCAATGCGGCCTATGCTATCGGTCAACTGTGCTACCACTCCAACGACAGTGCCACATATCTGCCGGCCTATGGCCAAATCATGGGCAAGTTGGAGCCACTGCTGCACATCAGTGAGAGCAGACTTCAGGACAACGCGACTGGCTGCATGAGCCGCCTGATCATCGCGCACCCGGACAAGGTACCCTTGGAGCAGGTTCTTCCCGCCCTTGTTGACTTGCTACCTCTCAAGGAGGACTACGAAGAGAACAAGCCCGTTTACGAGTGCATTGCCAAGCTTTGTGAGTAGACATTGCCCACGACCATGTTGCGGAATAATTGCTGACCCTTTTTTAGATGAGCTTCAGAACCCCACAATCCAGGGGCTTACACAACGTCTCGTACCTGTCTTCCAGAAAGTCCTCGGTCCTCCTGAGGAGCAATTGGAGCCTGAGACTAGGGAGGGCTTGCAGGACTTGGTTCGCAAGCTGGGTATTGCGTAATTGGACACACAGGATAGAGGAATGATACCCACGAAGAAACCCGAGGCCATATACCCCCAAGGCCGATGACGGTATGATGGCACGACCACAGGCATGAGGCTACGGGAGGAACGATTGATTGCTGTGCATATACACTTGCGATTCCCCCTGGTAGATAGACACTTCGATATGTTCTTTTTGTCATCAGATGAGAATCTTAGTCACTTTGAGCCGTAGTCTTGGGGCTTGCAATAACTGCGAGATCCCGAATAAAACAGTAAAACTTACAACCCAAATTCGGCCCGAGGGCTTATACGTCTTTCTCACGAGATGAACATTGACAAACATGCGACTCATCTCACCCACCCAGCATTCGAAGACCGTGTGGTATGAATCGAGTCGGGCGCCACGGCTGAGAAGAGTGTCGTCAATCCAGCTTCGATAAACATCCAACTGAATTAGGGACCCCTTCGTCCACGCGTCGGGCACTGTAATTTTGGAGTGGACGTCCAACGTGTGGCCTCAATTGACACAATTCATCCGATACAGGTATGCCATCATGGGATCTCGTCATTTGTGAACACATCAGTCAAGTAACATCACTCGATACTATATCATGTTTTCCTATCGTATTCCTGATACAAAAGGACTAGCCATTTATATCTTCACCATCTTATCTCAGGGTGAATTCCGGGGAAACAAATCAGTGGACTATTTACAACTACGCTTATGACGTTGGGTATGCATTGGTAATGTATAGCTTCGGGCACTGGTCGCCTACAGAACCACGGTGCTGAGACCATGCTTGCCAATGGCAAAGTATTACAGAAAGTATATATAGAGCCAGTCTCGTGAACAGGTGAACACTACCCAGGATCTGCAACGCAGCTGACCATACTCTGTCATCTGTTATATTCGTCTTTGATCTCACCTTTGGGTCTTTAGGTTCTATTCGTTCGTGGCAAGGCTTTGGCCATGCCTGTCGCCATCATTGGTGCAGCAAACGGTCGTTCGAGAGCTCGTGGATCTTGCAGTGCGAGGTAGACCGGGGAGAAGGTTTACTGGGGTCTCTTGATTACAATCGCGGTGGGACTAATTCCCAACCCAGCGGTATACAAGCGTCTCGTTTGAGGCATGAAGACCCGCATTCTTCGAACCATGCTATATCATGCCACGCCGTCATTGGATGTTAGGAATTTTAGAGAGTATTCCCGAGCAAACATTCTAGTATCGACTTAGAAGACCCATCGTATTCGAAAGCACAACGATTTAGTAGTGCATCCGCCTATACGTGCCCCCTCATATCAATGATCAACCTGCTTCCTTCAAGCAAGTTGATGGTGCCAGGTATATCACATACACCCAACTTCAGGCTGCCCAGCTATCAAGGTCAGCGGTCAGAACCGCAGGTCATCGTCCGAAAGATCTCAAGCTGTAAACTTGACCGGGCTCTCCGTAATGGGCGAAATACATGCAAAATCCAGAATCTTGTTGTTTGAAAGTGTCTAATCATAGTGACCTTTGTTCGACAACCATGGTCGAGTGGCTAATTTCCCATATTGGGCATCTTGTTGTGTGGGAACAGCCAAGGATGAGGCTCATCTGCTAGCCCTGACACCGAACGTGGTAAAAGACTGTTCAATGGCTGCATTCGACAATTCCTGTTTGCGACCCAGGCTGCAGGATGGAGAGACAAGGAGGCTCACCTGGCTTGAATGTTCCCACCCCAACCACCTCCTTGCATGGATCTGCACCCCGCAGATCGCCTTGCAGCTTTCCACCATGCGACTGTACGTTGCAGAGTTTCACATCGAGTCACGTTGATCTCTTACTTTCCGTGTTGCATTGCGTTGAGTTTGACGTTCATGTATGTGTGAGAAACCTTTGACAAGTTGTTGCTTGACGTATGCCTAGCGCCTCGTGGGGGAAAGAAACCTAAGCCAGTTAGATATGTGGTCGCAGGCGGTATTATGGAGCAGGTCCGTCGCGGCTTTTCGGGCTAAGAACTAGTTTTATAGTCGTCGTCAGCAACCGAATATAGTGGCCGAGAAATTCGGCTTGCGCATCGCGAAGGGGAAAAGATAGCTTGGCGCCACCACATGGCGTCAAGGTGCTTGTTCACGCACGGCTCAAGAAGAAGCTGGAGCACAAGATGCCAGGTGGAACCAAGGCCAGGGCGCTCTGTCCGTGCCCGCTTGAGGAGCGCCCCATCGAGATAAGAACTCTATGTAAGTTAAACCTGGCGGGACTGACGGCGCACGAGCCGGAGCCCCCGACAAAAGACTGCAGAATGGACTTTTCACGAATCCTACGCTGCGCCAGGGGATATGTTTTAGGTTGCCCAGTTTTGCATAGCCTCTGTTACCTGGTCCAGAGGCGAAATACAAGAGCCAGAGCAAAGGTACTGAAGCAGGGGGTTAAGTAACAGGTTCAGCGCAACAACAACGCCAGTGTCTTAGGGCACGGCATATTGCTTCGGAGGAATCGTCCGGGTAGGGCCACCCACCTTGAGGTAGCGCGCTGCAAATTCAGATATCCTTACAGGTGGGTAGCCTAGACGCCAGACGCTGGGTGATGGCATGCATGCCAGATCATTCTATGCAGTAACCTCACTTTTCAGCTCATTCGAGTGAGGCTTCCACTCATTAGTCCTGAGACGGTGGCAGGCCTGTACCTCTTCAACTTGTGATGTTGGATCCAACGAAGTGAGATGCAAGCACTAGACAAAAAGCGTCTTCTGCATGCCTTATCATAAGAGGTGTTTCGAAATATTCCAGACTACCCAGCTAGCTTCAGCAACCATTGAGGGCGCGACTGTGAGTGCTACTGGCTCATTAGCCATTTGCGCGTGAATGTCCTGATGTCCATGTCACCGCTTGGAGTCTGAGTCTGTTTGGGGAAAGTCATTGGCCTAACTCCTGCAGGAGGGTGTTCCCGGGCCTGGGCGCTGCAGCGTCGTATCAGAAGAGGTCGCGCATTTGCTGACTTGCCTCTCATGAGGAATGTGGCCGAAATAACATGGTGCAAGCCCCGGCTTGAGCTAGTCCTTTCCTTTACACATCTGTTTCTCTGATGTTTGTGGTACTCCCCTTGGATCAAAGTGATATGGCTATGACATCATTAAAGCTGATAGCAGCAGATCCTTACAGTATTGTACACAACAAGGACAGGCTCTCCGCAACCCCAACCCTCTGTCAGTTGTGGACGAGCAACAGGCAATGGTCGACATGGGGAGGCAAAGATGCACTTGATGATGGCCAAGGTGGGACGAAACTTGGAAGAATGCCCACCAAATGATCATCGGCAGGCGAATGAGCTGTTTGCGTGCAGCGGTCCGAAGCTGGAGATAGTGATGGTGCACCGCTCCCTGTCGCCAATCTATCACGTACCTGGGGCTTAATTAGCTCAGATATGAGCACTCGCCATGGCTTGATTCGTCCATGCTCCGTAGCGCAAGTGTGAAAGAAGCGAATAGCGCTGAAGACTCGGCGCGTTACGCATTGGTCTTCAAGGATATAGATTGACAGTTTGACAAGATTTCCGCGAACAAGGTTGAGGTTCGGCAGCGAAAAGAAAGGTTTTCTTGCCAGACTGCAGACTGCAATGCCATCGATACCATGACATTACCTTGATCGTGCTGCCCTCCCCTTGCTCAATTATCAGTTGCCCCCCAGCTTCTGCCCAGGCGCTTGCAGATGTCCCCCTGCTTCTTGCATCGCGATTGAAGAACGTTATTGGGTGGGCTGAATTTGTGCCCTGGACGGCGGCCGAAATCTATTCCCTGCAAGCCGCCCATCTTGGCAGTTGTTTCCACAGGAGCTTGTCTGCATCCAAGGAAAGATCTGAAACGGTCCCTGTCAGGTACTCACTAGCCACACCAGTGTCTTGGCAGAATGGTGTGTCGATAAAAGTAGTTCGCTCTCCAATGTGATGCGCAATTGTTGTCGGATCACTACCAGTGTCGGCGCCAAGCCCAACACATCTTTCGAGCAAAGCCGGCAGCAGAGCAGCGAATGCAAGCACTGAAACAAGAAGAAAAGAGAGGAGGGGCAAAACGACAAAGTAAACTGATCACCGTAGTGCCTATGCGTCCTGGTCCAAGCGCGCAAGTTTCTTTCTTCAAAATGCCATACCGAACTTTTTGGGCCGCAGATCTGGACGTCAAAAGGATGCAGTGCACCATTCCACATGAATTGCCATTTCAGGCATTATGACGTCCGGATGGCAGAAAGATACGAAACACCCAGTGCGTCTTTGCGTCGCTGGAGACTGCTTCCTGTGATATGGTATGGGCGATAGCTGATAGATAGTCATAGTATGCTAGCGGCCGCGCAGCGTCAAATGTGCTTTTGCGCACGCATTTACCCGACTGTTCTGGACGATGTCACAGCAGTATGCATCCCATGGATAAACTGTTGCCCTCTTCCGAGAGCCAGGTGCTGTAGGTCTCTCAATGTAGCATGGAAAATTCTGTGCCAGCCCGGGAGGCCACATATCACAGCATGGAAAAGGCAAAAAGTCAGTCTCACGAAACCTAGATGGCGTGTGACAGCTGCGAGATGCAGTTGCCATGCTGAGGCGGCTTGCAGTAGAGCGATTCTGATGAATGATCCGACGGTCGCACATGAGGATCCTTTGGTTGACGTGAGGATTATTGGCACATACCGTGGTTGGTCCAAGTGCGCAACTCTTGTGATGGCTGAGGTCGAGTCCTGCCGCTGGGGGGCCTGGTGAAACGGTCAGGTGAATGGGTACATCCGAGCCGAACAGTCTCGATGTGTTACAAGTGTTGATTCAACACAGTCCATCATGAAAAGGCGGCAATGCGTGTCGAACACCTTCTTTGTATGTTAGGTCGAGTCTGGCTTGTCCATACCCAGCGCTACTAGAGCATTGAGAAAGTCAATTGCAGCCGGGCCCACTGCCGGGCCTGTTCAGTGTGGGCCTGGGTGGGGAGAACCACAGTGGAGAATGCCTGCTGTTGCCGGTCGATCACAGCTAACTAACAGCTAAAACCAGCTTGCTGCTCAGAAATGAAGCAGGCCCATTTGTCGGTCAACCCTCCGAACTGCCAGAAACGGGTCCGGGGGCCTACAGCACCCAGCACCTAGTTGCCAGCTTGGCAAAGCCCACATGGTGCAGCGGGGGTTTTTATGTTTTTTTTATCTTTGGTTCTGGGTCAAATGCCATTCTCGGTTCGCAGCTCATATTACCGAAGGTGGTTGTAGAGAATGCCAGTATTATTATTGTTATTGTTGTTCTGGTGGAAAAGACGGCGTAGATGGCCCCTTGTTTTGATTTCGATCGCCACTCGTCTCGACTTGGAGTATGCTGTTAAATTGGCGCTGCAGTTGGCTACTGTATACCGACAGACCAGTGACTCCGGCCTGTCGTAAACGTCGTACCCAGAATGCCCACTGTGGCAGAAGTTGACCAAATTCGGCACCCTAAGTCGCGCTTGTTAGGAAGATGGCGACTTGGCTAAGTTAGAGCTTAATGCGGCGCATGGTGTGGGAGCCCCAAAGGCTCGTGCTGGCTGTAATCAACAACGGCGATGGATGGCTAGACAGCATTTGCCTTCAAGGCATGCACATGCACTTGCACGTAAAACTTACATTTGCATTCGCAGATTGAGACTCCGGAGAAAGGGGAAGATATGCTTTAGATTTAAATTCGGATTGCAGTCCCAGTGGTCATTTCCACCTGACCTTGGCAGATGCAAAATAAGCCTTGGGGAATGGCATTATACATTTTGGTGGTTGCAAAGTGGTCGATTTGATGATAGCCAAACCTTGATGCCCAAAATGGAGGCTTCGTTGCAGCCACAGGCTAAGTCTCGCGCCGAACACTGCATATGTTGAGTCATCGAGAGCCAAGGCGTTGGAAAAGGAACAGGGAAGAATGATTGAGATAAATCATCATATGCTGACTTGATGCACACCCGCTCGTGTTGTAGGAGCCGCAGAGGGAAGGGAGAGAGGGAGACAAACTTGCAATCAACGTCACAGCAGCCACGGTTCCCCTGCATGGCAAGATGCGAACGAAAGAGCCTCCTTTGATGCTGTCCCAGATTGTAAATGGCAAATGCGCAGGTAAATTGGCCAGAGTCAAAATAAAAATTGCATTGTGGTGGTTTTCAAAGTGGAAAGCGGCAGCCACAATCAAGTGGCGTGCATGTAGTAGGGTACATGTGTGCATACTGAAAGCTCTCCCCTAGCGCTGCCGTGCTCTCCATGGGCCAGGGGCCTGGGGCCTGACCCGGGGCCCCTGTACATTGCAGTCTGCAGTCTCGCTGGACGGGGCACTGCGCTAAGAAATTCCCCCCAACCACGCTTGACCAGGAATCTACCACATGTGGATCCGGGCGCCGATCAATTCTTGCACACACAATGTCTATCCATTCTGCTTACAGTCGCGGCACTAGGGTCGAGGACAGGCATTCACCACACGCACGCGCACGCAAATGGGCCGACAGACGCAAAGAGTATGCAATGCTAGCGAGGCTAATGTACGGTTGGTCAAGGGAGGGCAGAAGCGGAGGTATTCTGGCAAGCTACTGTAGGAAAAAGGTAAGGTAGGTAGGTAGGTAGGTCGGTCGGTCGGCTGGTGGGTGGCCTGGGCGACGGCACGCTGATTTCGCTTCGAGGCAGCTACCAGCCCATGTGGCAGATGTGGTATATATTCCCCCAGCCGTGGTCCTCTCCCTTCTTCCCACTCCTGCTCCTGTTCCTTCCCGTGTCCATTTCCTACCCATTGCAGTTGCCGCGCAAAAGCAGAGTGTTGTTCGATCGCTGAGAGGCTAGAAGACGTCGGAGTTCTCCTCTTTTCACTCGCTATATTATCGTCTTACCAACCATCCATCCATCGCTGTTGTGTACTCTTTTAGCAAAGGGCATTACTATCGCTGGTTGCATTTAGCACGCCTCGTTGTTTCAATTGGTTCCAGGCTTTTTCTTAGCATCGCATCACAGCACATTATCAGCATTTCAAAATGAAGTCTGCAGTTGTCGCCGCCGCCCTCGTGGGTGCTGCCTTCGCTGCTCCTCAGGGAGTCACGGACAAGATTACTCCCGATGGTGGAATTCCTTCCGGTTGCTCAGCGGCGTACGATGGAAACTTCGAGATCACCGTTGCACAGGTTTCGTACCAGAAGAGGGATCAACAGGTTCAGGTACGTCCAAGCCCCACGCCAATGCTATGCCGCGACCTATGCTGACTATTCAAACAGAGACGTGCCGAGTGCGGTGCCAACGGTGTGCTCGTCCTGTCTCTCTCGGACGAGTCCCTCTACGACTCCAAGGACCGCACTGGATACATTGCTTCCAACTATCAGTTCCAGTTCGATGGTCCTCCCCAAGCTGGTGCCATCTATACCAGCGGTTTCTCCATCTGCGAAGACAACCTGCTGGCTCTGGGCTCCAACAAGACCTTCTACCGCTGCTTGTCTGGCGACTTCTACAACCTCTACAACGCGAACTGGGCAGAGCAATGCGAGCCTGTCTCCATTCTCGCCATCCCTTGCGGCTCCGACGACAGCGCCAGCCAGGGTAGTGATGGCCAGATCGTTGGTACTACTGTCGTCCAGACTACCATAGTCACTGCTCTCCCCGACGGCCAGCCTCAGGTCATCACTACCTCGGTCCCCGTCCCCGTTACCTCTTACTACCCGACGAGTGCTCCGGTCAGCCAGATCAGCGACGGACAGATCCAGGTCCCTCCCCCACAGACCGCAACATCGGTTGCTACCGCTTCCATGAGCGCGCCCACTACCACTGTCGTTCTTCCTACCGAGACTGGCTCCGTCTCTCTCCCCACTGGCACTGCTGTCACCAGCTCGGCTGCCTCTCCCAGTGTCACCGCTAGCGCCAGCGCTTCGTCAAGCAGCGCTGCTGTCTCCTCGTCTGCCGGTAGCTCTTCTGCCGGTAGCTCTTCCGCTGCTGGAACAACATCGGCTCCTGCAGCCACCACTTCAGCTCCTGCCTCAAGTGGATCTTCGCGCACTGCGACTGCATCATTCGGAGGCCTCGTGCTCGCCATGATTGCTTTCGCTTGTCTGTAATGTTTTGATTCAGATGAAGCGATGACGGTAGCAGTCATCGTGGGTTAATGATTTGGTAATGGCATGACAATGATGGAATACTTAATGGCAAATCGGGAAAAAGATTGCTGACTACACCGACGATCGAGCATCATGAAGGTGATTAAAAAACGATGTTTTCAACACCGCGAAGAGCAGGAGGACTTAATACATTTGAGAGGTAATTACATAGTGCATCCACGGGGTTTTTGAAATTCCCTCTGAACATGATCATTTATCCCCTTTCACTAGATGAAGTGTCACTCCTCTCATGCGTGAATATAAGTAGCCCTACTTAGTCGATCGTGCCTTATCTGTGATCTATGACGATGGTTACGGCCAGGCATCTACCATTCAGAGCTCTCGGCCTAGTTGAGATATACTTGTCGAGCAATGATAATCATCAAATGTAAAGGACTTGGAACGGAAGCTCTTACCGCCGCCTCATTTTGAAGATTCAGCCAAGCTCAATCTGTGCTATGTAGGATCTTGCACCGACCATTTTGACATTACCAGTAGACTTGGAATTGAGATACTTGACAGGTGCTTTAGGAGAAACAAAAAGGTATCATATTGATCAATATACCAATGCACGACAACAGTTCTCTACGGTCAGGGAAGATCCCGCGTTGCACCTACGAAAAGAAATGCCGGTGTTATCTGTACCCGTTCGACGGAGAAGAATATCAGTTGCATAGCATCCTTCTACTAGCCACTTTTACCCCATCATAAACCCTGAGACCTTGTGTATGCATGCATTTAGCCGTCTTGAAAACGGAATGGTAGCTGGTAAGAGGGGAAGACCATGAGAACTAGCCTAGTCGGATCAGTGAAATGAGTAAATATTTTTTTTTCTTTTTTGCTTGTGGCGAGCAACTGGCAACATGTGTGTTTGTCTCGACTATATAGCCTCGAATGCGTACTACCACAGCCCTGGATGTCGCACGGCATCTGCGGTTTCCCGTGGATGCACAGATACTAAGTCGGATTTCTTTTCTTATTGGTTGCGTAGTGCATTTCAGGGCATTGGCGTGTCACTTTTGGTGTTTCTTGTATGTGGTGGGTTAGCGAATCAGCAGCCAGAGTCTTCTTTTTGGTGGTAACGAGTAGAAAAGCGCGTGGTAGGACAGATATATCAAGTGTAGAATAGGCTGACATACTGTGCTTCCGTTGATCGAGGGAGCTTATTCATCATACTTGGAGCACTAGAGTGAGTTGTCCAGCTGACGTTGTCGCTTTCTGGCTTGTACAGCAGCTCGAGAATTTCACAAAAGTTGCTGCGGTTCTAGATTTGATTCTTAAAAATCCGCCTCAGATGTTGTCACAGTTGTTGGTCTTATAGATGGTAGGGGGGTAGTGGACCAGAAACGCGTAAGAGGCATGTCTCTTGAATCGAGACAATTATAAATCGAGCATAGTTCGAGATGCTCATTAGAAATGGCTCCTATTCGTCAAACTAACTCTTCGTCATACCCTTTTCCGGGGTAGAAGACGGGTGAGGATAAGATATTACGATCAACGAGAGGTCCCGATGAATCGTGAAGATCGTCAACTTGACCACAGTAGTGGTGTTTTAGACCTTGGGCAATAGCCACATTGGCACCAAGTGCAGTGCACAATGCTCTCTATTTTCCGAAAACTAGTCCATATGAACCGAACGGCCCAAATGGGTTATCAACGAGAATGGCGAGCAGCGACGATATTATGCATAGGATGCAGTCATCGTTACCGGTAACACCGAATTGTATGATTTGATCATTCCACTTGACATTAATCGCTCCCCGAAATAGGGAAAGCTAAGCCCCCCTTAGATCTTCCGGCTCTCTATCGCAATGGCGAGCTAAACTACAAGGTTCCCGATTCAATAAGGTCGTAAGCTGCCACTATTGTGCGAGGTACGCAAATTTGGCCTTGAGGGCATTCCGACCTCATCTGCACACGAGCTTGCATTATCAGGACTGCTTTGGAAAACCTTACGGTGTGCTATCTCGTCAGGGAGGGCTCTGACGAGGCTCGACACATCGCCCATTGCTGCTTCGGTAGGAGTATGGCATTCCTAAGCCGCTATCTTGGGGTGTATTGTGCCGTTGCGTTGATACTGAGCCATTTACGCATTCAATTGAACACTCTGGACTGGCTAATTGTAGACAGTCATTTCCTGGCACGAATGCAATTTGAACCATTCTGAGCCTGTATACAGTAGATTTATCACACACACCTTGATGAAGTATGTGTAGACTAATAGAAGAATAACGAGCGTAGCCATAGTCGGCCCTAGGCTTTGAATACAAACTACCCTTCGTTCGCAGCCCTCTTCTTCCCGGGTTTCCGCAATCTGTCGGCTGTCATCTGCGTCGTTGAGACGATGAAGCGCTTAGAAAGAGAGAGTCTGACCGGCGGAAGCCTTGACGGAAGCTTTGACACTGCCGGAGCCAAGCTTGGTGTATGAGTAAGGAACCGACTTCAGGGTCCCAGTCGCCGCAGTATTGGTGCTGCCCCCAAGGGCGACATCGCTGACAACCGCATATCCGACCTCGTCGCTGTCGTCGCTGAAAATGGCCTTAGTGGCACTGGACTCGAACACGCTGGACTCAACTAAAAGCTGAGCACCCTCACGAGTGTTGATGCCGCTGTCGCCCAGCGCGTAGTAGTAGTTGTTGAAGATGTGGCCGGTACCGAACCGGAATGAAGGGGTACGGCTGTTCACATTGTTCCAGTAGTTATTGGCATAGGTCACAGTGAGGTGGCCAGTATCCTCATCACCGTTGGAATCGGAATGTCCGACCAGAGATGCCTTATAGTGATCGTGGATATAGCTGTTCGAGATGGTGACCCAATCTGACGCGTGCGTTACATCGCTACAAAACGAACTTGTGTTAGCTATTTATCTTTTCCAAGGACGAAAATGTTCCTTTAGATACGGAACTGGTTGACCTCTTGTCCTTTGTTCCGTTCATACTTACATCAAACCGTCATAGTAGTCCTTTCCGTTGTTTAGGTCACTTGAAACATCGACGTGGTCAACCCAGACGTTCTTGGACGCTTGTATCGTGATGGCATCGCCACTAAAACAACCAAGGTTAGCGATTCCGTTTTTGAATATGTTTGGCAGCTGTCAGGGGCCGCAGCGCTTAATTAAAGAGAGGGATCTCTAATCAGGAAGTGTTCGATCGTGAACTACTTAGGCTTGCAAAGGGTATGAACGTCACTCGAAATTTCTTACTAGTCAGCGAGCACTTTGGAGATCTTCAAATTGCGAACAATAACGTTGGACTGTCCGTTGATCGTCAAGCCAATGCCGGTGAGGCTGGATCCGGATTTGCCAATGATGGACTTGTTCGACTTGACCGAGACCTTTGCAGCGCCAGAGATGGCTCCACTGACAACAATCACGTATGAAGAGGATGATCCAGCGGCAGCGGTAAACTGAGCAAGTGTGCTGACAGTCGTCGTTGTGCCACCTCTTCCACCAGTTGTGCCGCCGTTTTGGGTAGCATACCCAACGTCAGCGGCATCGGTGATGGTGGCTCGCTTTTCGATTGCACGAGCGTCCAGAGGAGCATCCTCGGTAGGGGTTGGCACGGCGGCGACAAGACCAGCCAGGGCGGCAACTGCGGCGAAGAACATCATCTTGAAGAAGAGGTAGCAAGGCAGAGACTTTAATGGGAGGAGCGATCTGTGGTCTAATTTAATGATTGAATCTGTCCTATACGCGGTAGCTTCTTGTTTCTTATACTTGTCCCTTCACGATGATGCCAGACACAATGAAGATGGCAGGATACGATGTCTGAACATGTTCTCCAATTATATTCGTGGTGAAGGCAACAGTAGATGGAATTGAGATCTTCCTCGAATGGCGTTCGTGTTTGACGCTGTAGCCCTTTAGATCCTTTCACCAAATGTAGTATCGCAGGCCATGGGCGCCTGCAAAAGCAGCCCCCTCGACGTGTATTGATCTGTGGGATGCGGCTCAACCTTGTTTAAGCTTATACGAATTATCCGTGGTCGTCAATCGAAACACGATTTCTGTGACCGGGGTCCATCTGCTGGATGCAGTAGTTCATGTCTCTGCAATGCTGATTGGGTCTATAGAGATCACGCGAATGCACGCCGACATGTTGGAACTACCAGGAACGTGATGGGTTGCAGCACGCCAATCTTGAAATGGCCGCGAAAGGGACCAAAGTACGCTTCAGGGTGTTTCTTAAGCGATAGAAATCGTAGGACGGAGCGTGGGCTACCGCGCCAAGGCTCTGGAATTCTGGTGCAATTACAATGTTATGCACTCCACATTCTTGGTCTCAGCTCTTTCAATGGCCCCGCAGAATGAGCAGTACTACGAGCAGCAGCCTCGCCATTACTACAGCAGTTGCGTGCCGTGCTAAACGATTGGGTCGACCATTGGAGGGAAAATGTGGCAGGTATATTCGACATTATTGAATTAGATTCTTCTATGTTTCACCACTTCCTAAGTTTGGGAATAAAGCAAACAAGCACATCTTATGTGCTTCCATCGACGACAGCCCTTCAAACGTGCTCGGGTAGTCCCACGTTTCTTTGGTCTCTTCAAAGTGGACATGCCTCATTCTGTTCAAGCACAGGCAACCAAGCACTCCTTCACTGGCAGCTTATAAAGCAGAACAAATTCTAGCACACGTCGATTGTGGGGCCTGCGGTATGTATGGGAACAAATGATCACATATCGGAGCCGGCCTGGTCGGCATGAAATCTCCTCTGCCGGGTCCCGAGTTCACTCCAGGTCGGCCGAGTTTTCCGATGACTATATATGGTATGCAGAAATTCGTGCTTTTTGAATTTCCACCAATAACTAACTCAAATAGCAGCGGTCTAGAATCTAAGTCATGATCATGGAGTGACATCGTGCTCTTCGTGGGTAGTGCAGTAATGGTTGCAAATAGAAACTACTATTCATGACAATTGCAATCTACCCACGAATATTGCTCACAGGTGAAATGTGAATTCCGGTGAGAGCTGGAGAGTGCCTTATTCTATACGGAAATGGACTAGCTTTCTAAAAGTTGGAGTGTTTTAGGCTGTCACTAGTGCTAGTGAGTGCAATGAGAAGCTGGGCCGATAATTACACGATAGCCTCACAATGTATCGAATAGCACATTTCAATACAGTGGGAGTATGCGTGGAAGCTCTAAGGTTCAGGACGCCGTTTCGATCACTGAGATACGCTTGCTCGATAGATGGCTTCTTGTAAGCAGCTATATACGTTCGCAGCCAGCCATTTCCCGCCTATTGCTAGACCAGACGAAGCATAAATCTCCCTCCCGGACTAGACAGTTGCCATACATATACTAGTCACAACTGGGTACATGGTGATGTTAGATTACCTATTTAACTTCCGCTGTTCTTCTCTGCTCATCTTGTTTCGAGTATTTCACGTGAAAGTGTCGTTCCACAACGCATGAATGCTCTGCATTACTAGTAATGAGACCAGAATGATGGTTGTTGCGGCATGAAACCACATTGCAGTCACTTCTGCATGCACGTGCTACACGTAGCTAAGGAGAATCAGTCAGCTAAATACAGCGGCACCTGCTCTTGTAGATAGCCGCGAGTTGGGATAACGGAAGTCACAGTGGGCGGTCTACCAGAATCGACAGCATGGCAGTCGCGTTGCATGAATAGTGCAAAGATGAAACTCATGACCTTCTTCTTGTCTCTTGTAGCGAAGTCTTCACGTCGATTCATACCAAAACTCTAAATTGGTTTCTTGGACTCTACTTGGTCTTTGCCATTCCACACACTCTCGTTTTTGACTGTCGTTCGCTTCTACTTTGGCTGCAAACCCACAAACCACCACTCGTTTACTTTTGGGCTGTCTCTGCCACTCTAATTCCACCTGGGAAGCATTATCGCCAAGATGCTTCATCTCTACATCATGGCTTTGGCCACTTTGGCATCTGCTACAACGTACAGACTAACCGTCTACGCACCTGGCACCGAGGTAGACGGTGCAGACATCGATGCTTCTGCCAATGGCTTATACCTTGGCCTCTCTGAGCCATCCACTTACTGTCCTGTTGTCCCTGTTGGGGCGGCCTGTCCGGCTGTCCAAGGGACTCTGGTCTATGACGGAATGTCAGCCATGGCTGTACGCACGATATCCTCAATCTCCCACCGCTTCACAACAGGAATCTCCCACTAACTCTGACGAACAGGTTGAAGTGCCGGGTGGACAAGCCATCTATGTCGCTCCGAATGGCCAAATCAAGTACACCCAAGCTCATTCCGCCTACATGCCAACAGGCTCGCTTGTTGGGGGCTGGTTCAACAAAACTATGGTTTCTCACTGCGTGCCGGATACAAACGTCCTGGACTTCCTCGCCACAGACGGCTCGAATCGCGGTGGGGTCATG
This sequence comes from Seiridium unicorne, assembly GCA_039778275.1. Taxonomy (NCBI): domain Eukaryota; kingdom Fungi; phylum Ascomycota; class Sordariomycetes; order Amphisphaeriales; family Sporocadaceae; genus Seiridium; species Seiridium unicorne. The sequence continues at coordinate 37,393 of JARVKF010000418.1, forward strand.
CTATGCCCTGACGCACCAAGTTTTATGGAGGGCACTGGGGCAAGCTATCAACTGTATGCAATGACGACCCATTTCAATGTCAGCAACTGCGTTGAAGCCATTGGCATCGTCCAGCACAAATCCGGAGCCAATTACGGGGCCTGGCAATATACCTAAGGCCCTCCTTGTTCCTAGACACATCTTCTTTTCTTGCAAGAGGGAACCCTTTATTTTGGAATGGCCATCCAGTTAATACTTGCTGCAAACCTTTGGAGATTTCGAGACTTAATCGGGGAGCGTAATACCTACATTTATGGAAAGAGGTATCAAGGTTCTAGGCGATGGAGCGGCGTGTATGAGGGTAAGGTCATTTCAGTACATCCCGGAGAAATAAGATATGGTGTGTAGGGTGACCAGTCAACAGATCCCTCTGATCATCGCTAAGTCTGGGAGTATTTATGCATACACGTGACCCTGTGCACTTCAAGTTGTGACGCTAGATTTTTCTTTTCTTTTCTTTTTCTCCAAGCTTCATACTTCTACATGATCATTGTGACGCTTCGTGACGTACTTGCCATCAGGTCTTGATATATGTCACGCGCGCATGTATCCCTTGCGGCGATGGCAACCGTAAGCACTCCGAAGTGTAGTAATTGGCATCTCAGCGATGCAGGGCGAAAAGGAGTACACTGGGCCAGGATGAGAGCACATAGTGTTTATTACATGTGGTCTCTTTACCTGAAGAAGTCAGTTTTCTGTTCCGAGATTTGTGCTTAGGGTCCGATCAAAGGGGTCGGCCATTGGACTAGCGGCGGACGAGGCAGGATCAGCACTGCTGCCTGGCTCTCTGAACTCTTCTTGAAGCGTCAATAATTAGACGGGAAGACTAATTTCTAGGTTACAGCCCTGCCACGCTGTTTACTTCATGGTCTGACCCACTGCGGCGGTCTGCGCCTCGTGCGCGGTCCCGTTTCCTAGGATCCAGGTTCCCTGTGTCTGCGAGCTGGCTGAGTTAACGCCCGAACTTGTCAATCTGGCTGCGGACTATACGCGATATGGAGCTCTACTAGCAGCGCGAGGATGGACTTAACTGAAACATTGAGATTGCGAAGTATTATCGTGGGATTCGCCCAAAAGGACGAACCGTACGTTTTGCTGCGTTGTGCTCTGTCAGTGTTTAGATGCCTTTTACAGTGCGAGAACAGGTGAGCCTCTTTGTTTCTGGCCATAGAAAACCTTTGGGCTAAGGATCAACCAGGACTATTTGGGATCATAAAGTCATCGAGTAAGCGATGGGAGGCGTTCCGCACGCCTAGAATTTGCAGCTTTGACGTCAGAGTAGATCGTCAAATAGAATGGAACTACGCGGGATTTGGTTACAGATAAAACAGAGATCGTGGTGCTTAATTAGACCAATGATCACTGACCTGGTGTTCACTTGGCACGAAAAATTGAATCACCAATACAAATAAGCAGGTTGTATGTTATTCTATTTTCCAACTCTTCGGTTAGTGTTCCCGACGAAACTGTGAATACATCCAAGATGATATACGGTATATTCTTTTAACGACCTGTACGGTGTAGATATTAAGGTATGACATCTCGGATGACGCCTGAATGAGGACTGTGTATTGAACGCCCAGACTTTCGGAGACGCCTCAAATGGATTTACATTATACATCGAGCTTTGATCAAACGGGATAGTGACAGATCTGGCTTCTTTGTGCTGCACCAAGATTAACCGTGGCTGGATGACACCAGTATGCAAGACGGGTCCTGCGAGGCACGTACCTGGGGGAGGATCTGCTACAAAGTCGTGGTTTACGGTCCTGGAGATTGAATATTCCCTCCAGCCGATACTTCAAAATAGCTTCAAATTGCAATGTCAACCACGGCCTTCTCAGAGCGGATGCCTCCGATGGATAATTCTTAATGGGGGCTTAGTTGAAACCCACGTGAGCAATTCCAGCCCTGATGAAGGATAGCCGGTCGTTCATGAAGGCCGACCTGGTGAGGCGGTGCGGGACCCGGCGCGTTGGGACTGCACCAGCCTTGAAGGCTAATATTTAGCGCTGCGAATACAGCTGGGGTACCTACCGTAGCAGACAGGCATTCTGGCAGCCCGGCGAGCTAACCCTAGTTGAAAAGACGTCAAGGTTTCAATCAAGTATAGAATATAGAATAAATCAAACCGCTGAATGTATCTAATATAAGCTTAATATATCAAAGATACATGTAACTATAGTTGGATATATGAGTAAAACGGTTGAGGTCATCTTCGAAACATCCAATCTCCCACCCCTTTTTCTTTTCGCCTGCCAGTTGTATTCGATGGGGTAAACGATCTGTATATTGACCTAGTAAGATCCCTGCGCGGCTCCTTAACAAGCTTGACTCGTAAGATCGCATTTCGACTACCTAGGTACTGATGACTTATCACCTGTGTCCATCCTGTCATTCAAGCTCGTCTTGCGCCCTTGTAACACAACACCATTTCAACTCATTGCTACTGTAAAGAAGATCTACAGGTTCTGTCGGCCCTATCAGCCGGCTTATCCATCCCAACATGTAAGCGCGGTCAGATGAGTGAATGATGCTACCATATCTAGCAAGCATCAGCCTCTGGGGCAGCTGTCAGGTCTACAATGTAAATACGCTATACATTATAATGACCATTTCTGACCGGAGGCACTTCACTTGTGGTCAATAGACGAGTGGTTAGGATAACTGCGGGCTATCATGGGAAGATGAAGTAGGGTCATGTCGGACAAGTAACAGCACTGGACCGCCTGGACGTGACGAACTGAACGGTCTGGATATTAACAGCTGTGGCAAGCGCGACAACTAGAATCGTCGCCTGATGAGAGTGCATAGGGACGGGAAAGAATAAATAGCGCGCTGGTGACCATATCATACCAGAGGGGCCATGATGGTCACGGGAGTGCCTTGGCGTCACGCCCTATGCAATGATCTAGGATGAGTTATTCCAGTTGATGCACCCCGGCCCCGGCACTCATTGCATCTCGAGAATAGCTAACCTACATGTATGTAGGTGGGGCTGGGAGTTGCCTGCATGGGGGTTAGCGCCGACGTTATGCACTAAGGTTAGCAGCAAGCAGCATGGGAGCCTGCCTTCACCCCAGCACTCAGCCCCGGCCCCCTCAAATACAACAGAAGGAAGCGACGGCCTGGGGAGACATGCGACCCGACTCAGCCTTGACTGAGGATCGGTGCTTTGATCTCATCTCGCCCCATCACTGACAACAATAGCTTCACCTGTGCCAGATGAGTCACTGACACTATTCACTTATCCACCTACCAATCCCGCCTCCGCATAAGGTGGTCGTACAATCCAGTCGGCAACTTACCGTTTCATTCTTTGTTCTCAGCCCGCCGCATGCGCACATGGGGACATCCTGTAGTAAGCCTGATAAGGAGCTCTACCCCGACCACGGACATGAAAAGGATCTTGATGGGTCGCCAACAAAGCTCCACAAGAAATTCATTGCTCAATATCGGGCGGTCAAAATGGACGGCCACCGGCCAAAGGAATCTCTGGTCATAGGCCGCTACGATAGGCACCGGAGCACAAAGCTTGACGACCTAGACCCTCACAAGCCCCTCGAGTACGAGAGGCAGACTTCTGATGCCGGGGCGCTACAAGAGAGCAAGCCCGGCCCCGAGGAGCTCGAGCCCAAGTATTTCAGCGATCGCGCCGAGATCGAGAGGCGTGGGCGACAGCTGGCCTTCGATTACATACTCACCCAGAATGCTAGTCCTGCCGAGCGCAAGGCCAAGGAACTCCTCGAGATCATCAAGCGGAATGATGACATTGCAATCTACTCAGCTGCGGAGCCGCTGCAGGGCTATCGCGGGCAGAAACATCGTCGCTTCGCCGGCGACCACTTCTTAACGAATTGGGACCTTCTTTACCAGACCGTATTGTTCAAGGTCGCACAGGAGTTGCCCAAAGGTGCCCACCTGCACATTCATTTCAATTCTACGCTCTTGCCCCATGCGCTTCTAGACATCGCTATCGAAATGGAACAAATGTACATTTCCAGTGACAAACCGCTCACTAAGGCGGTTAACTTTGATACTTGCGAAATTCAGTTTCTCATGAAGTCAGAGGATGTGGTGGCGGCTGATAGAGAGAAGCTGCGGAACATGAAATCACAAGAACAGCCAACCCAGTCTCGGCCAGAGTCATACAACTTATTCTCCGAGGCCTTTGCCCAGGTGGTCGACAACAAGAACCAGCGGCTAGCGTGGATGAAGTATAGGGATTTTAGAGAGCAATGGGATCAAGTCTCGGAGAAGAAACGAGCGCCGCAGAAAGCCTCAATCCCAGGATTGGACTCGTCTGCAGACGATCTCCTGGACCTTGCTGTTTTTGATATGACGTGGAAAGAATGGCTGATCAGCAAACTTGTATTCGACGATCAGGAAGCTCACAACTCTCTCCAAACGTCGGAAGGGTAAGTCTCAAGTTCCTTTTGCTTCGATTCGCAAACTAAACTACCTACAGCGCGTGGGAGAAGTTCAATGGGCGTACTAGGATGATGAAGGGGTTGTTCAATTACGAGACTGCTTTTGTTAAGTACACCTGGAACTGTCTAGAAGAGTTCGACCGCGACAAAATCCAATACGCTGAAATTCGCCCAAACTTTATGATGACAAACCAAATCTATACCGACAACGGCAGCAAGCAACTAGATAACACAGAAACCATGAGAAAGATCGTTGAGACGTTTAAATCATACAAGAAACAGACGCCGAGCACGAATATCTGTGGCTTGAAGGTCATCTACTGCACGCCTCGATCTTTTCCAGCGGACAAGGTCAAGGCCAGCCTCGATGAATGCCTCGCATTCAAGACCGGCGAGTTCCGGGACTACATCGCTGGATTCGACCTGGTTGGCGAAGAAGCCCAGGGAAAGCCGCTGAAGGCTTTCGTCCCGCAGTTTCTCGACTTCAAGAGGAAGTGTAGGGAGCACAATGTGGATATCCCGTTCCTGTTCCACTGCGGCGAGACGCTTGGGCTTGGCGGGGACACAGACGGCAACCTCTTTGATGCGCTTCTACTCGATTCAAAACGAATTGGCCACGGCTTTGCTTTGGCACGGAAACCATACCTTATCGCAGAGTTCAAAAAGAGGAACATTTGTCTCGAGCTATGCCCTATCTCGAATCAAGTGCTCGGACTAACCCCGAGGATGAACGGCCACGCCATGTACGATCTCTTGGCCAATGACGTCCACTGCACCGTCAACAGTGACAATGGGACATTATTCAAGTATGTATTCATTTTTTCGCCCTTTCTTTGTCAACTTCCACTGATGAAGTAATATAGGTCTACTCTATCTCATGATTTTTACGAGGTCATGGTTGGAAGCAAAGCCATGAACCTTCATGGTTGGCGGCAGCTTATTGAGTGGAGTATAAGTCATGCCAGCCTAGACTCGCATGAACGCGAAAAGCTCAGGAATACATGGGAGCCGCTTTGGAACGCTTTTATCGATTGGGTGAACGAACAGTTCAAGGATGTTCAGTTGATCGTGGACCGACCGACCAAACCGACCGGAGCCATGGAGGGAAACGAGGACCCTGAGAACTGGGAGCGACGTGTTAGGAGCGAAAATGCGCGGTACAGGGCAGATGAGGCAGAATTTCAGGATCAAGTAAAGAAATGGCAAGCCCGGGGGGCAGGTCGTTGAGTTCCTAGGATGGCAGCTCCTGGGTCACAAACTCAATCATCAAAGGACGAAATGCAAATCGTGGAGACTAACGGACGGCTAGCCATACGTCCAGTGGTTTTTAAACGCGTTATTAGACATGCTACGATAGCGGAGAGCCACTGCTACGAAAGCATGTGGCTCATTTGCGAAGGCAGAGGGCAGGATCTCGAGACAATGAGTATACTGTGACTGTTGGTACGGTTTTAGGTACGGGGTACGCCTGACGAGCGTAAACGGCGTTGAGGGCGTTTTTTTCTTTCACTTTTGTTCTTTCCCCCTTATCCACTTCATCAACTTAAGTGGCCGTATCACGCTACAGGGGCAATGGACATTCGTTTGGTGGGTTTGGGCCCGTTTCTCGCACCTTTCGCGTCTAAGATTGTGGAAGTGAATGCATTCCGTGGCTATTGGAAACGAATAGGCGCTTGCGGCTGAGGGGGTAAAGTCACGAGAGGTGGACGCCCTTGATCTCTTTGTCCTGATCAGAGAGGTCGAGACAGATGGACGTCATCCCAAGGAGGGCAACCAACAAACCCTAGGCGCCCATTCCCATTTGAGCGGTTACAAGTCCCTCGTTTTTTGTCGTACAGAAGACCAATGGTATCGAGTTCGATGTGGGTGAGACAACTTGTTCCGCACCGCTTGGACTGCCTGGGATAGATATTCGTTTACCGGAAACCTTTCGCTCCATAGCACAGGCGCTTAGTTAGAGCCCAATTCCGAAGGGACAGAGACACCAGAAAGCGCGCGCCCCCATGCGGTCCTAATCATGGTTATTTGCAGAGAGTGAGGAGACTTTTGCGGCAGGCTGCATATGTCCTCGAGCCAAGTCACCAATTATGTGAAAGTCGAGAACTTGGCAAACGGGTCTGAGCCGCGCTTGGCACGCACGTTGTGTCGGACAGCTGAATTCAACGTACAACTATTTGTTGGCCCATGGACTCGAGCAACCGCTGCACTGGGCGTGGATCGTCCTAGCCACAGCCGCTAGCCCAATGGGTCCCTTGGGGCAGGCATGCCGTTGCAGACATGCCGGAGGGCCGCATTTGGGGGCTGAATCTAGGTCTGGTGCTAAGCTGGAAAAGTGCCCCAGCTCAGACCAGGGCCGGGAGTGCGGGGCCTTACTGGGACCCAAGCCACCCTAGCCCGCTGCAAGAGAGAATGCAGCCAGGAAACTCGCTTCTCAGCCTCGAGACAAAATGCTTTCCTCGACCTCTCTCCTTACAATCCTCCAGAAACGCTATTTCACTGCTTCTCGGATCTCTTCCCAGCCTTGACTACGCCTATATAGCCCTGTTGCCCGCTCCGGAGAGCCCATTGCTGCCGTGTGCCGAGCTGTTGTCTGCCATCGGGATCCTGGTTCTCCCCAAATTCTACTACGACTCAGCATAGACAGCGCTCCGACCATCCTAGTTAGCAGCCCACGGGTAAGGCTTGGGCTAGGACCCGAGAAACCAGCGCATTCCCGACCCGCACTCTTGACCACCCAGGGACTCCAACTTACCTGGCCACTCGTTGGGTCGGGAGGGAGAGCCATTCCCAATGTCTGACGAAGGCATCATACGTAGCGGAGCTGACCACTGGTTTTCCTCCGATGAGGACTCTGCCTCTGGCCCCAATGGCTGGCGTCTGGACGTTGTGACGCTGCTCGCCGTTATTGGCGAGTCTTCCATCGCCGACCACTCCCAAGCAATCACGGCGAGCATGCTCTGCCTCTTGCCCCGGATCATACCCGCGCCGCAAGCTTTGCTCAAGGGCTCTCGCCCAGCGCGAATGCCCGAGACAGCAGCCAAGCTGACGGGCATCTACAGCGGCGTCACGCTGGAGTCGGTAGGCTTCTTCGCCAACATCATACACCCGCTCGACGAGTTCAACTCGTACGGCTTTAAGATGCTGAAGATATCCCATAAGGATCAGAACCAAGCTGGTGATGTAGAAGTGCCGCAGTCTTCTGCGTCGGATGCCAGCAAGCTGACCAAGTTCTTTGGCAAGAGGACCAACACAAACATGTCCGAGGCACGGTCCGTCCGAACCGCCAGGATACCTGGTCCACCGGGCAGCGAAACAGACTCCACTGGTAATGGAACGGCAAGGACAACTGGCATCAGCTTCCGCGATGCAGATGTCGAGGCCCAGGCGCCCACTCCGGGCATCACACGGCGCCAGACGGTCAAGGAGCGGATGACGGATTACATAGCCAACCCGACCCTCGCAACCACCCATAAACGACCAGCGGTGCCCGCCGCGCTGTGGTCGCCCATCCATGTAATCTCCGTCTTCTCCATGATCGTCACCTTCGCCATTATCGGCTTCGCCGTCTATGCCAACGATGGTACGGCTATCCTTGCCGTAGCCATGATCTCGTCTGCTAGCTCCATCGTCGGCGCCGCCTCGTGGTGGCGGCCTATCCTGATGAAGAGGAATCAGACCAACAAAGTCCCCGACGGTGACGTCGTGATACGCACACGTGAGGGCGCTTTTCTGGTCATCAGGTGCACCGATAACGTTGCTCGCGAGCTCTATACCGGCACAGAGGAGTGCGTATACCGTGTCGGTGGACAGTGGTACAAGGTCCTCATGGGTCTGGGCACCTTGTTTCTCATGCTTAGTGTGATTCTACTAGGCAACTGCAAGTGGCAATCACAGATCTTCATTGCCGCCTCGTACATCAGTCTCAATGGAATGTACTGGGTGATGGGCCTGCTGCCCAAGCGATACTTCTGGGATCTAAGCAGATACAAGGTTGAGGATATCACACCAGAGGACTCACTCAGGGCCGATGAGAACACTAACCCAGACGATCCCCGCGAGGGTATCAAGAGCTTTACACGCACATTGTGGTATTGCATCCGAGAGACCAAGCGTACCGGGTGGGTCGAAAGATCCGGCGCGGCGCCGTCTACGCCCCAGTGGAAGGCCTGGCTGGCCGAGGCGGAAGCGGCAGCCGAGGCAGGCGACCGCAAGTGGCCGTCGATTGCAAGGAAGGACGACCTCATGAAAATGTCCGAGTTGGAGATCCTGGAGGAGAGTAGAAAGAGTCCCGTCGCCAAGGAGCTCAAGGCGGATCCTGTCGAGCAGGTAGCGCCGGCTGTAGAGGTAAAACCGAGTGATAAAAAGAGGGAGCACGGAGCTTTCTAGATTCCCTCTAATCCTAGATGCCGTTCATAGGCCATGGGTTTGTTAATCCACGGCGACGCTTGGGTATGGTTGGAAAACGTTACATACCCCCTATTTCGCGTCCCGCATTTTTGCCCGGGTTGGTCATGGGATGGCCTTTGCTTACCGTTGTATAAATACCCTCATAGTTTTTTTTTTTTTTTTTTTTTGTTTCTGTTTTCTGCATGTATCCAGCGGTTCTGCATGAGTCACAAAGGAAGATTAAAATTGACTACCCTAGTTATATATTGGCGTGGCGTTGGGTGGGAAATTTTTTCATTGAGATCCTTTGGTTGAAGGGTTTAATACGCTGCTATCTACGTAGAAGCTACGAGTATGGATTAATGACCAAGCATTATGACATTGAAAGGCGCGTTCCCTGATCCGTGTGGCTGGGGAATGGAGTGACTTTGGTCCCTGGAGTAGCCAAAGATGTTATGGGACATGAATGCCAATCATTAGCTAACTACCTACCTTACATTGTGTGATCTTTCAACTCTGCGGTATCCTTCCAAGTGCGGCATTGCAACAGCATCAATAAAATGGTTCATGATAGTGACCCCTGCAGAAGAACGGTTGATTTCTGATCTTGTTCTCGTGTACAGTTTAAAGAATAAAAACAAAGCCAAATAACAAATGCTGCAATGGTCATTGCATTTGTGCTATACTGTGATTCGCATACGTGGAACCGATATCGTGAGGTTATGTAGTAGACATTGGGAGAGTGCCAGTAGATATTTGGCTGACAAGATACATACTGTGAATGCCACAACAACACACGCGAGAGGCACCAAAGGCGGCAGAAAGCAGTGAGCTCAATTTCTCTACCTCAAGTCATAGCAGACAATTCATATCGTATCCACGTCCTTGCCCCCATACTCAGGAACCAGCAAAAAGCTGGACTTTTGATTCAGCCTTACCCTAAGAGGAATGAGGCATCGACCAGCAACAACGAAAGTCTCGATGGTCGAAATCCTGATCCTAGGGGCCGGTCCAGCCATTCCATTCTCAATGTTCTTCCGTACCGCGAAAATCACATATCTACCATGCCCCTTTATGCTCCCCTCAAATATGCCATGATCCCCTTCCCTCAACGCCTTCTAGAACCAGTTCCATTACGCAAGTAGTACGAAGTCGCCCATGAGGTCCAGGTAAAGTCCAATGGCTCGGGATGTCGGAGCTTTGGGAGAATGGTGCGATAGAGAATGTTGCAGAAAAAGATATGCTGTATCATCAGCGGAGAATATACAGTATGGTTGCGTATATTACTCGTCCGATATCCTGAAAGCCAGAAAGGATGCTGGGTATAAGTAAAAGCACATTTCTGACCCTAAAACAATCGGCGATCAGTAGCCGTTGGGGTAGGCATGTCTCGAGCCCTCAAAGTATGGGTGGTTGCAGGCCTGCTTGGCTGAAATACGGCCAGCAGGGTCGTACTCTAGACAGCGCTCCAGCAATGCCAGACCATCTTCGTCGAGATTTGAGCATAGAGTCTGCGAGTAGTCGCGGTTCCATTTAGGGAATGTGGATTTGAAGTCGGGGTAAGAAGTGACACCAGGCCAGACCTCTTCCGTTGGGGTTCCAAGAAGGCGGAAGGTCTTGAAAATCTGGTCAATTTCCGAGTCGCCAGGGAACAGCGGCTTCCGGGTACACATCTCCGCAAAGATGGTGCCCACCGACCACATGTCCACACCCGTGGAATACTGGCGCCCACCCAGCAAGATCTCGGGAGCGCGGTACCAGAGGGTAACAACCTCGTGGGTGTAGGTTCGCAAGGGCACGCCAAAGGCACGGGCAAGACCAAAGTCGGCAAGCTTGAGGTTACCCTCTCGGTTGATCAACAAGTTCTGAGGCTTCAAGTCGCGGTGCAGGACACGGTGGCTGTGACAGTAACGGATGCCGGAGCAGAGCTGCCACATGAACTTCTTGACCATGGCATCTCCTAGTCCCAGGCGCCCCAACGACTCGCTCGAGCCGTCGGGCAGAGCTTTGCCTCGTCCGCCATCGCTGACGGGGAGCGCCTCCATGTACTTCTTCAGGTCGAGGTCGAGGAACTCGAAGACGAGGTAGAGCTTGTGGCCGTCGGCGTGGACGATGTTGAGAAGTTTCACGATGTTGGGATCGCGCATTTCCTTGAGGAGGGAGATCTCGCGGATGGCTGTGCTGGGAACACCTTCATCTTCGGCTTCGAGACGAATCTTCTTGAGAGCGACAATGTTACCGTGGTCGGCTAGATCACGGGCCTTGTAAACAACACCATATGTGCCTAGGGAGGTCAAAGGAGGTTAGCATGAGAAATGATTGGCATTCTGTGTCCTGCGATGGATTGGCAGTATGGGATGCGATGCTGTGGATGGCAGTGACGTCGAATTCTCACCTTCACCGATCTTCTCCAACTTCTGGTAGTTCTCCATGACTCGGGATGGGGCCCGGGTCCGACTTGTGGGATTGAATTCAATGAGAGTAGGACGGGCAATGCAAGAGGTCAGACCAATATGGTGGAATCGGACGGTTGGTCGGTGGGGTGGTCTGCGCGTATGGTTGGGTCCGCACAGCAAAGGGAGGGAAAACGAGGGGCAGTAGATGTATTCGGAATTTACAAGGGTCGGTGAGGTGAGGGAAAGGATCGTGAAGCAAAGAACGGCGCGGGTCGGGCTAGAGTTGCTGTGTAGACGCCATTGATGTCGCAAGAGTGACTCTGAAATGTCTCGGTCGATGGACGTCGGCGAGGTATGGGGGGAGAGCCAGGCCGGGAATTGTGTTGTGCGGTGTTGTGTTTGGTGAAGTGGTTCGCTTTCTGCTGTCCCAAACTAGCACCGATCCGTTGTCAGTTGTTTGGCAATAAACAAATCGTGTCGCGGAACGGCAGCGCGACAATGTGGCGTTGGGTGACAATCGCGCGTTCGCATGTGGCACGGGCGCTGCCAGGCACAGAGAGGCAATGTACAGCAGGGGACCCGGAGGTACATATCGGAACAGCACACCTGCATTCAGGCGCCTGCGGGTCCCATTGTACATCACCATAGTAGTGGATACATGGGGGCTTCGCTGCGGTTTTACCCCTCCATCCATGGTTCGTGGGACGGGTGGCATACCTACATGTAGTTTTTGGCGGCAGACCATGCACATGGGCAAGAAGCTTCCGGACGCCGTGAACATCATTGATTGATACGTCTCTGTCTCCTCTGTACCCAAGCAAGCCGAACACAATGACTGTCGATCTTCAAGAGCTGGACGCCCATGAACAGCCCTCGGACAAGCTGCGGGCCACATGGAAATATTATTACAGGACCGATCATGGCCAGTTCGCAAATCACCCAGATATTGACGACATCCATGTACCAGAGCGGGCTTCAGAATTCCAGCAGTCCGGAGTCATACCCTCGGAGAAGCTCATTTCTGCATTTCGCCAACTTGAGCCCGCTGGCTGCGACTCCAGCCAAGTAGTTCAGGATGCGCCCATTTACTTTCATCCACTGTTACCAGGTATGACCACCAAATCTTCGACGTACATGACCACAGAGCCGCTAAACTCTGAAAGGCCTGCTCATTGTGCCTTCTTTGATACCTCCCTCGACCCAAAAGGCACTGTTGTCGCGCATGGTCCACCGGGATCTCAGCAACCCGGCACACCAAACAAATCTGCATCTTCACTATGATCTGCCTTACATAGACGGAGGGAGCGATGGGGATTCCTCCTTCTTCTCCATGGCTTCCGACGCCCCAGCCAACTTCATCCCCAAAGACCCAGATGTGCATAAGCCATTGTCCATTAAGCAAGTATTGGACAAGAAGCTCAGCTGGGTGACTTTGGGTGGCCAATACGACTGGACCAATCGTGTATACCCTGAACAGAGTCCCCTGCAGTTCCCGTCAGATATTGCCAACTTCCTCCAGACTCTTTTCCCGGCGACACTAGCACAAGCCGCCATCGTCAATTTCTACAAGACTGGAGACACCATGATGATGCACCGCGATGTGAGCGAGGAGGCGAACAAGGGCCTGGTCAGTCTCAGCATTGGGTGCGATGCCTTGTTCATGATAGCGCCAAATGACTACGCTGAGCGTATGGAAAACCCGGAAATGGGGGACTCAAAGAAGCCTTATCTGCTGCTCCGCCTCAAGTCGGGCGATGCCATTTACATGACCGAGGAGTCTCGGTACGCTTGGCACGGTGTTCCGAAAGTGCTCAAGGGGACTTGTCCGGATTTCCTTGCCGATTGGCCAGCCGAGGATGGGAAGTATGAGGACTGGAAGGGTTGGATGCAAAACAAGCGGATAAATCTCAACGTCAGGCAGGTGAAAGATTGAAGTGGCTGCATGCCTATATCAGTTAACGTATGAACCCGAGAACCTGAGACCGTCGGCCAACGGCTTTGTCTACTATGGCCCCTTGGGTACTTCAGTGCCAGGTTGGTAGCTCTCGAAACACGGCTGAATTTCAGCAAAGCTGCTGCAATGGAGCTTGCGTTTGTTCTCATGTCTGCTGGGAGTGCTGAATCGGCCATGGATAGACCAGTCCTTACTAAGCACGCCACCCAGATCCCCTGATGGCTCTTCGAGGTGCTTTCTCACCAATTCTATCTTGAGTGAGCCTCCCAGCACTATTACAACATACCTGAGTTGGTCCAAGCCGAGGGAGAATGATCACGCCATCTAGTGTTTTTTAAGGAGTACAAGCAGGGAGCTTGGCCCTCTGGGTAACACAAAACACAAATGGCCGAATGATAGAAATTCTAAGATAATTCTTCACACCCATGTGCCAGGTGTAATTCGATAATTCGCTGAAAAAGGAGGAAAAGAGATTCTTTTTAACAACAGGCCTCATGAAGAACTTTGAACCGTCGAATGGTACCCAGAGAATATCTTCTTTTTGTACTTGTCGATAATAATGAGTTGAGTCAATCGAGCCGACGCCATGTAAATGTCAGGAGTGTCAATGTCCTAGTAGATTCTCGACTATGGGCATTTTGAATGGTTTTGCCCAATGCTATCGAAGGATTAACTGCGTTGGGCAATTGGCTCGTCCTCTACTTGAAGCGCTCCACGTTCTGTTGAAACGCCTTTAACACGGGCTTGATTGCCATTTCTGAAAAAGGTCGGTCGCCATACATAGAAACTACAAGAGGATTCCAACAAAAAGTCGAATATCTTTTAAATTATAGGTCATAGCAAATTCAAATATATCATCTTACTAGAACCCGAAATAATGGTAAGTGATATGAGGTACATTTCTAAAACGTGGCTAATAACAGTTTCTATGTCCTCGTATCGTCATGTTGGAACAGGCATGCGCCGAGCAGGTCTTTTGAGATCACCTCAGCGCAACAGCTAACGGAGGTTCGATCACCAATTTGAGGTTTTCGTCATTTCCTCCTAGGTCTTGTTTACAGATGTTAGTACGAAATGTTTTATACAGCGAATGCTAATAGCTATATACAGCTTGCTTAACCACACGACGCCGAAGTATATAAAATAAGTCAATTTCCTCTCCTGTTAGAAGAAAAAGGCCAGTCAACGCTTCCGCAAGGGCTTGTGCAACCAGCTTGTGATTGTCCTGGCCAGTATGGTAGCCATCATACTTGTTGTACTTACACTTCGTGCCGGCGCTGCTGCTGCTTGTAGCATTGGAGGATAAGGTGGAGGCGGCATTGAATGCGCTGCTTGTCGTTGATGCCAACGAGCTTGAAGAGCTCTTGACTGTAGCCTTGGGTGCGGATGAAGAAAGAACTGTCGCGGCCGAACTGGTCGGAACGGCCAAGCTGCACCGTCTGCGGACGCGAAATCAAGGCCAGAGGCTGTTGTCAGAGCCAGCACTCGACTGAAGGACACCATGTTGTCGAGGGAAAGAAGAGATAGTAACGAATGAACAAAGTAAAAAACACCACCAGTGGTTTCGAGTGCAATCAGAAATCGGGGCGTTGTGACTTTTTTTCCTTGGAGCCGCCGCGAACTACCGATGGCTTTTATGTCAACGGGAAAACTTTGTCCTTGAGGCTCCGGCAAGAGGGCCGAAGACACACGTCAGGAGGTTGTTGCACACTTCCCTAAGCCGCACTGGTTTCGCAATAATATAACTTGATAATATAATCAAAGAAAATATATTTATCGGACACAGAAGAATTGACCTTATTGCGAGGTTCGAGAATTGTGATTTCTTTTTTAATTTATATTATAAAAGTTCGTTAAACTCCAATTAAACTAGGTGGAGAAATATGCAACTTCCAGTGACAACCTCCTGACGTCAGGCATGTTTATTACATCTACGATGGACATATCCCAGATCACTGCACCCATTGGAGGATGACGCTGTATTTCGAATATGGAAGTGACAGGGATTCGGTTGCGATAATCGCGGAACTGGGGGTCGCGGTGGGCGTTGTTCGGATGGGCGTTGTTCGGAAGAGACACACCCACAGGTAACCGTCATTTGGTCCATGGATCTGGGATATGGAAAACACATCGTTCCATTTCACATGACTACCTGGAAACCTTCGCTTGGCACATACAATACTCCATAAGATTGTAAGATGATACGGGAAATTGACGTGTAACTACGAAAGCAACACCGTATCCCAAGCAATGTATGGCAAATGACGACCATCAATATGGTTCCTCGACTGATCCTCGAGTGCTGCACAATTCACTACATTCAGGTCAATTTCTGCACCGAGGTATATGTATAACGAGCGTAATCCAGAGAGTCGTATGGTTGTCTGTGGGTTTTCGTCTCTCTTGACATGTCATTGGTGGGGTCCATCATATACAGTCCAAACGACCCCAAAGAAAGATGTCACAAAGGGTATAATAATATCAACGACGTGAGTCTAACTCCAGGATGAGACAAAAAAGGATATAATACAGGTGGAAATCCTGGTCGATCAATGCCTAGTCTACCTTACAATTATATCCCAAGGCCAGGCCTGACTTGCCGCAGATTCGCTTATATTGTGATCTTTGAGTTGACATTGAGAGCTAAGGTCCAAGTATAATTCATCGAGTCCTTACAGACGCAAAGAACAAGTAGTGGTATTTGTGCTATCGTTAACACCTTGGCCATTGGCTCTCCTCTCGTCATAGAAAGGAACGTTACGACAGGGTTTCTGGTAGTCAACACCCTGCCTTGCTCATACTGGCCACGTGATGTGGCCGTTCATATAATAAATACTTGTATGTTCTCTCCGAATGGCAGCCCGAGCGGTATGTATCAAGCGCTCTTGGACTGGTTTAGGATGCGGATTTACTTGGCACAGGAGCCGCGTCAGCTCTAATATTCATCAATCTTAAATCTTGGAGTTTCCAACCAGTCACCCGTATTAGTATTGGACACACGGTAAATAGTATACACAAACATATTGTACACATTTTCCAGAGAAAATACCAAGTCTTCGTTAGATATGTAGTACAAAACGACATTATGCTGGCAATCTTGTTTCTCTAGATGGTGCGTCAAAGTTGCAGTGTGTTCGCCCAGTCATCTATATTACACTGCCGTCCATACCATGGCCGTAAATTACGCAATAGCCAGAGACAGGGCTACCATGAGGACCATTTTGGTCTGGCTGCTATCCAACGTGATATGAGTAATATTCGTTGGAGCTGGGCGAGTGTCGAGAGGCTTGGATACGTGTTGTTTTACGAATATGAAAGGATGGCGTTTGAGCCAGTCAAAAGTGATACCATGAGAACTTCTGGGACAACAACAAAATCATTGTGCCAAATCACGCAGACAACAACAAATCTAGACTACCATCCTGAGACAGCCAAGGCGGTAAAGTTGGTCTATTTCGGTGGAGTCTTTATTCGGGTTGTCCAGCTTGTTTATGTAGACCTTGCATCAAAGGGACGGTCATCATCTATATGGAGTCATCCACAAATACTCTGAACTGCGATGCACTGAAGAAAAGGGGTGCCAGAACCGATTGTTCAACGGTAGTCAAGGAGTCCATACTTGGAAAGCGGAAAGACAGGATCGCCCATTCCCGCAAGGTGAAATTTGACTTCATGTTGCTCGATGGACCGACTTTCTGCGGTCAAAGTCTTTCAAAATGGTTGTCTCAAGAGAGTGCTCAGAAGGTGCTACATCAACCAAATAGACGTAACAAGCTCTAGTCATCTTGTCGCATTGATAAAGTGCAACACTGGTGATCAGTCATTCCTATGCCGAGTTTGCTTGGTAGGTTGTATTGGGTTTCATAAGCATGAGGACAACCAGGAATCTGTAAGTACGCGACCGCCAATGAATGGCGAAAAAACCATAGTAGAGGTTTTTTCTTCTTTTCTGTGGAATTTATTTCCCCCTGATCTCAGCACTACTTGACTTGTCTATGGACCATGATTCCACTCTCCATCTTCACTATTCCTGCACTCCCTGGGATTTCTGGACCATATCATATCATATACAGCCTTTTCGGGTTTGTCCTGAATTTGCTTTCGCCTGTGATATCTAGCAGGTTCTGGTACGAGATTTTGGTATGTTCCCATGTGCAGAGGAACATGACATACTCGGGAGTTGCCTACCCATAGAGGGAAAAAAAAAAAAAAAAAAAAAAAACTTCAACTCAGGCTACGCACATCAGGCAGATGTATGATGTCAAATCGTTAATTGCGTCCATTAATTGGCAGTTATTGGCAACGTGACATTCAGGCATGATCTGTCAATGGTGAATGGAGTATCGAATCACTGTCATTCTATAACGACAAGTGAACAGCCGTAATCTTATCATCATGACAATGAGCTCGCCACAACAACAAATAATAACACGTTTCGCAGCATTATCACGTGATACACTTGCTGCAGTGAATTCCCAACCAGAGAGGATACTAACGTTTATGATCCCAGCCTCAAAGCTGAAAATTGCGTCAACTTGTAGTGCTGTATCACGGTCGCCTCGAATGTAAAAAAAGTTGTGCCATGATGACACCAGCAATTGCGTAGCCGGACTGATCCGGTGTGGGTGCTTCTAATTTAGCAATAATCCCAACAGGCGCATCATCAAACAAGCCAGCCGCTTTGTCGCACCTCGACAGCCGCAGCCGTCATCTCGGCTCTCCGCATCATCCTCGCATCGGGGGCTCGGGTAGCCGCTGCAACTTGACTCCTTAATTATCCGCGCTTGCAAATCACGGACCTTCCTTCACTGCAAATGGCTGTACTGCCGCTGCCGCTGCCGCCTCGACGCTGGTTGGCAGGAGGCGAAGGCTACATAAAGACAGGGGGGCGGCTCCAAAATAGGTATGTTTGCGCGGTAAGCACCTTAATTGGATGCTTAATCGCAGCGGCTGGTGGGACGGGAGGACCCCTGCCATGAGCGCTTATGAGTTGCTTTGCGGTGCCATTTATGGATCAGTCCTTGCATGATTCCCGTTGTGTATCCCTGGAATGGCGAACGCCATCGCATAATCCTAGATAATCATGGGCAAGGTACAGCAACGGACCGGCAGGACTATACTCGATGTTTGAGGTAGCCGCCTCAGCCTTCCCGAGTCCCTGGCTACCGTGGATATGATACACCCGTGTGCGAAAAGGAGTCGCTGTAACATGCTAATTTCTCTGTCACGGAGACAAAGCTTGCGCCCTCAAGACAGCGGGACAGGAGCTTCAGCTGATCGACCGGAGCGACATATGTGCGTTGATGTTAAGACACGGGAATGTAATAGTTGACAACAAGTAGCAGTAGCAGCTAGCAGGAAGCAAATGTAGGATTGCCACCAGGGACATGGGCGAGGTCACAGGCATTCCCACGAAGACATACCTAGCACAGGAGTGCGTGTCATGGTTAGCTGGATCGGAGCATATCGATGTGTGTATGATCTGGTCATGGTCCTTCGATCCGAGCAATCATATGTACGAGACATGGAAGTAACGTGGAGGTAAGATTCAAATGTGCGACTTCGTTAGCAGGTGGCCAGAGCGTTCTGGCTGCTTATTGGACCTACAGAGGTGCATCTCCTAGCTGCATCTTTAATCGTAGTTCGACGTTTCTAGTTAGGCCTCTGGCGTTACGAAAGGCCGACAGTGTGCGGTGTGTGTGTGTCGGTCCTTTTCGGACCTCGCGGCAGGCAGGCAAGGCTGTCGATGATTGAGTTGACACCGTCAAGCCATTTCTTGTCCATCGAAGGACTCCATGTACAACATGTTGGAGGCTTCTTTTTAATTGTCGCTACAATGACCTCTTGTATCCTTGCGATATGCTCAGCAACACTGTTGGGGCGCTTCGAATGATGGTGACACTGAAGTGTTTCGCCCGGCCCGTCTCGTGAAGCGTAGACAAGAGTGTTGTTGTTTTGTTTTATTTTTAATCTTCTTTTTTTCTTCCCTTCGCTCCCTCCCGAGGATCATGCCGAAGTCTGTATTATTCCCGCGGACCGCCCGTCGCGTCCAAACGCGCATTTCACAGCCACGAGGTCGCCCGCAGCTTGGCAGGTCGAAGGTCGTGGGATAGCAATCATTGGATTCGGAGGCCTGACTCGGCATGTTTCGTTTCTGAACCCCCTGACCAATAACGGCGTGGGCAGGAGGGGTTCGACGGCAGGTCTCCGACACTTACAAGGCCCGGATCGGGTTAGAGACGTCTTAGAGGCCATCCACCATGAAAATCAGCGGGGCCAATAGTTGCCGAGATGTGGAATCGTGGGGTCAGTTGGATAAAGATCCATCGCAGTTGTCTACATAGCGGTGAGAATAGGCCGGCTCAAATGCTACGAAGCTTTAATGTACCTACCGGTAGCTTGCTTCGGTCCAGGCTGACAGGGCCTCCTGGGTGTGGATAAGCGGTTGACAACGCTTGTTTGATGGACTGCCCGGATGGGGTCTTGCAGAGCCAGTGTGTAAGTACTACAGTTCTTGTCCTACCCAACGTGCTTGACGGCGGCGGGGGGTTGCACGCTCGGCGGTGCCTCCGGAGGCTTTGTAGAATAACACGGTCATAATTAGAGACCAAGACAAAGTCCATGGCAGTGTCGGTTGTGCGACATGTCATATCAACACATGTCGACCTGTGCGTCCTTTTAGGGGCTTCAGGGATGAGAAACGGCCTGTAGCCTCTGAGCCACTTGTACAGAGATCGCCAGTAGGCTGGGTGACAATAAATTCACCGAAAGCAAGTCTCCTTTCTCAGACGTTTGGAATGCGGCTGGCGATCTGACAGGGCAATAGAGGGCCAGAAGCAATATGCAGGAGAACCATATGTTTGGAAGCGGTGTCAAAGCGTTGAACCACACCGCCGGATTAGGTATTCCCTAGTTATCAAGTAGCGCACTGGCACATTCCACCGAATGCACGGCTGGATGGATAGTATTATTGAGAGGCGGTAAAGATGTACGTAGTCCACAAGCCATTGTCGTCCCAGTTTTGAAACAATGCACTCTACAATGATCATCTAGGCCGTAAATACTGAGCACAAGCAATTCCCCGTATCGACAATTCAGAACAACGGCATGACTGCCAGGGGCGCTTAGACACTATACGCATTGCTTCTTCGGTAATGACAGAGCCACGGCCCGGGACTCTAGTTGCTAAAAGATTGCGGTTCAGAAAGTCAGGAATGCAAGAATAGGGGATGAAGCCACGGCTCAAGAGCTACGACTCCACCCATAGCGGGCAAAGCAATTGGTGGTAGCTTTGCTCCAGCCACACGCATAATGCAGGCGAAATAGTTTAGCTCACATTATCCCCTAATACTTCGTAGCTAATGGATATAATGCGAAAGAGAGTTGCCCCTTCGGGCAGGGGGCTCCCTGATTGGGTAGAATATGTGGGCAAGACCTGCTGCGCACCATGCATCGTCAGGCCGTTACAACGCACTTACGAATGATGTGAATGCTTGTGACAGAACAGTCTTCATTACGCGGCGCTGAAGTGGTTACTCGCGTGGCCTGGGAGGCATAAACGAGCAACAATCATCATGGGATACCAGGGGAGCATGTTTCTTCGTTTCACGATCACCGCCGAGCCCTTGTCCGAGTTTCCTACATATTGGGGGACCCACCGGATTTAAGGATCACACGGAATCGCATGTCCAAATTGGATCTTCTGCACGCTGGGCATCTGCAAGATGGAGTCAAAAAGCAATATCGGCCATGTCCTGATCTCTGTCCCTGAATATCGCTAGTGCAAGTTGTGCAAGGCCAAGGGTCACTATCTATCTATCATGCCCTGGTGACGATCCAGGGCCACGCGATAAGCTTGTCAATCTGATGCCCAGTTTCTGTGGTCAGTAATTACCAGGACTGTGACAGAGGCGGCTGACGCTGTTGTTTGACCTGAAGACTCCCTGTACCTCTCCTACGGTAGAATGAATCCGATCTGCAAGGCTACAACAGATACCTGACACGAGATGAGCTTTCAGGAATGCGAGTACACGCGATCTTGGCCTGACAGCTGGCCGTCGATGAACCAAGATGGCCAGCCATCTGGACCTG
This sequence comes from Seiridium unicorne, assembly GCA_039778275.1. Taxonomy (NCBI): domain Eukaryota; kingdom Fungi; phylum Ascomycota; class Sordariomycetes; order Amphisphaeriales; family Sporocadaceae; genus Seiridium; species Seiridium unicorne. Next base: position 58,689 of record JARVKF010000418.1, read on the forward strand.
TCTGGCTGTTTTGCTTCCCGCTCGGGGTTGGTGTTTCTATTGTTGGCGACGGTTGATTGGTAGGAGTTTGCTGGCTCTGGCCCCCTCGAAATGAACGCGCTGCAGTTGCGCTGCCGCTGCCATAGTCTCGCGCTGGCCAGTACCTGAATCGACCCGGCCAGTCTGCAGGGTGTGGCTGCATTTCAGTGGGTCCCTCGGGCCTCTTCGCTTGTTTCATGTTCGTTGGCTCTGGGCCACTCCCACCAATGGACCTTCGCCGGCCAGTCGCCCATCCAGCATCTTCAACCACTCATCAAGAACATCATGCGGTGCAGAGCGGAGTCCTTGGGTGCGATGACAGGGCGGTAGCCACTCAGATGGGTGGACAGCGCAGCTCGTCAGAGTCTCTCGGGGCGCATGTAGGGGGTGTGTCGTGAATAGGCGATACGGTTGAGGTACGGATTTGGCATCTCTCTGGCCCAATTGTCTTGGGCCCGCGCAGGGTTAGACAGACGTCGAGCTCGAAAGGGAATCTTGCTGCTGGGAGCGCGCGGGAAGACAAGCAGAATAGGAAATAGATATATGACGCCCAGCAGCCCCTCGCCATCTGGCTCTTCCCTCGCACCGCAAATTAGCAAACGACCATTCACGTGTGTGTTGAAGAAAGGGAACAGCGGAACCGACCCCACCGGCGCCCTCTACTTGATACGCGAGCGACACGTACCCGCGATATACAGCTATCACGAGCTTACGGTAGACTCTTCCTACCCCAGACTCTGGCCAGTCTCAAAACCATTGAAAGATCCACGATTTAATTCTCGACTTCCCTTTGGGACGCCTTGCCCTTACTTCCACTTTACGAGGCCGCTCTTTTTTCTACTTCAGTCTATTCGTTCATTCGCTCTTCTAGCAAGAGATTTGCCCTTCCCTTCGATCAGGATCGACCAGCATCAACATTGACTTCGCCCAAGACGCTTTCGTAAGGCATAACGTGTATAGCCCAGGCTGTGCAACCCCAAGGCCGGCAAATAAAATCAAAGGCACCAGGAAACAACAAAACAGCCCGTCACACGAACCCGGCGACTGGTTGCAGGCTTTTTGATTGCGCATTCACTACCCAGCCCGAGTCCGCAGTGTTACGAGGTTGCGCGTCTCGTCGCCATCCGCCCCCGTGATCTGCCTGTGCAGCTTTTACCCAACCCCCGGTTTCCCGGCTTCGCCTCACCGCGGCTTTCCTTGGTTTTCTTCGTCAGTCTTCTCGGCGCTGCTTTGCTCAGTGCATTCAGCCCAATCCCGGTCTTTTCCCGGTTCGGAACAGTTCACGACTGCGTCGTCAACAGATCCTTCTCGTTCTCAGGCATCAGCCCGATCAATCCGGCATCGACAGGTTTCCGCAGGCTCCGGAAATCCCAAGTCTGCCAACCACCCAGCAATACGAGACAACGAGATATCCACTCATTTCTTGTCGTGCATTCGGCCACTCATTATTGGGGCATTCTTGCTTCTAGCATTATTCATCGGCCGTTTTCCACCCCTCACAAAAGCAGTTGCTCGTTCATAAAACCGGCCCAAGCGTAAAACGATTCGAGCTGAAATTCGCTTTCAACCCGGTTTCCGCCATCAAGCCACAGTTCCAGGACTCGGCACCTCGGTATCAATCTCAGTACTGTCTCGCTTTCACCCCGGGCGGCCGCAGAGTTTGAATAGTCACCTTGCGCATCTAACTCTATTGCCGTCGCGCAGCCAACTAGGATCCAGCGAACCGCTGTCTGCTTGTCCGCAAGACACGGCCGGACAAATCCGAGCGATTCTGTCATTTGCATTCTTTCTGGCATCTGCTCAGGTCCCCCCTGCGCCAGACTCCCTGTGCACGCCCCTGCGCCTGCCACCCCTCGCAGGACCCCTCCAGCCCGGCCCAGGCACTCTACGGCGATCACGGCCAAGCCCAACCATCCCAACGCGACGGCTCAGCCTCGCCCGCACTGGCGTCACCCCACTTACGCACCGTCCATTGACACAACGCATAACCATTGTGGCCCAGCGGGACCCATCCTTTGCGTCAGCGGGACTAGCCATCTGATCTCGTACCCCTCCGTCCACGCTTTAGTCCCACTTGAGTAATAGTAACATCCCTCGTGTACTATTTGCCCACTACTAGTCTGGAGACACCGCCGCGTGACACCCAGCACTTCTTACTACACACCATCACCCCCTGCCGTCGTAGGTTCTTATAATACCAGCTGCCTTCCCACACGCTCACTTCCCTTCCCCGGATTTTCATTTCGACATCGTCAAATCTTACCTGCGTGGTATCCTGTCTTGGGTATCAACAAGAAGTTATTGAAGCCTGCTATACACTTGCAGCTTCACACCACTTCCACGTTCCGTTTTCACCTTCACAACACAACTTCACATCTAAGATGGCTTCGATATCAGGACTGCCCATGGGCGAGCTCAACGCCGCCGCCCTGGAACACTTTGTCTACCAACCCGTCGACAACTCGATGATCTCATATCTGGCCCAGGCTGCATACGATGTAATTCAGTGCGATCCTCACATGATGCCGCCGCCCCCAGCTCAGAGCAGGTCACATCTCCCTCCTACGCCACCCCGGACGCCCTCGCCAAAGGCCATCAGAGTCGAGGACGCTACCATGCCGACACTGGAGGAGTTCATCACACAGCTTGTCGTTTCGTCTAATGTACAGGTACCCACCCTGATGTCGACACTGGTCTACCTCACCAGGCTCAGGTCACGCCTGCAGCCCATGGCAAAGGGTCTCCGATGCACATCTCACCGCATCTTTCTTGCCGCTCTCATTCTTGCTGCCAAGTACCTCAATGACAGCTCGCCCAAGAACAAGCACTGGGCCAACTACAGCCACATCAATACCGATGGATGCTCATTCGGGTTCAGCCGGACTGAGGTTAACTTGATGGAGAAGCAGCTTCTCTTCCTGCTGAACTGGGAGCTCAGAATCACCGAGGAGGATCTGTACCGGGAGTTGGACGTTTTCTTGGCCCCAATCCGTGCCGAGATTGATGCAAAGTATGCCCGCCGCATGCAACGCAAGAGAGAAGAGGCTCTCCGGAAGCAGATGGAGGCAGAGGCTTGGGCCGCAACTACTCAGTTCCCCTCCCCACCAAGCTCACGGGGAAGCTCGAGGTCGAGACAGGTTGTTCTTCCCGAACAGGAGATCGCCCGATTGGTGCACGATGCATCGACGCCCCCGGGCCTCGCCTACAGCTCAGCGGCAAGCTCGAGCAGCTCATATGCCTCATCTATCTCGTCTCGACAGCACTCGCGGTCTAGCACTCCACTATCAGTCCCGGAGGACCCCTTTGTCTACTCTGGAGATCTGTACGAATCCCCCGTCGAGATCGTCCTGGATATGCCGCAGCCGGCTGCGATTAGGAACTACAGGAAGGAAGACCATCTTCTTCTCTACGAGATCAGTGCAGAGGAGCTCAGGGAGATGCAAGATGGAGGCAGCAAGGCCAAGCGAGCACGAACAGGAAGGGGCATGTGGGGTCGCATGTTTGGTGGCGCCGTTGCAGTACGATGATCATCAGCATTTTCACGAGAGCATGGCGTTCAGGATTGCGTTTGACACAAAAAGAGAGATCTATTCTTTTCTTAGAGGGGCTCGGCTATAGCCTCCTTCCATGATACCTATGGCGTTTAATGGTCACCCAGGGATATATACAGGGGCTGCATTTACAGGATTTGGGGCAAGGCGCACCCGAGATTGGTTGATGAGGACCCGGGAGGTCCACGAGCGGGTGATATGCTCACATGCATGGAACGAAGACGGGTCGTTTGGTACATGGCGTTTTGGGCAAGATTTGCATGCATGGACAGGTAGATACACAGACTCTTTCGTACTAGGTCATCGGCCATAGCGCCGACCTGGATGAAAGTCAATCAATACATTGGGCATGAAAACCCGGTGATCACTCATATTCAATGTCCGAAAAAAGCATCATGACAATGGTTCCCTGACTGTGAGGCTTGAAATAGATGTGCCCCAATTTTCCCGAGGACAATCAGTTCGCAATCCGTCGTCGGTAAGCATATCGTAACCCATGAGAGAATTTTGGTAACTGGTTAGCTCGCTTGGCTTGGGATCCGCGATGGTGATGCACCTGGCACATGGCGAGAACAGTTGTGCTGATGCTCGGTCGCCATGGACGGTCGACTAGCCTCAGTAATCCTTCATGTTCATTAGCGGCAAGTGGAGCTCTGGCTCAACTTTGATCTACTTCCTTCGACTATCTAATTAGTCTGGGGTTGTGATCCCAACTTCTACTTAGGGTCAGTAACAAAGACGCACAGCCTCATCCATGAGGCACAAAGTACGGGGGCATTTTCGCTTCCTCGAAACGCGCTTGGACACCGATGTTGGAAATCCCAGGGAGCCGAATCCATGACCCGACACGTTTATGATGAAAACTGCCAGATCTCATTCCTCGTGGATCCTCTGATCAATTGGCACAATGGTGATCGGGACTTCTAGACACAGTCTGACGTAGATCAGAAAATAAAAATGAAATAGAATAAAATATAATAAAATATTCATAGCCAGGGTGAGCGTCGAAGGATCATGCGGAGCATCTCAAAGTGGCATAGAATGCCATTGCTCGGCGGGCGAATTTGATGAGGGCTGTACCGTGGCCGTCATAGTCATCATCCAATCCCTATGTACATACATATCCTAGCACTTTTTTCTCTTTTGGCTTTTTCCAGCAAATTGGAGCTGAGTGGTCAGTAACGCGACGCCCCCCGGTCAGCGTAAAGAATCGCAAAGTTCACGATCTGGAAATGTAAGTGGTGCACGTCAAAGGCGTCATTATTTCCTCCGTCACAAAATTAGAGGTCTTATTTTACACTTCGAGACATCTCAGTAAATAAAATTGATCACCCCAAGCATGTTTTTTTTAGGCCGCGCGGTATAATTGATTAAACCCAAGAGAAAAAGGGGCCGCCTGGCAAGGCGCAAACTCAAACCCCATCGTCGTCAGTGACTAGGCGCGCGCATCGCCCTGCAAAATAGAAATAAAAACGGCTCAGTGACATTTGTTTATTTGTTTGTTTGTTTTATTGATTCCCTCATATCAGCCCCCTCCGGCCACGAAAATTGGCCTCGAGGGAATTTGTCATGTCGCGGCCGTTTTTGCCGACCGTTCGTCCTGTCGTGCGCCACCGGCTTAGAGTGTGGAAATGCAGGCCGTTGGGAACGCCGAAGTTTGAGCAGTCGCCGCCAGAATAGCAACGGCGCTTAATCAGGTTTCAATTAAACATGCATATCGGCTCGTTGGCAAGGTCTGGAGCTTGAGCAAATACAGAGATTGATACTCTTGATTTTTGCATCTAATATTACTGATATTAATTGGCTCTAAATTGACAGATGTCATAGTCAGCGAGAGTTCAAGACAAGTTGTCGTTTGAAGAATACAATGTGGTCTGTTGAAACCAAACATAGCCTCGTGTCTAACCCGATTAGGAGTTGCTACCAGGACATGGGTCAGTCATCTTCCATGCCAGGAATCCTATATCGCGCAAGTGCGTAATGATTGAGCCCATTTGGTACGAGTCATACGTGGCCTATGTAAAATTTAATGTCGCTATATCCATCAATAAAAGCGGGAACCGTCATGTCTAGTGTTTAGTAATAACAAGTGGTATATGAACGTCGAGCACAAGTAGACACCACAGATCGGAGCTAGCATCGGGAAAAGTGGAGAAGGCCGAAGTCTGCGCTGACTTGCGCTGTGGGGGCGGCAAGTGACAGGTGCTCCGGGCCCAGCTAAAATCTTACTGTTCCCTCTGGTGATGGAAATTCTTCGATAAGACCCCTACTGGCCGGCTCTACTTCTTCTCGTTCTTGTGGTTCTCGGGGTTTGTATTACCCATTTGCAGAGTCGCATATCTCCGGCCTCGGGCTCACGCGGGCGTCACGAGCTGGAAGAGTGAGCAGGTCTGCCTGCCGCTGTTGCAAAGTACCTTCTTCTCAGACGCGATACGACGATGAAGTGCCCAGAAGTTCCTGCTGGCCCATTGGGAAGTGGTCCTGACTACTCCGCCGCACAGCCTTTTGCCCTCTCTCTCTCCAACATGGACTTGATGAGTCGCCCGAAAGCAAGCTGAGCACCATCGGCATGTAGGCGGTGGGCAGACTTGCTCTCTAATTTGCTCTTAGTTTCGGAGTGAGCGTATCTCGGCCAATCCGCCATGATCCGTGATCCCCGGTGCCGTCGGGACTGACATCGAGGAGGGCTCTGATGTGGCTGGGCGAGTTGGGATTGGCGGATTTGTTCCTAAATACCTCCGCTATCTCCAGAGCCGAGTAGGACTTGGGTCCTTGTCCATGCCTGCAGTCATATATCTAAGCAATGCGGGCACGGCTGCTACATTCGCTGACCGACGGTACGTTGCTCGTTGCTTTATTCTGGAGGGTAGCGTTGATGTACAGCGTCCAGAAATTTTCCCGATTAGGAAGCAGTTCAGCCTCATCACCGTCCTCGTTCCAAAAGGTGTTAGTTATCTCATGTCATGTAACTCCTATGAGTGTTAGTATTCGGCCGTGATCATGTAAGCCAATGGAGAAATCTGCCTACTACGACCAGCATCCGTGGATGACCCAAATTACGATTTTTACATATAAGCCGCTGGAGTCGGTATAGACCTTCGCGAGCCCGTCCTCAAGAGGCAACACCGCTGGGAACCACGCCTCGCACACTCCAATATGCCCCGAAATGTCGGGTGCCTCCGCATGGTAAGGCTTACTCCCAAGAGTATTCTACCATTGACGGCGCGGTCTAGACAATGTAGAAGTCCGCAACCTCGTGGGAATGAAGCCTGGCGACATAGGACGATGTGTCATGAAATTACTACAACGACATTGGTTGGGGCTATTACTACGGTATTCATGTATATTACCTTATCCGTTTCGCTGGCTCTTCCTCTCACGCCTCGTCTGTTGAACTGGTCATTCACAAGAGTAATCATTTGACATGGAATGCTCCGACACCTCTGCAAGATGAAACGGGTATACGGATGGCAAGGGGTCGTGATCGATGTCAATGGTTTGCGAGCATTATCACTCGCGGCCCCAACCACGATGTCCCAAGATTTACGTCCAAGAGAGCTTTGCACCAAAGTAACAGGCGTGAAGCAAAATCAAATTGCACGTGCTAATGCTACGCAAATCTACCTCGGTCTATATGTATGCAGGAAGGCAAAACGCAAGTGGTGCCGAGTGCTAGTGTTTTGCTCCTAACCATCTCCAAGCAGCGTCTCAAAAACATCCAATAACGCCATGCAATTGATAGAAAAAGATATTTGGCAGCTGGTCTCACTGCAACATATGCAAACGACTGCAGTCCATCTAGTCGAAACGTACATGCTTATGATTCGGGCCTTTTCCACCGGATCCCTTGCGAGCAGTGAGAGTAATCTTTGTGATTTTCCCCATAGGCTTACCGCCATTGACCGATGGTGATTTGGCTGTAGGAGTCGACTTCAGCGCTGACTTGATTGGGCTGCTGTGCAGCACGTCGTTGGGAGGCTGGCCAGGGGAAGCAGCCTTCTTTGGCGTCTTGGTAGGAGTTTCTTGTTTCGAAGCCTTGTCCGGGGATGCTTCTTTCGGTGACGCCTAGTCCTCGAACTTGAAGCTTCTGGTGGCTGAAACGTCCAGCGGGCCACCTCTGTAAGCACCTCGCTTCTTCTTGTTCTTCTCCTTGGTGAAGCCCTTGCCGCGAGTCACAATTAGATCCTCGTGTGCCTTCTGGCCATATCCGTCCTGGATGTAGGCGTTGGAGGACAGTCTAGGGTCAATGTTGACGTCTTTCTTGATGCGCGAGAAGGGTTCATTCTGCAGCCGCTTTCCACCATTGCCGCCTCGGTTGTTCTGCTTGAACGTGGTTGGGTCAGGAGGAAGAGGGGCGAATGGAGGTGAAGTCTTGTCGAGAGTAGCTGAAGTGTCGGACCCAGTACCATTTGCGGCCCGATCCTTGGCCGTCTTCGTCTTCGCATCCGAGTCGGAGTCTGAATCGCTGCTGGAGTCAGAGTCCGAGTCTGAATCAGGCAGAGGAACCTGGGCAGCTGTTTCGGCCTCGGATTCGGAGTCGGAGGATGATTCGGAGGATGATGAATCCGAGGAGCTGTCCTCTACAGCGGCGACCTTGGCTTTCTTGACCTTCTTGACGACTTGGGCGGGGGTCTCATCTTCGGAAGAGTCAGAGTCGGAGTCGGACGAAGAAGATGAAGAGTCACTGCTTGGAGAGCCTGTAGTAGTCTTGACCTTCTTCGCCTTGGGCTTCTCATCCTCTGAGCTAGACGAGTCCGCATCAGACATGTCCTCGTCAGAATCCGAGTCGGAGGAGGAAGAACTCTCGCTATCAGACTGAGCCTTGCGCTTAAGGGACTTGGTTGCGCCAGAGGCAGGTGCAGTGACCCCGGCAGCTTCGTCTTCGCTGTCGCTATCGCTGTCGGAGCTTGAGCTGGAACTCGAGCTGGAAGAGGAATCGCTGTCGCTGTCCGCCTCCACAGCCGGCGCATCAGCCATGTCGACATCGTCGCTATCGCTATCGCTACTGCTGCTGTCGCTCTCAGAGCTCGAGTCACTCTCACTGCTGCTGACCGTGGTGACTTGCATGACTTGCTCCTTGGCGGCCGAGGGAGTGCTGTCCTTGCTCGAGAAAGTCTCCCAAGTCTGAAACACGCTGACTAGGGAGTGATGCTCCTTCTTCTGCGCCTTGTTCTTCTTGGCGGCCTGAGACTTCCAACCCTGGTCTGCTCGGTGCTTCTTGAACTCGCGGTGGGCGTTGGCAAAGCCCTTTGCGGACAAGAAGTCCTCGACGAGGTCCATGAGCTGGGCGGGGGGAACATCGGCACCGGCAGTGGTCGAAGTCGTAGCTACCGGAGCCGACTCCTTCTTGGTGACCTTTGTTTTCTTGGCCATTGTGGAAGGATTGGGTGTTTGGGAAGAAGTAGTTGAGTTGTTGGAGAAGAGCCACGGTGGAGGGCCAGAAGTGGTGGTGAAGGTGGAGGAGTGTTTGGAATCTCCAGGCATGAGCGAAAGGTGACAGTCGACCGTTCGAGGAAGGAGGTCGGGAGGTAACGAGGTTGTCGCAACGGGAACCCGATCACGGTTGCTCTGCTGCCAGAGGAAAAAAATTGTGGATTGCGATTGCCCAGCAACTTTTTGCCGGCTATCGCAGCTCACCGCTTGCTCCAATGAGCTTAAACTCAATAATAGTGCAGATGCATGTGGAATAAATAAACAGGGGACCACCCCGCCGACAAGTACGTACTTGATAAGAGAACAATTGGCTCCGTGCTAAATACAACGTAAAATACATGTGCTCACACCGTCCAGACATATAATATAATTACCATGTATTTCTATAGCCCAAAAAAAAAAAAAAAAAAAAAAAAAAAAAAAAAAAAAAAAAAAAATTTAAAGTATGTCAAGTATCCTTTAAATAATAAATTTAAACAAAAGATTTTAATTT